>MU172932.1:385075-409881 GCA_016695475.1 Suillus decipiens | reverse complement strand
CATGGGCGTGGCACTATCAGCGTCGTCTAAGAAGGTTCAAAGACGAGATCACGCACTTTCTGAGAGCGAGACATGGGTAGCACCATCAGCGTCGCATAAGAAAGTCCAAAGACGAGATCACGAACCCACTGAGAGCGGGACATGGGCGTGGCACCATCAGCGTCCCCTAAGAAGATACAAAGACGAGATCACGCACAAACTGAGATCGGGACATGAGCGTGGCGCCGTCAGCGTCGCCTAAGAAGGTCCAAAGACGAGATCACGCACCCACTGAGAGCGGGACATTGGTGTAGCACCATCAGCGTCGCCTAAGATGGTCCAAAGACGAGATCACGTACTTCCTGAGAGCGGGACATGAGCGTAGCACCATCAGCGTCGCCTAAGAAGGTCCAAAGACGAGATCACGGACCGACTGAAAGCGGGACATGGGCATGGCATCATCAGCTACAAAGACGAGATCACGCACTTTCTGAGAGCGGGACATGGGTACGGCACCATCAGCGTCGCTTAAGAAGGTCCAAAGACGGGATCACGCACTTTCTGAGAGCGAGACATGGACGCGGCACCATCAGCATCGCCTGCGAAGCTCCAAAAACGAGTTCACGTACTTTCTGAGAGTGGGACATGGGCGCGCGGCACCATCAACGTCACTTAAGAAGCTCAAAAGACACGATCACACACTTCCTGAGAACGGGACGTGGGCGCGACACCATCAGCGTCGCCTAAACACCTCAAAAGACGAGATCGCACCGACTGAGAGCGGGACATGGGCGTAGCACCATCAACGTCATCTAAGAAGGTCCAAAGACAAAATCACGCACTATCTGAGAGCGAGATATGGGCGTGGCACCATCAGTGTGGCCCAAGAGGCTCCAAAGACAAGATCACGCACTTCCTGAGAGCGAGACATGGGCATGGCACCATCAGCATCGCCTAAGAGGGTCCAAAGGCGAGATCACGCACTTCCTGAGAGCGGGACATGGACGTGGCACCATCAGCGTCGCATAAGAAGCTCTAAAGACGAGATCACGCACTTTCTGAGAGAGGGACATGGGCGTAGCACCATCAACGTCGCCGAAGAAGCTCCAAAGACGAGATCACGCACCAACTGAGAGCGGGACATGGGCGTGGCACCATCAATGTCGTCAAAGAAGGTCCAAAGACGAGAACACGTACTTTCTGAAAGAGAGACGTACATCGAGATCTCAGCTCAAGATTGATATCGAAGTTTCAGGATGACATACAATTTGCTGAACATGAAAGTTGCGAATAAGAAGCGCTTCTGCTTCAGTCGTGTGGTTGGAGGCACTGTTAGACGATCGTGTGCTCCATCTCATACTGCGACGGGTGACCTGAAATCGTCGTTTGCATTCTCGACTTCTCATCGTTAGGCACCCTCGGGACCTTGAAAAGCAAGCATACTTACCAATTAGTCGAGCACGCAGTCTGCCTTTGAGTCCAGTATTTGACAGATTTGACGCCAAGGCGATTCACAATGCCGCAAAAATGACATCGGTAGTCCACGTCAGAGCCTGAAAGTGTCTCCTGTTCAATGGCAATCCTCATCACAATCTTCGTGCCTGGTTCAATGCTCGACCATTCATCGTTTGTAAGTGGGGTCACTTGCACGCCCTGGTCAATGCACAGATCATACTTCCCTTGTTCTGTATACCGCCTTTGAATTTGGGCTTCAATCCCATCGCGTTCGAATAGAACTCGGAGCATGTTATTGAGTTGCTACAGACAATTTTACGAGTAAATTTCCACAAGAAATATTTTGAAATCAGCGAGCGGACCTGATATGAGGTGCAGAACGTCACTGATATTGGATGGTGGTGGCCTGTTGCGTCTACCAGTGTCACGCAGTCACTCACGACGGACTGTCCGATGTTCTGAGGACCCTCCCGCTGCCTCTGGAACATTATGTACAATTCGTGTGTTTCATGTTGGCTTTGCATTTGGGATGACCACTGATCATAGAGTAGTGAGTAACTCCAAGCAATTTTTAGGGAGTAGAACACAACCAAATACTCCAACAGACAACGGTCGATGTCAGTTAAGCAACTGGTGATTGCTTGTGTGACAGATAGGTATAGGAGACGACGTTTTCGTTTTTGCAACTTTCTCAGGCTCGCTGAGATGTCTTGCAGCTTGCTAAGTGCGGCTCAGTATCCAATAAATTCAAGCCCACATTCACAGAAGGTTCACCTAGCTAAGACGTCTCTCCGGCAGCGTTCAAGAGGATCCGATGTAGTTGGGGCATTACATAAATGCTGGTATAATCGATAGAGTCGGATTGTCAAGTCGTCCAAGGTCGCCTTGTTCTCATCGCATCTCTAATAGCCCTTGAAATCTAGAAACATCCTCATCATTCAATAAGCACTCACATCTATTACTTGAAGGATTGCTAATAATCCACCGATAGTTGCATGAATTGGAGCGCCGACAATTGGGATAACTCCCGTAAAAGCCTGTACCAAGGGCAAAACTAGCTGAGCGATGTCGGAAGCCTCACCAGCAGTGGATGCACCGAAAGGGTACACTGTAGATGGAAAGCCGGTGGAGAATTCTTCGAGACCTTGTTTACTGCCTGCGGAAATGGGCTGCACTGGCGAAGAATTTGAAGGGTGCATTGGTGCAGGAATAGGATTGGAGAGGTCTTTGGGGACAGAGCTATCGCCCTCATGGTCAGCGGTTGTCAAGTCGTCTTGTGTGCGTTCTCGGTTTTTAGAGCGCTTCAAACGAAGTGCAATGACCTTTCCGAAAGCCTGCCAGTGGAACGGAAAAGGCATTTCGATCTGTCAGCGGATAAGTGATCGTCTTTTTTGCGTCTGAGATTTGGCTTGGGAAGACCAGAGGAATCTACAATGATTTTGTATATTTTTGCGCATCAGTGCACAAACCCTAGCCCAATTCTACTGATCAAATTCATACCAAGCCATTATGTGATTCGGAACTTGTGAGGAGCAGAAATAATCACATAGTACTAGTGTTATCTTCGCTGATGTCTTCCAGGGTCGGGTGGAATATCGGCACCCAAGAACCTAACCTACAAAAGTGAGTTTTGAGTCTCGCTGCAATTATGATTAACAAATGTTTTACCGTGGGTCGAACCAAACATGTTGGGCATGAGTCTTCCCTCTGGCCTTGTGCTCGTTCATCACATGTAACAGCCATGTGTTGGTGGTTGTAACCAGTGTATGACATGTTCTACTCTTGGGGAACATGACCCGGACTGGGAGCATTATTCCAAGTCCTCTGTTTCGGAGTACCATTGACATTTCGTAAAGCATTATAGATGCCATGGGAAGAATTAATAGTGTTGTACACTATGTTCCGCGCTGAATAGCTCATCACCGGTCACCAGTCAGTGGACTACAGCGAAGTTGTTGCTATGTTCAAACTTACAGCTGTTTTCATAATTGTACGGCATCCTATTTTTTGGGCTGGTTGGAAATTATGAGAGACACGATAGCTGCAGTACTAGCTGCCTCGACATACCATGTCTACTACAGAAACTAAGGATACTTACATCGTTCAAAACTGTTGTAAACTTCGAAGTCTATCGGTGTCTCAAGTGTTTCGGCAGCCCAAATGGAGTTTCGCTGGGCTATTTTGTTTGGCTTACATAAGAAGTCTTGATGTCGTAGAAGTTGCGGTTGTCCGTGAAAAAGGGCATGCTCACCCCCATCGCCACTCTACCTTATAGTCCTTCGCCCTGTTGCGTTGTAAAAAGAGCAAAAGACAAGATTAAGAGGTCAAAGTCAGCAGTGATCAATAAACTCCAAGCACTCTCAAGCTTCATCGTGGCCAAGGTCCTCATGTCACTTTGCCCGTACAATATCCACGACATCCACAACTGCCACTGCCAAAACTACCACTACGTCCGCCGCCTGCAACTGACATGCCCTCTCATCGAGCGGTAGTTGTAAACAACAACAACTCTCTTGGGATTCAGGTTATATTTTGATTGTAATCATATCCTCATCTCATGTTTCAACTTTTGAACTGTGTGTGCTTACCAGGTATATCATATGCTGATCATCTGGCTACTTGATAAGGATAAGATGCAGTTTCACCAGCGCTATCATGTCATTAATTATTAGACCCTTGAAACATGAATCAACTGCAGGGCTGTGACTTAGCTACTGTTAGCAATATTGCCAGAATCCTGTTCTGATCGATATATGTATATATAATCGGTCACGCAGGAATCGTTGGGTAAGTTGCTATAAGGACTCCATGTCTTGGCGTGGAAGTTCAACACCGCTGGAAAACATCCCGTGCACAATTTATCCAAGTTACCAACCCGCTCACTCGCGCTCACATCGAGAGAACGATAATGGCTGCGCTTCTAATGGCCAGACACTGCTCGTTGCATGAAATTCAAAATTTTATTTTGTCCCTATCATCCTTTAGGCAAGGGAGATGTCCATTGCTTCTAGAAAGAACGTTCTCTTTCAGTAAGATGAACCTTGAGCTTAGAGATCTTATCGTGGTCCAAATTTACCACTGCTGCATCAGCAAATTGTGATGTGCGTTGTGAGGCTGCAAGTTTAATATAGTACCTCTTTAGGCACAGTCAATCACATTTTAGATAAGGTCTACCCGTTCGCATGTTCAACTTGTTTTAGCCAAGGGTGGTTATGTACTCCTTCAAGGAGCGGACTCAAAAATTGGTGTCTCTTGTGTGCTGATCACTTCCTATCTTAAGATTCACTCATGATGGTTTCCTTGGAGGTGTATCTTAACTGGTTTGGCCTGGTGGTTACCACAACGGAATCAAAATCTGTTTCTCTGGACCCTGAACGTTCGAAACATGCAGGGGACAGAGTTTATTTTTTTTTATTAGAATACATCTTGAGATTCACTCATCAATGGTATCTTTAGAAAGTGACTGTAACTGGTCATAGCCAGGCGGTTGCCGTAACAGAATTAAAATCTGTTTCTGTGGAATTGTGCAGGTTCGAAACCTGCCGAGGAAGAAGTTTTTTCTGTCGGAGAATACCTTATTCAGTCATGAATGGTTTCCTTGAAGGCGAACCTCAAGTTGTGTTAGTCAGTTGGTTGTCACAACAGAATCAAAATCAGTTCCCCTTTGACTGTGCAGGTTCGAAACCTGCCGATAACAGGGCTTGTTTTTTTATTTGAATACAACCTTGATATTCACTCATGGATATCTCCTTTGACGTTCATCCTAACTAGGCTTAGCCAAATGATTACCGTAATGGAATGTTCCTCTTGGACTTTGCAGGTTCGAAAACTACCGATCACAAGGTTCAATTTTCTATCGGAACATACTTTTTGACCTTCACACATCAATGGTTTCCTTAGAGGCTTATCTCAACTCGTCTTAGCCAGGTAATCTATCTGATTCTATCAAACACATTTTATTCACGTGCTTGATCTACGGCTCAACTTTTCGAGTGCTAGACATGGTTACTTCTCTGAAGAATTCAGAATGATCTACTATCCTGTTCGCTAAACCTTTGTCCCTGATCCCCCAAGGCACTCGTCCTTCTCTAGATGCCGACTTCTTTGTATTGACCTAGTTCGTTTCCTGCATTGTATTCGGCTGATTTATCAATAGGACATCGATGGAGTGACTTTGGATAAGACCAAGTGAGCTGACCAACGAGCAAGATTGCGAGAAGGCCCCAGTGTCAACTAAACTCGCACTGCCGCTGCAAATCTGTCATATGAACTCTTCCTCAGAAAGGGTAGCTATGTCTGGGTATGCAATCATGCGCTCTCACAATGCATCATTAGGCTTTGAAGCTTGTGGAGCGTACTATTCAGTTTGATGTTACCCTTCTGTCGCTAACAAGTGCTGGGGTGCTACATGCATAAGGTTCTCTCAAAGAAGCTACCAAGTATTACACAACGGCCATTCATGGCCAACCAAAACATGTCTTAGGTGCAATCGACATCCAAATCCAGAGGGGCAAGCTGGCTCGAACAGGGAAGTGGGAAAGAAAATTCAACTCAGTTTCAGATGAGATAGCCGCAGCGATCCACAGGCTTGATATTCTCCTGCAGCCTCCAAATCCTCAGTATTCCGTTGAAGCAGTGGTTCTGCTCGATTTCCTGTCCAGGTATTTCGGACTCAGACTTTGCTCGGAAACAGGCTAAATCCCGGGAGCTATTCGACCATGCTGTCAAAGCAAGATGACTCTCGTACATCCAATGGTCACACCCCGCCACACACAAAGAAAAATTGAGGTTCCAGGACAGCGAGCTGACTGAGGGAAAGGAGAAACCAGCTACGGAAGTGTCCGTGGTTTGTACCGAGAGAACATAAGTATGTAAGTGTCCATGATTTGTATTCCTGAAGTCCATACTTCACTAAGTCGCGTCGCGTTGTCAGGTGCACGATTCGTGCACCAACAAAGACTGCATCCTGCTGGTCATACAGGTCACGTCTAGCAGTGTATTGATGTGTCCACATGTAGTTGGTTAGTTGGTTGAGCTCCCTTTGGACGGTGACAAGCCGCTAATGTGAAGATAATAGCAATGACGAAGAGACCAAACCCTGAACTGTGCATCCAAATTTGGATGCACAGTTCAAAAGAGTGGTAGAAGTTCAAAGGCATCATAGTATCAACATAGTCACGGAGTTTGAAAGGCTTATTTAGCATTGAATCTGCGACTTCAATATTTCAGTCCTGAACGTGTTACATTGTGTATCCCAATACACACCCAACCGCTCCTTCTCTCATTCAGACGCTTGCTACAAACCTGACACCGCACTATCTACCACAGTTGCTAACACCCTCTCAACTCTCCGTACAAGAATACCCATGGCACACCTCTTGTGCCCTCCTCCTCCTACTCTCCCCTCCTACAGATCATGAGGCTATCTGTAAATATATCGAGTCTGGAGGTAGGATATTAGCTTTCGGCGTTGGCGTCAGAAAAGGTATTCTATTTGGACCGAGTCATGACTTTGGATCACTATTCGCGGGTCTTGGTCTGGGCATGGTAAAAGACACGACTATACTCAGAGTCGCTGATGTATACGCATTCATCTACATCTCTTTCTCAACTGCTACCGGAACAAGCGTGGAGGTACTGGTTAATGATATTGTGGTATCTATATCCAGATTGCCCATATATCCTTTGGACCTTGAAGCATGGCACGTCTTCAGTCATTACGCAGAGAATAAAAGATTTCTTATCCTAAAGCGGGCTTGTCGCGGTGTGGAGTTGCACCTAACCCCTTCCAGATATCCTGCTGTCACGATCACTATCTGCGCTTCTCGCAGAGAGCTGATCCCAGTCTTGTTCCTCATATTCTGCCCTAATTTCTTCTGGCTCGTTTGGATTCTTTGCGGGTGCAGCATCGCGTTGTAGAGACATTACTTGATCATTTAGCTCTTGCGTCAGTTGTCGGCGATGAATCACAACGCAAGTTGGAGCCATTTGTATTCGAAGATGCCAACGACGATCTCCACTTCCACTTCCTATCCTTCCCTTCTGTGGGCAGAACCACCAATTACCCCATACTCGAACTTATTCCACAAAATTCCGTCTCAAACGCGAAAGTCAAACACGTGCTCGTACCTTCAAAACCCCTGACTGAACGAATATACACCCACAATTCTCACCATAGACAAGTTCTTGTCGGAAGGGAAGACACAAAATCAAGACACAAACCCAAACTCCTGGCGTATCGGCGAAGCATTCATATACAGCGAAGTAGTTTCCAGCACCCAAACGATGTTTGACAAGTGCGTCTCATCCAATCACGTCCATCACACTGCACTGAGATCCTCTCTGAGCAGAAACCCATCTTTCCTCCGCGCACTCCCCTCCCCAATCGTCTTCCTCGCCACAGTACAATTTGCAGGACGCGGCAGAGGCGGCAACACGTGGCTCTCACCTGCAGGGTGCTTGCAGATGTCGCTCAGGATTTGTGTCGGGGGTCTTTGTCAGGTAAGACTGGCGACTTTTTATTTACTAGTGTTCAGTTATCTGATATCTCAATTTTGACACCGCGCAGCACCAGGCCCCACAATCTTCCCCTCCAACCTCGTATCCAATATCTATATGCACTAGCAATCATCGACTCATGTCACGTTCTAGTCCCCACCTCTGAATGGGCTCACAGAGTTCGTCTGAAATGGCCTGATGGCATTTACGGTCTCTTCCTGTCTTCCCAGAGCAGCCCAACATCAAAGTCAAAGTCAACGCCGGAACCACGGAAATCGACGGGATACTGGTAAACACGAGATTTGGTGGTGGCATGGCAGATGTGGTAATCGGTACGGTACCTCCCTCTCAGTGACATGAAAGCTCACTCTCAAACTCATCAATAGAATGAATAGGAAGCGGCCTCAACATCCTAAATGCACCACATATCGCCTCACTCACCCAACTCACCCAACTCACATCTACACCTACCCAAGGCTTCCTGTGGAATGCGTAGCAGCAGCAGTTCTCACCTCCTTCGAGCGCATATGAAGTTCGTCCTTGCAGAATGAGGAACAGGGGTTTCGCCCGTTCATGGACAAATACCTCCGATCATGGTTACATTCGTGCGTCTCTATCATGTTTCCCTCTACATCAATGTTTACCATTTACTTACTCGCGGTTCGGACAGAGACCAGCTCGTCGCACTAGCGAGCCGGACTCCACACCGAAGCGTCCAGATTGTTGGTATCACTCCCGACCTTGGGTTGTTTGCGTACTGTGCCGATGGGCGGTGGAGAGTTCATCGATTTTCAGCCTGATGGGAATAACTTTGATATGATGAAGGGGTTGATATCGATGAAGAAGGGGTAGGTAGCATGCAGAACTGTTATAAAATCATCAATTGATCGCATTACACTGGAAGAGCTCACCTCATTCACACACTAAGATTACAGAATCCAGTTTGTATCGTCCTCGCACGAGACCCCAAGCAACACTCTTGGATCAGCTCCACCGAGCGGAATCTTCGGTCTGCACGCAAAACAAAAATCTCGTTTGAATTTTCGTTACGGTATGGGTGTGGTGTTACATGTTAGATTTCAAGGTGAGAGATACGAGCAACCAGGTCTAGACAGGCCGTACATAGAAGATCGTTTTCTTTATGTGCCATGGACAAAATCAATTCTGGAAACCATGCTTGTCCACATCCTCTGCTGCTACCAAGACACATCATCTGAGTCTTTTTCCATTCCACCCTCCTCTTCATCGTCTTCACTACCTTCCTCGATCTCCTCGATATCATACCCATAATATGCTACGTGCAATGAGTATAAAGACATGCTTTGAAATTGGTTAATGAGCAGTCACGCACTGTCTAATATTGGTGCAATGAAAGAATTAGTGTTCAGTCCATTCCAAAAGACAAGATTACATACCACGTGAAGGTGGGATATATGCTTGTCGGGGATATATGTCCGAGGTCTCATGAACATGGCATAAAAAGTCATCCTGCTCGTGTTGAGGTCAACAAGCGGCAACAAGTTGAGCAGATGAGATCATTCACTCTCTGAGAGCGGAACATGGCCATGGCACCATCAGCGTCGCCTGAGAAGATCCAAAGACAAGATCACGCACTTGCTGAGAGTAGTACATGAGCGTAGCACCATCAGCGTCGGCTAAGAAGCTCCAAAGACGAGATCACGCACATCCTGAGAGCGGGACATGGGCGTAGCACCATCAGCGTCCCCTAAGTTCCAAAGACGAGATCACGCACCAACTGAGAGCGGGACATGGGCGTGGCACCATCAGCGTCATCTAAAAAGCTCCAAAGACGAGATCACGTACTTCCTGACAACGGGACAAGGGCGTGGCACCATCAGCGTCGCCTAAGAAGCTCCATGGACAAGATCACGCACTGCCTGAGAGCGGGACATGGGTGTGGCACCATCAGCGTCCCCTAAGAAGCTCCAAAGACGAGGTCACGCACCAACTAAGAGCGGGACATGGGCGTGGCACCATCAGCGTCCCCTAAGATGCTCCAAACACGAGATCACGCACAAACTGAGAGCGGACATGGGCGTGGCGCCATTAGCGTCGCCTATGAAGCTCCAAAGACGAGATCACGCACGTTCTGAGAGCGAGACATGGGTGTGGCGCCATCAGCGTTGCCTAAGAGCTCCAAAGATGATATCACGCACCTTCTGAGAGCGGGACAAAAGCGTGGCGCCGTCAGCGTCGCCTAAGAAGCTCCAAAGACGAGATTACGCACTTGCTGAGAACAGGGCATGGGCATGGCACTATCAGCGTCGCCTGAGAAACTCCAAAGACGAGATTACGCACCAACTTAGAGCGGGACATGGGCGTGGCACCATCAGCGTCGCCCAAGAAGCTCCAAAGACGAAATCACGCACTTCCTGAAAACGGAACAGGGGAGTGGCACCATCAGTGTCGCCCAAGAAGCTCCAAAGACGAGATCACATACTTCCTGAGAGCGGAACATTGGCGTGGTGCCATCAGCGTCGCCTAAGAAGGTCCAAAGATGAGATCACGCACCAACTGAGAGCAGGACATGTGCGTAGCACCATCAGCGTCGTCTAAGAAGCTCCAAAGACAAGATCACGCACTTCCTGAGAGCGGGACATGGACGTAGCACCATCAGCGTCGTCTAAGAAGCTCTAAAGACAAGATCACGCACGTCCTGATAGCGGGACATGGCGTAACATCATCAGCATCGCCTAAGAAGCCCCAAAGACGAGATCACGCACATCCTGAGAGCGGGACATGGACGTGGCACCATCAGCGTGGCCTAAGAAGCTCCAAAGACAAGATCACGCACTTTCTGAGAGCGGGACATGAGGGTGGCACGATCAGCGTCCCCTAAGACGCTCCAAAGACGAGATCACGCACTTTCTGAGAGCGGGACATGGGCATGGCACCATCAGCGTCGGTTAAGAAGCTCCAAAGACGAGATCACGCACCAACTGAGAACGGGACATAGGCATGGCGCCATCAGCGTCGCCTAAGAAGCTTCAAAGACGAGATCACGCACAAACTGAGAGCGGGATATGTGCGTGGCACCATCAGCGTCGTCTAAGAAGATCCAAAGGCAAGATCACGCACTTCCTAAGAGCGGGACACAGACGTGGCACCATCAGCATCCCCTAAGAAGCTCCAAAGACGAGATCACGCACCAACTGAGAGCGGGACATGGGCGTGGCACCATCAGCGTCTCATAAGAAGCTCCAAAGACGAGATCACGCACCAACTGAGAGCGGACATGGGCGTGGCGCCATTAGCGTCGCCTATGAAGCTCCAAAGACGAGATCACGCACATTCTGAGAGCGAGACATGGACGTGGCACCATTAGCGCCCCCTAAGAAGCTCCAAAGATGCGATCACGCACAAACTGAGAACGGCACCATCAGTATCGGTTAAGAAGCTCCAAAGACGAGATCACGCACTTTCTGAGAGCGAGATATGGGCATGGCACTATCAGCGTCCCCTAAGAAGCTCCAAAGACGAGATCACGCACTTTCTGAGAGTGGGACATAGTGGGCGTGGCGCCATCAGCATCGTCTAAGAGGGTCCAAAGACGAGATCACGCACTGTCTGAGAGTGGGAGGTACATCGAGATCTCAGCTCAAGATTGCTATCGAAGTTTCAGGACGACATACAATTTGCTGGACATGAAAGTTGCGAATAAGAAGCGCTTCTGCTTCAGTCGTGTGGTTGGAGTCACTGACAGAGGATCGTGCGCTCCATCTCACACTGCGACGGGTGACCTGAAATCGTCGTTTGCATTCTCGACTTCTCATCATTAGGTACCCTCGGGACCTAGAAAAATAGACATACTCACCAATCGGTCGAGCACACAGTCTCCCTTTGAGTCCAATATTTGACAGATCTGACGCCAAGGCGATTCACAGTGCCGCAAAAATGACATCGGTAGTCAACGTCAGAACCTGAATGTATCTCCTGTTGAATGGCAACCCTCATCACAATCGTCGTGCCTGGTTCAATGCTTGACCATTCGTCATTTGTAAGTGGGGTTACTTGCGTGCCCTGGTCAATGCACAAATCATACTTTCCTTGTTCTATATACCGTCTTTGAATCTGGGCTTCAATCCCATCGCGCTCAAATAGAACTCGGAGCATGTTATTGAGTTGCTAAAGACAATTTTATGAGTGAGTTTCCACAAGAAAGATTTTGAAGCCAGCGAGCGGACCTGATATGAGGTGCACCAATTGACTGATATTGGATGGTGGTGGCCTGTTGCGTCTACTAGTGTCACGCAGCCAAGCGCGATGGTTCCGGCTAGATGCGATGAAGTTGGTGCCGCGAAAGACTGTTGGATGTTCTGAGGGCCCTCTTGCCGTCTCTGTAACATTATAACCAGTTCGCGTGTGTCACGCTGACTTTGCATCTGGGACGATAACTAATAATAGGGTAATGAGTAAATCCGAGCAATTTCTATGAAGTAGAACACAACCAAATACTCCATCATATAACGGTCAATGTCAGTTGAGCACCTGGTGATCTCTTGGGTGAGAGATGCATATGGGAGACGACGTTTTTGCAACTGTCTCAGGCTCTCCGCAGTGTCTTGCAGCTTTCTAAGTGCAGCTTAGTGTCAGGTAAATTCAAGCCCGCATTCAAAAGGGTTCACCTAGCTAAGACGTCTCTCCGGGAGGATTCAAGGGGATCCAAGGCACATGGGGCATTACATAAATGGTAGTACAGTCGATGGAGTTGGGATGTCAAGTCATCTAAGGCCGTCTTGTTCTGATCGCATCTCTGTGATGATCCTTGAAATCCAGGAAGATCCTCATCGTTTAATAAGCACTTACATCTATTACTTGAAGGATTGCTAATAATCCACTGATAGCCGCGCTAATCGGAGCACCGACAAGTGGAATTACACCCGTAAAGGCCTGTACCAAGGGCAAAGCTACCTGAGCGATGTCGGAAGCTTCACGAGCAGGGGATGCACCGGAAGAGTACACCGTAGATGGAAAGCCGGTGGAGAATTCTTCGAGACCTGGTCTACTGCCTACCGAAACGGGATGCACTGGCAAAGAATTTGAAGGGTGCATTGGTGTAGGAACGGAATTAGAGAGGTCTGTGGGGGTGGAGCTATCGCCCTCATGGTCAGCGGTTGTCGAGTCGCGTTGTGTGCATCCTTCGTTTTTAGGGCGCTTCAAACGAAGTGCAATGATCTTTCCGAAAGCCTGCCAGTGGAACGAGAAACGCATTTCGATGTGGCAGCGGATAAGTGATTGTCTTTTTTGCGTCTGAGATTTGGCTAGGGAAGACTAGAGGATAAATCAGAGAGAGAGCGAAGGAAGACGGACAGGAAAGCGGTTGAAATACTTAACCAAGTTGACATTAAGAAGCCATGTTTATATCATAACCCTAGCCCAGATCAGCCTGATTCACCCGAAGCCAGTATGATTGGAGGCATGCCGCATATACAATGAGGCTGTATAGCTGTGCGTTTATCAGTGCACAAACCCTAGCCCAAGATTCTACTGATCAGATTCATGCAATTTGAAGTTATGTAATTCGGAATTTGTTTTTCTTTAGACGAGTGATTTATACTACTTTACTCCCGTTTCGTGATGACGGTCTACTGTTTCGTGAGTCACACTCATGTCACTAATAGTAGCGAACAGTCACACTTGCCGAATTTACAGTCCGTTCGGCAGACTTGAGTTGTGAATTTCGGACAGCTGATTAGGATGCGATACGATCGAGCGATAAACCTGCAAGCTATAGTACGTATGAAAGAGCTAAGTGGAAATCATCACTGCTGTGTAAAATAATGCTGATGGAATGTATGTGGATGGACAGGTAGATATTGATACATGGAAGGATTATGAAGTCCATGACTTGCCGGATGTGTGTGTTGACCGAAAAAATATGGTGGATGTGGTGCAGGAATACTGAGGCTGGTGTGAGATGGTGGACGTGTGAAATGTGGTGATAGTGCTTGGGAGGAACTGGAGGTTGCAGGATGTTCTAGTGGCAGATTCTGTTGTTGGTTCGAAGTTGAAGCTGCGACGGCCGTTGCTGTGGCAGCACTGGTTCATTTTCCCCCAAGAAGTCCTGCAAACCATGGCTGACTAGCACAGTCAGGGTTTTCTGCAAGATGTTCTTTGATTCGCGTGGTCAGATCAATGACTGTTCCATCTCTGGATAGTGAAAGAGCACCAGCAATGATTATGAGGTCATCCTTGCGCTTGTATGATGATAGTGGGCCGTGGCTTGTGAGTACGAATAGACTTCTTGTGACGAGCAAGGTAACGATGATGCCAGTGTTTTTGAGGAAGGTTTCCACTAATATCTTTAACCTGGACACGTAATTCACGAGGGTGCACAGGACGTGCAGCACCAGACTCATGAACTAGCCAATCCTTGACAGCATCCTCTTCGGATGGCTGGAGGAGCTGCCTTGACTTGGCATGATCACTGCGGGACACATGCAAACTCCTACTCCGGTCTCTAAGAGTCTCCCATGCAAACTGTACAACGAAATCAGTATTACAAGAGCTCGAAGCCTTAAGTATATAATCATGCCTTGTGTACTCTTGCAGCTACTGAAATATTCTTGCAGGTGCCATTTGTGACATCCACAAGTGCAGCCTGGATCCTGGACTCATATTCAGGATCAGTAGATGACAGTAGCTTGCCTCGGCGGCACCCCATGAGCCCAGTCAAGTCAAGTGCCCAGCGCTCACCTGTTCACGGATTGCAGCTACAATGAAACACGCTGTTAAATTTAATGTCCGACGTCGGCAGCCATGGCAGGTGACACTGAATCGTGATTTTTGCAGGTGTCACACTGAAAACACGATCTCCAACATTTCTCAATTGTTTCAGTTCGTTTCACTTGGAATATGCTAGTATAATATGTAGAACATACCCAGTGAAGTAGCTAAGCAATTACTTTAAAATTGAGTGCTGTAGACAAAAATCACGAAACAGTGGGCCATCACGAAACGGGAGTAACGGATAGTACCGGTCGGCTATGTTGTTTGGCTTAAGGCACGGTGGGACTTGACAGACCTTGAACTTGACATCGTAAGAATTGAGCACGCCTCATGATGGCTAGGCCTCGAGTTTACTGTATACATTCAAACACCATTCCATTGAAAATGATGCACCTCCAATTCAAGTTCACAGCCTCCGCAAGTGATAGTGCATGATATAAGTCTCTTTAGATTGAACAGAAGTCGGTCGTCAATGGCATTGACAGGTGTTCTATTCCTTGTATATAATTCCTGCATTCACTGGCACCTGGTGAGTCCCTTCCCTTCAGATCCAGATTTAGTCATGACTCTTTGTGTGAGCCTTATAATGGTAGTGTGATGTGCCTAAAACGCTCTCACACTCACTGAAGAGATCACGAGATGTCGAATACAACCGAAGTCCATTAATGCCACTTCTCTCCGTTTGAAATAGACATTTCGATTCCTGCCCTGCATGTGTGTATGAGTGTCAGTGCTTGCACCTGGCTTACCATGGATACATTGATGACGCAAGTGGAAGTTTGAATGCTGCCATACCTGCGACAGGGGTCAAAGGTCAGTTACACACTCATACTCTTCGGCCAGGGAGGACTAAATGCGACCGACACCCCTGCAAGATATACAATGTCCAACGGGTTCTTCGCGTGGATATCTCGTTTTTCAGGTGAGAACACTATCTATTATCAATTCCAATCAAGGGATCATATGGGAGTCACAAGGCAGTGGGTATGTGAGACAATCGAGACTAAATGGTCTCATGGTGATCTTTTTTGTAAATTGTTAGTCCTAGTTGCCGGTGTTTGGCGACACCCTCCTCCTCACTTCGTGGGAGTTGGGGAAGCCTGAATACATATACTTCACTGCTTAATATTTTCTTTCTCAGGCTGGTAATAAGCTCATCTTCACTACAACACCAACAACACTGAAGAACCCCCATTAACACCCATGTCCGAACCTGGCTGGGTGAGAAGTATTTTCCTTTCCCCAGTCTTCAGCTAACAAGACATGACACACAAGTCTGCTAGTAGCTGTCGCAAGGGCTCAAGAGTCGTACTGTCAGCAAGTAGTGCCGTTGTAGGTGGCTCTATAAATGGCGAGAATTATTATATTATAGCTGTTACGTACCAGGTGAGCTAAACAAACCCTCTTGGTCGGAGTAGTCTCTCATATGGTGAATGGCTGTCTAGGGTGGTTTTTGTAAGGTCTGACACTACCGTGTTCACCAAAGCATTCACCTTCCTGTCAAACAAGATCCTACCTTCGCATTATCGCAGAATGAGAAAGTGTGGTTTGGCTATCGTGGCGAAACAATCGAGGTGTGTTTACTATGGCATCTTGACCTGCATCGTATCACAAATTAGTTATCAGCACAAAGGCGATTTTTATTACCTCAATGGACCTGGATCTTCTTATCAGTGGGTTAGGATCAATGGCGCACTCACTTCTGATAAAGTAGGAAACCGACAGACTGTGAGGTAGGTGTACCTCATACAACAGTATAATTTTATCATTCCATCATATCTGAACATACAGAGGAGGATGGGAAGCGGATGGTACACAGTACTCAATCGCCCAGGTGTATATTGGGGAAAACATTTATTGTGGCAAAGTCAAATGGAATGACTGTGGTCAGTGGGTCCTCAGAGCTTCTGAAACCTAGAGCCTGGATCTAACCATCCTCTTTTACAGCTTATATTGCATGTGAAAATGGTGAATGCAAATTCGAGACATACAATGTTCTTGTCTTTGCTTAAAGAGTTTGCTTCAAAGTTTTAGCGCATGTGGCAGTGCTCAATGAATCTCTTTAGATGTCGTAGCATTAGTAAGACCTTGGATCTATTGTTGGTTAATACTTTGAATTTATATTCTCATTTTTCCCAGTTTGACTGGGTTTGAGCAACTGTAGAAAGACAATGAGAAAATTAAGATGCACCTCAGATTCTAGTGCTGCTGCGGTCTGGACTCCAGAGCCACAGTCCGAACTGGACTTTTGGTCTGGTTCGCTCCATGGTTCTCACACCACGCCAGAACCTTTTTGATTCTACCTTATAATCTGTTATTGATAGTCACACATGTAACACTGATCGTGCCGATGACTCCAAAACAGGGAAATTTGAATTATACTAGATATGTCCACGGTACAACATCTGCTAGTCTTTTTTCGAAACTCGACGTGTTGAATCCAGCGGAGAGTTACCGTGCAGAAAAACACCAAGTCACTGCACGTCTGCCGCAATGCTTATTTGCACTCCGCAGTGTCGGCACCATTCATACAGTGTGTTGTGAAGTCGTGCGTTGGGGACTTAGTTAGAGGCAATGGTACTCGAAACAATATGTATGAAGCGGCAGAAATGTGCAATCAATGCTATTGAACTCATTGTGTGACCGTGTATTGTATCTCAAATTTCGAGTTAAAGAATTAGTAGTTAACTAAGGCAAATAATGAGGTGCACTTGAATGGGCTTGCGCAGGTATATGATAATTGTGAAAGAATGATGGGGAATTGTATGATGCTGTGTATTATTGGGTGCATGATGTAAATTATGCTGGGGAGAGATTGGGTGATGCGTGTGTCCAACACTTTTTGCATGCTACTCTACCCTATAGTCCTTCGCCCTGTTGCGTTGTAAAAGACAAGATTATCAGGCCACAAGTCAGTAACGATCAACAAACTCGAAGCACTGTCAAGCTTCATCGTAGCCAAGGTCCTCATGTCACTTTGCCCTCACAATGTCGACGACCTCCACAACCAAAACTACCACTACTTCCGCCACCTGCAACTGACATGCACTCTCATCGAGGGGTAGTCGTAAACCCTGAGGTTCAAGTTATACTTTAATAGTAGTCATATCCTCACTTCCTGTTTTAGCTTTTGAATTGTGTCTACCAGCTTGGTAAACAGTTTACATGGACTCAGGCCATACTGTCCTATTCGTGCGTGATACAACTAGGATTGTAGTACTGTAGTCATGCATGTTTTTACTGTAGTGAGCCCTCAGTAGGATTACAGATAGAACATGCATGCTACCATGCATGGCATGAAGCACAAATGTCAAGCACTGCCGCTTACCATTCTCATGCATGACCACCACATTTTTTGACTGTGGGAACTTTGTCACTACACCCAAAACATAGCCATTTCCGGTCATCTCCTGGATTCCAACATTTCCCACACTCCTCCCCAGCATATTCCTACCCACCACCATATCATATTCACCTATCTACTGTGGAAAGGTATTAGTGTATGCTATATACATATAATAGTTTACAATAGAACGCCTTTTGTCTCTTTTTGTCCCAATACAAGCTCCAGAGACCTGTACATATAACACAGGAAAAACATATCAAAAACACATCCGCATTTTTGCCCCTTCAATGATAGAATGTATTAGCATACTAGTTATATGTTTTTGAGAATATATGAGTGTATTATTTGACCCTCTAAAGATCTCTACACTACTAGATGTAGCATACACACAAAAAGTAACAACTAGCTTCGCATTTTTCAGTTTTAATTATATAGCCTTGAAAATATGATCCTTGACAACCTTTCAATGATATATACAATATCTCAGGAGCACAGGACCACTCATCCACAATTGATGAATAGGGAAGTGAAATATGATGTTTCTTAGGAGAAAAATTCTACAAATGTCATAATTGATGGTAAGGATTGTCTTTAAAGTCAGTGAATTACATAGTAGAGTGCATAAAGAACATTTCCTACATCATATTCCATGGGCAGAGGTGGTGTGAAAGGGTTGTTGTGTAGATGTAAGTTGTTTTGAGGCCTTAGATGTATGTGCACCAAGAGTTGGTTTTCGATGTCTTGACTTTTTAGGTTTCACACGGTCCAATTCTTATCTATGTATTTGCCCTGCTTTCAATTATAGGTGGATTGTCCTGTCATACTAGGACAATACCTCCTGATACATTTAAAATGTACTACAACAGCCTGATCTCCCTAGATCTCTCTGATGACATGCAACATTCCTTATCACTCAATATATCTGGTATATCCATGATATCAATGATCTGCCATATTTCTCACTGATCCTGGCCATTTGTGGCATTTATACACACCCTACGTATCATATATGAGCCTACTAGATGATTTATACAGTGGTAATGAGTACAACCATCAAAATTGCGAAAATATACACCCTTGCAAGCAGGAGGAAGTATTGGTATATGAAAGAGGATCCTGCTACTGTTAGCATGTTTTTAAGACAGAATAGAAATATAGTCCCTATATTTCTGGCAGGCCAGAGCCCTGGGGAAATTTTTCCCAGGAGATGGACCATCAGGCGATGATAGCAATACAGCGACCCAGGAATTGGACCTGTGATCCTATTATCTATCCTCATACCTTGTATATACTATTTTCAGATTGTTGGGGATCATATTTTCAAGGTTATATAGTTGAAACTGAAAAAATGCGAAGCTATTTATTACTTTTTGTGTGTATGTTACATCTAGTGGTGTGAAGATCTTTAGAGGGTCAAAAAGCGGTGGAATAGACTCATATATTCTCAAAAATATATAACTAGTATGCTAAGACATTCTATCATTGAAGGGGCAAAAATGCGGATGTGTTTTTGATATGTTTTTCCTGTGTTATATGTACAGGTCTCTAGAGCTTGTATTGGGACAAAAAGAGACAAAATGCGTTCTATTGTGACCTATTATATGTATATAGTCTACACTAATACATTTCTACAGTAGATAGGTGAATATGATATGGTGGTTGGCAGGAATGTGCTGGGGAAGAGTGTAGGAAATGTTGGAATCCAGGAGATGACCGGAAATGGCTATGTTTTGGGTGTAGTGACAAAGTTCCCACAAGTCAAAAAATGCGCCATGCAAGGCACAGTCATCATGCATGACCTGTGACTAACATGTGAGTAAAATAATAGAGCATGACTATATGTACATCATGCATGAATTACTGACTAGGATAGCTGTAAAACATGCATGAGGTCTAGACTACAGTAACAGTAATATCATGCATGAGTACCACAGCATCAGGTGATGGACTTGGCTTATAATACCGATCATCTGGCTACTTGATAAGATGCAGTTTCACCAACGGTATCATGTCATTAATTACCCCAATTCTTAGACCTTTGAGCGGTACATGAACCAACCTCAGGGCTGTTGCTTAGCTGCCATTAGCAATATTGCCAGAATCCTGTTCTGATTGATATAATCGGACACGCAGGAATCGTTGGGTAGTTGCTGTAAGGACTGCCATGGCGTGGGAGTTGATTCATTTTCGACTCCACTGGAAATCATCCCCTTCACAATTTATACAAGTTACTAACCCGCTCACTCGTGCTCACATCGAGAGAACAATAATGGCTGCGCTTCCAATGGCCAAATACTGCTCGTCGCGTGAGATATTTTGTGCCACCATCATCCTTTAGGCAAGGGCAATGTCCGTTACTTCTAGAGAGAACGTTCTCTGAACTTAGAGATCTTATCGTTGTCCAAATTTACCACTGTAGCATCAGTACTTGTGACTCGTGAGTAGCTTTTTGTTCCTTCATTTTGCAAACTGACGCGCACACTTGTGCGTACCTGTCATTTTCTTGATGACCGCTACTTCTCTTTTGGTTCAGAACGTGCGTACGGCGACTTGGACACAGCTTACACTTGGTGTGATGTTCATAAATGAACAGCGTTGGTCTTGTGACGCACAGCATCCTGACGTCTGTTATGGAAGCCACAGGTTTCTCTTATCTTGTCTAATAGGCGCTGCAGACGCACCATATAGAGCTGGCATTTCCCTTGATCATGAGTCCCACCCCCATTTGACTCACCAAGGATGCATCCTGCTGTAGTCGCGTCATCGCCATCGAGTTCACCATCGAGTTCAAGCTTGATGCTTGACAGTGACATTGTCCCACTCCCAGTACGGATACCTATCAGTGGCTGGCCGGATTTTCCTCAGCGACAAGCAACACTTCAGTCAGAATCAGACGACGATCAGATACCCGGTACACTGTTCACCCCAGATCCGGATCCAGCACCAATTGAACACACTACCCCACTGCATCACCAACTGCCACCTATCATCCCATGTTGTTTCGACTCCCCTGTCATCCCAAGGTCTCCCTCACTACTAGTACATCATGATCGACCGCCGACTCCCAAATCCCCTTTCATCCTAAGGCCTCCGTTGACTCCATGGGGTGACTCATTTCCCGCATCAACTTCGTCAGTTTGCCAGCATCGATTGATTCCACACGAGCAAGAGGACCATTTTGTTCGTCGGTGGCAGACATGGTAAGTTTTTCGCTTGCATTGGGTGCTGGCTCTAATGTATTACGGTACCCAAGGGATCAGTACGGCAAGCTGTGGGTACCGGATTGGTCGCCGGATCGCTTGTGCACTAGAAGCACCCTAGAAATCGATAACTATTTCTATCTCAACGTTCGCTCCATGAGCCAGGGAGGCAAGTTTTTATTATATATATTGCATGGCATGTATACTGAACAAGCTCAGGGAAAAAGTCACTCGTTTTTAGCGACTTCAGTGCGATCTTGGATTCTTTTCTTCGGTAAGTTGTTTCGTAATCAAATCATGCGTAATGATAACATTACCTGATTCTCAGTACTGTAATTGTCGACGTCGACTACGATAAACCTCTTGAGTACCCTATTCATCGACTGTCCCAAAAGATGAAGGTACTTCGGTCCAAACTGGATGATGCATGCACTCTCTTGCGTGCAGAACAACGTCCAGAAGACCTAGCAACAAAGGCCAAGGCTCTCGGCTTCAACGCTCCTACTGGATGTTAGTTTTGCATTGGTCCTCGCATCGTATAATCCTGACCAATATGAGCAGGCGAAGTGAGCGCTGAGTTTGTCGCTGTTCTTGTGATACATTTAGGGAAGCTGTTGGAGGTCGTGGAAGCGGAAAGCAGACAGACGTGCGTGTGTTCCAGTCGATCATGCTCGTCCTTTGTCGTTGATGATTATGCAGGGTGAAGCAACTCGAAGAATTGTTGTCTAACAATCAGGTTTCCTTTGACCTTCTCGAGTTTTACTACGAGGAAGGAAAGCATTACATCTATAACTCTGGACTTTTACAGAATGCCTTAGATGTCGAGAGGCCTATTGTGGGAACTATTTCCTTTGCTCAGTCATCCTCACCACTGATATGCTGCGTGACAGATCTTGGTAGTCTTGAAGAGTGCTAGCTTCCTTGATGATGGACAGTGAGTGGAGACCTTTTGCAACATGGCATTGACTAGATCTATTCAGGGCGTTACTCGTCGAGTTGGAGCATCTTGAGTGGGATGGCGTTCGTTTTGAGAAGCGCACCATAGCACTTGATCTTTTTGCATTCGAGGTACTGTGATAGCTCCCTAGTACCAAACGATTACGTGTTTACTTACCAATTTTAGGGAACTCGAACCTTGCCGTCCCTGTTTCTCCAACCAGCCACAGAGGAAGCTCTTGCTAGAGTGACTGGTGAGAACTTTACTCCTCAGCTTGTTGTTTAGGTGTCGAATAATCAATATAGAGCGTGGAAGACTCTATCTTTCGTACAGCAAAGTTTGTTGTGCAGAGTGTAAGTGCCGCATCACTCCAGCTTCTCATCACGCTATTCTCATACTTTCCTCATTTATAGATTATGACGACACACCAATGCGGTCGGTTTTCGCTGGCAACCCGAAACCACGGACGAGACGGGTGATGATCGACCCAGTCGGATTTCACCGTGCCTTGCAAGGCTACAACCCACATCTGTGAGTAATTTACCTGTTCTCCGTGTCGACGCTGAGAAGTATCATAGACGTGCGCCACTTCCCGACAATGCGGAGGAGCATATCGCGTGCCTTCCATACTGGATTGGTGGGTATGATCTTGAAGTGAACGTGAGCAATTTGCAACACATATTTTGCCGGTTGCTCGAGTCAATTATGATATCCAGCAATGGCGAACATTCAACATCTGGGACCTAAAGCCGATCAAGTATGACCAAGAGGCATGGGGCAGATTGATTATGGACGAAGATACCAAGGTGCGCGCCACCATATTGATTTCTTGGCTCTGTTTATCTTTTGTTGCAGGACCTTATAAGGGCGCTAGTGGATAATACTGGCTGTTCTGTAGGCGGTCTAAGGCCGGCACAATTCAATAAAGGACAGGTATGTTTGAATTGCCACCGTTTATGTCTATTATTAAAAAATTCGTAGACAGTACTTCTTAAGGGACCACCAGGAACTGGTAGAATGACAACTGTTCATGCTGTCTGCAATCTCCTCAAAAGACCTCTGCTCACTATTACTATCACTGCTCACGACTTCTTGTACGACTTTATGAATTTGATGTCAGATATTGCTTTACGCGTATCGGTTCGTACAATTCGCAACTTTCGAATATTCTTTGACGAGACCTGGTTGTTTTCTAGTTTGCAGCTACCTGGAATGCAGTCATTGTGGTGAAAGACGCCGATGTATGTACTCTCTTCGACTCTTTGCACTCTGATTTATCACATCACCCAGCGTTTCTTGGAGTCGAAAGATCGAGGACGTAAAGTAAGTTTTTGCTGTTAGACCCTTACTATTTGAACCTTATCTCTCGCTAGGATTGCATCAACGCTTTACTCCGTCAATTTGAGTCGGATGATTGTATCTCCTTCTGGGTGTCAAGTACCTGCGACGAAGAACTCCTGAAGCAATTCTCTACTGGTTCGTCACCCGATTGTTTGGCCTGCTTCTGCTTCTGACTGTTCTTCATTGAAGTCGTCGATTTCCCTGAACTGGACGCTACAGGCCGACGTCGTCTTTGGCTCGGCCACTTCGGCTTGAATGATGCCACCGCAATTATGTGGAACGGCGAGCGCACACTTATCAACTCCTCCTTCGTGGATCAGAAGGAATTGAATCATTCCTTAATTCTTCGCGATATCGAGAAACTTTCACGGCATCAGTTGGATGGTGAGCCTTGATGCCTGCCTCTGACGCGGTATCTGATAACGCGCTTTTAGGGAGGACGATCGACAATATTGCGCGATCCGCGCGAGCACTTGCTGCCTCAAAGTAAGTCCATTGCTATGTATTGTCGGGCGTACACTAATGACTGTTTTATAGCGGGGAACATTTGTCTATCCATCATATCAAAGTGGTCATGAAAGCACAGCGATTGGATGATATTCCTTTATGGCGGAAACTGACCCGAATGTTGACACGTCCGGCCAAGGCTCTTCGCACGAGTGTGGTGATTTAGGCGGATTGCTCGTTGATTCAGTGTTCATGTAATCTACTGATACATAGGCTTTGGGTTATTATCTGGAATTGTTTGTTTGCTTGTAATACAACTGTATGCTATTCGATGTACGAGATTATTAGATTGCAGATCCGATATCTTCAAAGACACGATGAGTTCTCCATTGTGAGTGAATTTTAGCTTGTAGGAAGGTGTGTAGAACCACAGCATGGAGATAGGGCGTTGGAGTAAATACCAACTTGAACGAAGCCTTGCCTTGATCAAACGGCGGCTATCGCATGCATAGCTAACACTGCACTGTCCTGTGCATCAGTATTCAGAATGGACCAACGTGCGTGTAATGCTATTTGTAAATATGTAGAGGACGTAAAGGCACTGGATGCAAACATGGAGAAACTAGACATGTAGACAACGGAGATGAAGAGCCCGCCAAAAATATCCTTACTAGATGTCCACGGGAGTTCACGCATTTTTGGCGCAACGTCTATTACTCCACAACGCACAGACAGAATAATATAATTTTTTGACGGTTCAATAGAGTGAACCATAGGGTACAATATCTGCTAGTTTTTTTCTCGAAACTCGACGTGTTGAGTCCAGCGGAGAGTTACCGCGCAAAAAAGTGCA
>MU172932.1:329773-384555 GCA_016695475.1 Suillus decipiens | reverse complement strand
GTGTCCATGAGGAAGTAAAGTATGTGCAACGCCAGAATAAACAGTTGAGGGGAGATCAAACATTGATAGCGCAGGAACATAATGGGGAGTAGTGGATGATGGGCTCGTTGAATGTTGCAAGTGATCGGATCGACGATGGATTGCGGAACGCAACAGTAACTCGGCTGGCCTGAGCGCAGCATTTTCGTCAACCATCCTTGCGTGTGTGCGTTTCTGCCCACGAGGAGACGGCCATAAAGGCCAGTGAATTTCGGATCATCCTTCAGCTGTGGGCGGCCATCAAGCTGCGCTTGAATCAAGGAAATACGTTCAGGATTGTTTCGAGAACCACTGAGAGATATGTCCAGAACTTGTGCGAGTTCAAGAAGATCGGCTTTTGACTTGCTGCTGAGATACTACCGTAGGACCACGAGCATCGCGAATAGCTCGAGCAGCTGCTTCTCGGGCTTCCCGCTGCTGTGTTGCCTCCGCCTTCTGCCTTTCTTTTTCAGCGCGTGCTGCCTTCTCAGCCTCCCAAGCGCGCAAACCTGCGGCTGAAGTCCTCTTGCCCTGCTGTTCTCCTGATTTTTGGTGTATTACTGGCTCGGTGATCTTCCCAAAGATTTGCACGGGCCTTTTGGACTTTTTCCTGCTGGGTCTGGCGCTGTTTAGACTTGACCATGCAGCAGCTGTCGGGGCTCAGACTTCAATTTGGCATTGGCGTCTTTGTGCCACGCTTCGGCATTGCGGAGTTTTGATTTACACAGTCTCAATGTAACGCTTTGGGTGGATTGTCACGTCTGGAGCATATTTCTTTTATCGCAGATGATCCTGACAAGCATGCAGCCCCGGAGAAATTTGTTTTAGTATTCTCTCATCATGTAGAACCATCATACCATATTCCAGAATTTTCTGTGGTGATCTGACCTTTAGAGCGAGCCTTATATGCACAAAACTAGCCTCCAGCACCAATAAGTTGGCCACCAGACGAAATATACTTCGAATTTCTTCAAGAAAAATATATAGAACGGTGCATTATGTTAGGGGGGACCCATATGCAACATACATAAGATTTTCGTGCAGAATTGCGTGTGCTAGAATCGATGCGCGGACTCTTGGGACACACGGACTCGTGGGACTATCTAGTATAGTGAGCCCCTGAAGTGAGTACGAAATGATACCTATAGTAGACTCCAAACAAAACACTCATACACATCGGGGGTTATAGTGCTCTATCCCATCAGTGGCATGACCGGCCTGCCAGGACAAGCCGAAATTAAGATCGAAGCAGTTGTTTACGAATCGGTCATCAGCATCCTTGTAAAGACCTCTCGACGAACGCCGCAGCGAGCAACACCGTCTCCAGGCCGTCTTGTAGATGAATATCATATCGAATTTCCCTAACACGATCTCTCGTGTGCAAAGCCCTATGTTAAAACTACGCAGATACGCCAGCTAACACGCCGGTAATACTGAGACAACAACAACCTGCCCGAAGACTCCCACTATTTACTTCCCCATAGCTGGTATGCCACGAGTGCCAGCGACATGTCTATGCCTGGTCATGCGAGACCATACAGACCGCGTAGGGGGTGTTCTGCACTTGCCTGGTAGACAGCTGCGGCGCATCATCACATGTTCGAATGATGGTTCACTCGGATTATGGTACCTGGAAAGCGGTGCAGAGATAGGCGGGGAATGGCGGGATGAAAGTGATGATGCAATGACAGTGGCGACCATCATATCATTGTCTCCCCAAGAGACATTGTTGCAAGTGGAAGTGGTGATGGGACGGTGAGGTTATGGGGGGTCGAGACGGGGAAGGTCATCGCCAAATGGAAAGGACATGCTGGGCTGGTTGGGTACAATCAGTGTGCTGGAGTCCGGATAGTAAGCCAGTGGTGAGCGGGTCCTGCCGTGACGGGATGGCAAGAATATGGAGTGTCAAGAGCGGCAAGCTCGTCCTGGGCCCTCTGAATGGAATCAAGACTGGGTACGAGTCGGTGTGCGTAGTGAGCTACTCACCCTATGCTAAAAGTATTGCAACAGGCGGACACAACGAAAGTGGAATCAGAATCTGGGATGCCAACACAGGGAAGCTGCTCTCCGAAACCGAACACGACTGGCCAGTTTAGTGTTTGGTCTGGACGTCGGAAAGAAACTTATCTCGGGAACCGGGTATGGCTCGATTAGAATATTCGACATTGTGACATCTCAGCAGATCTCCATTCTCGAAGGTCACACATACATTGTTTACTCTATCACTTTATTTCACAACGACCGCCTGCTTTCGAGCACATCATTCGATGGAACAGTGCGTCTGTGGAATTTCGAGACGAAACTCCCAGTCTGTCCACTGTTGACGTACATTCACGCATTCCCAATGTCACTTCTCTTACTTCTTGCTATGTACTGTACAGCACCTTCGCCACTCGGCCACAGATCCTCCATAGACCCATATGTACTTGCTTCGCGTCTCTTCTCACCTCAGCGTTGTTTTATTAACTCCCGCTGAGGTGAGCATCTCGTACTGCGTAGATCGCTTAACTCACTGACGTATTACCCAGTCTTCGTTAGGTACTTATCAATATTAGCGTTGTTTTATTAACTCCCGCTGAGTCTTCGTTAGACTTCGTACATCCACCCCTCTGGCACAAAAATACTGTGGGCTGTTCGGCCTTTTCTGCCAATGGAACGTTACTAGTCACAGCTTGCGATGACCAAGATGCGTACGTGTGGGACATTCAAGCCATCTTCAAAACAGCTGGCCTAGAAAACATACTCTCCGCATATGCAGGACTCTTCAAAATTAACTATGATGTTAATACCCTGCGCGCACAAGTTATTGCGAGATGTACGTTACCACCATTTATCCATTATTTTTCTAACTCCTATATACTCAGTCTTTAGCTACGCGCCATCCTTATCCTCACCCCTTTGTACGTTGCCGCGGCGGTCCTCTCATATCATCCTCCGGATTCCATCTACATATGCTCCTCGCTCACATATCATCACTTTTCCGCCGCCACCAACCAAAAATTGATGATGCAACTGATTGCAACAACTTCCAAAGTCAAGCACTACCGTTTACCGTAGCCCTAGTGTTGTCGAAATTGCTGCAGTATGTGATAAACAGGTATTTCTCTCTCAGGTGTTTCAAATCATCGGAATCTGATGATTTCTCTCCAGGCTTTGTATGTTGCTCGACGACCGGAACGAGCTAGTGACAAGGCGAAACGCATCAAGAACCTTTCACGGTGGACTCGTTTCGTCTTATTTATCTGCTGCGTATCTACTTAACATACCACTGATGGTCACTCATAGAGATGACAATTGTTTCATATAGCTCATTTTGCATCGTTTAGCCTGTGGTAGACTCCTTCGCTTTCTAGCTACGTTTCGTCTACCTGCTGTCCGTCTCTTCAAACCGATGGTGGTATGAATAGGGATGCAACACACGGATAACTGCTTCATATAGCTCTAGATCTCGTATCATTTGGCTCAGGCTCCTGTTACCATATACCTGACTCCCAACGTTGGTAGAGGAGGTCTGTTGAACACGATCGGTTTCCCATGTACCAAGACCTTTGCCTGCTGCACTCGTGCTCGGGCCTTTTCGGTCACGAGTTCTCTTTGTACCTGTCATTCAGTTCTCGCCGAGTCCGTTATGCATGCTCCGGTCACTCCTGCGTGGTGTCTTGAGCTTTCTGTTTGGGGGCGCTCTAGATTTTCGCATTGATATCTCTGAAATCTGTGTCCGGTGCTCAGGTCTTTCCGCGGCAATCGAAAGTAAATAGTTCTTGTTCTGCCTCGGTATGGACGTAAAACGGGAGCGATGCAAACTACACACATCGGAGTGATGCGACTCGGTCTGTCACTTTCAATTCTTCCAGCCTAAGCCTCACCGATGGATGGTCCTTTTGTCGTTGACTCGACTGAATATGACTTTCCAAACTCACTCTATCCTTAGCTTGCGTGCATTCTTCTGGTTCTGGTCATATTGGAAACTTTCGTTGGGTAGTGAATCCCAACAGTTTTGGTCACTGTCGAGAATTTATGTTGGCAGCACCTTGAGGAAATATCTCATGTTCCTGAGACGACGGTCACCGTTCATGACGCTCACCAGCCATAAAGATTATTTTCATGGACAAACTATCACATAAAATGTATGCTTTGGTGCAATAACCCCCAAAGGCCTACAGGCCACAAAAATGTTGTCAGCAGGTTTCGAACCAACACCAGGAGAAACAGATTTCGACTCTGTTGCAGAAACCCCTTCGCTAAGACCAGTTGGCTGAACCTTTGACGAACCCATCAAATGAGTAGGTAGCAAAGGTGTGTTCCGATAAAAAAGCCTTTGAGCAGGTTTCGAACCTGCACAATCCAAGACAAACAGATTTTGATTCTGTCGCGGCAACCACCTGGATAAGACCAGTTAACATGGACCTCGAAGGAAATTATTCATGAGCGAACGTCAGGGTGTGTTCCGATAGAAAAAACCTCGTCGGTAGGTTTTGAACCTGCACAATCCAAGACAAACAGATTTTGATTCTGTCGCGGCAACCACCTGGATAAGACCAGTTAACATGGACATCGAAGGAAATTATTCACGAGTGAACGTCAAGGTGTGTTCCGATAGAAAAAACCTCGTCGGCAGATTTCGAACCTGGACATTCCATAAGAAACAGATTTAAATTCTGTTGTGGCGACCACCTGGCTAAGACCAATTATGCTGAAGGGCTAAGGAAACCATCCATGAACCTGTGAATGTCAAGGTGTTCTGATAGAACAAAAACCTCGTGGTCAGCAGGTTTCGAACCTGCACAATCCAAGAGAAACAGATTTTGATTCTGTTGTGGCAACGACCGGGTTAAGACGAACTTCTGAGGAAATCGTTCATGAGGCCTGAGGGTCTGCTCAGATCGAGAAAAATTGACGCCAACAGCATAGTCAAAGAGAAACTGAACCTGATTCTGTTGTGACACTCACTTAAGATGAACCTCATAAGGAAACCACCGTGAATGAGTGTTCCAACAGAAAAAAACCTCGAGGCAGCCGCAGGTTTCGGACCTGCACAGTTCGGATTTTGATTCCGTTGTGGCAGCCACCGGGCTAGGACCGGCCACGGCAAACTTCTGAAGAAACCACCTATGAGTGAATGTTAAGGTGAGTTCCGATAGAAAAAAACTCGCCAGCATGTTTCGAACCTGCACAATCCAACAAAATATTTCAACTCTGTTGGGGCAAGCACCTGGTTAAGACAAGTTACAGTAAACCTCTCAAGAAACCATTGATAAGTAGATGTCAAGGTGTTCTGATAGAAAAAGCCTTGTCGTTGGCAGGTTTGCGCAGTCCAAGATAAGAAATAGATTTCGATTCTGGCTAAGTGTAAGGAGAAATCATCCATGACTGAACGCCAAAGTGTGTTCTGATAAAAAAACATCGTCGGGCAGGTTTCGAACTTGCACGATCCACGAGAAACAGATTTCGATTCTGTGGAGGCAATCACCAGGCTATGGTCAGGACATGCTTCTAACGGAAAACCAATAGAAAAAACCCTTGTCATCAGCAGGTTCGATGAACTTTGATTTTGTTGGAGCCTGAAACTATCCATGAGGGAATGTCAGTGTAGAAAAGACCTTATCGTCGCCAGGTTCAACGGGCTTTGATTCTGTTGTGGTAAGGAGCTCACTAGTAAGACCAGTCACTAACACTAAGATGGCGGCGCAGACCTCCATCAGTGATGTCTTCCAATAGAAAAAAAACACTGTCGTCAGCAGGTTTCGAACATGCAGTCAAAGAGAAACAGATTTTGATTCTGTCGTAGTAACCTCTCAGTAACTGGAACTCTCAAGACAGAAGTCAGCGCAAACATTATCAACTTAGACCCCATATTATATCCGTGTAGGTGTATGTGTTATTTGCTCCTCCATCGGCAATTTGCAATATCAACAATTATATGCGAGCTTTCTAAGCTAATTCATAGGGTTCCATTAAACACTTATGTGTATATCATCTCGAACAAGAGCTTCCCATTCGAGGACAATTTCATGGCACTAAAGTGTCACAAAGCAAGGAGTGACACCCGATTCAGGTCATGTGCAAATGATCTGAGCTGAGACTTCAGCGGACTGCGACAAACTAGAACTCATCTGCACAGTGGCAGTCGCAATCCGCCACAGGACACATGCCATGCGAACGTGCACCGTCTTCACCAAAGAACCAATCAAGAATATGCGATGCGTGTCCACCGTGTCGACATGTCTGGCAGATGACGATTGCGTCGTCGATGGTGTCTGGTCATTAAGTTAGTTTGACTCCCCACATCTTTACGCGAAAGACGATATTACCTTGGTAAGTGGCCTGCGACTGTGCGAGCCCAGCATCACGCGTACAATCTGGAACGATGCTTAATGTCATCAAACAGACCGAACACCGCGGGAGAGCACGATTGCAGTGCGGACATGCAGTAGGCTAACAAGCCATCTAGTGTCAGTGCTTCTCACATTCAAAAAACAACAGCACCCACCCGTCCCTTCTGCCTCTCACCCAACACAGGATTCATCGGCTTTGAGCAATAATTACACCGAATCAAGATCTGCTTCGGAGCCCAATCAAACGGCGCCAAATCACCATTTGATACCGCCTCTTGCAGTATCTGCCCCCGCTCAACATCAAATGCAACTCGGTGATGGAACAGCTTAAAGCCATCCAACAAGTCCCTATACGACTCTAGCCACCGCTCCGCTCGCGCGTCAAGAAATTTAGCAGGACACACATGGGCAGCGAGAATAGCAGCAGTCTGCGCATCGCCCGTGCGGTCTACGTAGCTCTGTAGGATGTCCATACCTGAGGAGGTGAGCCCTGTGATTATGAGGCCCTCGATGTCACCGCTTGTACAGGCCTGGTCCGTCATGCGTGTAAGGTAAGATGAAAGCGCGTCGTCCTCCAGAAACTGGAAAGCAATCGCGAGACGCTCCCGCAGCGGAAGTGATTCTTCCTCGAGAACCTTGGACCAATCCTTGGAGGTAAGTTGGGTAAGCATAATACGGAAGTATGGATCTTCAAGGCGCATAATGAGACGCTCGGCGTGGGTGCGCAGTTCGCTAGACAAGGTGGTACCATTGCTGGGGATAAGTGCTGCGAGAGTACCTGACACGAGATTGTGCATCTCGTCTAGGATATTATGTTTGTCGTTGGACAAAACAAAGACAGAAAGAGAGAGACACGCACCTTTACTCCGCATCAGCAGCTCCAACGCCTTTTGATACTGTCGCATGAAAACGAGCCAACATGCAGCTCTTGGCTGTTGCCCCTCCCTCTCCCACCTATACGAGAAGCTCAACAGTGAAAACCACAAATACGAAAATCGTAGTCACTTTCTGATCTCATGGTTCATCTCCTCCTCCCCAATACCCCATCCGCAGAGATGCAACGCAAACAGTCTCTGTTCAAGCTTTTCTGTGTTACGGACAGAGGGTTTCCATGGACGTCCAGAACCCGATGTCCGTCGAGCGCATAGTGCAGCAACGGCAGCTGTGAAATCCCCATATACCAAATCATCAGGAAGCTGTCTCATTCGCGTCAAAGGGTCGAGCACAGCAGGCGTAGACAGTGGAGAAAGACTGGAATCCCCCGGTGAAATTTGAGGTATCGTCAAAAGGCCATCAAGGGCACTAAATGACGATGTGTTCGAATCAGGAACCTGAGGTAGCGGTGGGAATCCTTCCCATAGTCCAAAAAGTCCTTGATTTGAGAATTCATACCCGTGCAATCTTGACGTAGGCGAACATACGAGTTCACGGGAATCTGCAGGGGAGATGAACATTTTGGGTTGGAGATGCTCTAACAAAACGCACGATGTATCCAATCCCACAGCTCTGACAGCATCGTGTTTGAGCAAGGATCTTCTTGTACGACTTGAGCGTTATGCTTAGCCTAAAGAAAAACCTACTTAGAACTAGCATGACGTGATACCAGAATTATACAACTCACGTTTGCCAGCCCATAGCCACGAATAGCGCGCCGACGCATAATCATCGAGATATCATCCTCCACTGCTTGGTGCACGCTCCGTAAAGCCTTCCCTCTCGGTGAAATCTTCTCTCCGACTTGTTGATGACCATTTGATCTCGGCTTCTCTACAGCCTCAACCCTCACAGCCGTCTTGGTACCGACACTACTTAGCGACGCAGACAGCTCAGACTGGTCAAGCGGGTAGTCTCGGAACGAAGCTGGACTATACGTCCTCGCTTTTACCGGCTTTGATAGTGCGGTTTTACTCTCCAGAGCCGGGAACCCATCTTCATCGCCCCTTCCAAACGACGGCAGACTCGTAGTGTTGACACTCCCACGGGAAATTGGGGTTTCTTCAACACGTACATCCCATGGTTGTGGCGGAACTCCACGGTCCTCAAAGCCCGGGAGCACCTTGCATGCCAACCCAGCACCAATGATAAGGTCCCCGCGTGCGCTCCACGACGCCTGTTTCGGCGTATCATACACAGCATAAAGTTGAAGATCTCCATCCTTATTGACGACCATAACCTCCGAAGTAAGCGAGAACGCGCGCTTACTCGGAACAAGTGCAAAAGACGCAAGTGGTTTCCGAAAGCTTGTCGCTTCAATCAAAACGACGCATCAGCAGGTAGACAAGACCAATAAACCAGAAACATACTTTTGCGCGTATCAGAAAGCACAAGCGCCAGTGCCTCCTGCGAATCCGAACTACTATGCCTCATCCCATTCCCATTCCCAGCACCACCAGCAGTCCAAGGCGCCCACGACCTCTTCGCAGCCCGATTCTGTGATGACTCTGCCGATCTCTCCCCGTCAGAATTATTATCGCTCCCTTGCGCCTGCTGCAGATCCCAAAACCGCACATACGAAGAATCCTTCTCATGCGCTGCAAGCACGCCCCTCCTCGAGCTCGAAAATTCAATGTGGTTGACAAAAGACGCAGACCCAGAGCGAGGTCTTGCACCGTCAGCAGCTGCATCTTTCTCTGTAAACGTAAGTAGCGGATGCGGAAGGCGTCTTGCGTCCCAGACGGTTATAATCCCGTCCCCACAACATGCAATCTGGTGTGGGTCGGTGCAAGATGTTGCTATGCCGTGGACTTTGGTTGCGATATTAGTAGTTGCTGGGACTGCGCTCCGAAGGTCGAATAGCCTCAACCACCGTGCTGATATACCGGCCAAGAGTATATGCGTAGATTGTGGGAGGAAGGCGAGGGCTGAAACTATTTCTGTGGGTGCATGTTGCTGCAACACGCGTCCGTCAGCCCTGTGATGACCAACTTCAGCACGCGCTATTCGAGGCTGCGGACGCGCTTCTACTGTGTCCTCTGTTAAATTCAGACTGGGATGTTTGGAGGGTGAGAGGAGGGGCGTGGCGGATTGGATATCCCAGATGATGAGACTAGAGTCTCCCCGGACTTTGTCGAGGCCGACTGCTAGGTAGTTGGGGTCTGCGTTACAGAATGCGAGGGCGTTACACGACCGGGTGTTGCGCACTGGAAGCGTGACGACTGGCCCACTTGATAGAACATTATTACGAGCAACTTTGGTAGCTTCGAGCCTAATGAGGTCAACGCGTCCGGAAGCTGATCCGACAGCAAAAAGATCATCAAATGCAGGGTCTGGAGACCAGGCAAAGCACTATAGATATAGAAAAGCCAGAATACCGTAAGTTGAATCAAGCTTTTGAGCAGGAAACTACGGAAGCTCACCTTCATGAATTGTAAGTCATTTTGTGAAGTTACATGTCGAATTTCAGATTCATCCGGTGCCCATTCGTACATTGTCATTTGGGAACCTCCTCCGACCATAAACTTGTTCTCCCATCGTGGATGCCAGAGTAATCGCTTCTCCGCCTGCGCGGAAGGGGCCATGCTCACGGTGACGCGTCAAGTTGAAGCTTAAAAGTAATCATCCTAAAAAAGGAAGTGGACGAAAGACTAAGCCAGAAAAATAGACGTTAACGTTCAACGATAGTACTGTACACTCAAAGTACACTATATTGTGGTACTGTATATGCTCTACGTATCACATGCATCATCACGGTCTAATCGAAACCAAACCCAAATTACGGCTAATTTTACGAAACGCAAAGACCGGGCTCAGCTACAAGTCTAATCAACATCCATCTCCGGCGGCCCAGGAACCTCCTCCTCTCCCTTCTGCGGTCCCTGCTCCCCTTTCTGCGGCCCCTGAGCCCCCGCATCGGGTGTCTGCGTCCCACTCTGCGGTGTCTGCGTCCCAGACGTCCCCTCCGGCTTCACGGGCTTAGGCTTCGGCTTCGTCAAAATTGGAATCGCGAAATAAATCACCTCCTCCCTCTTCTTCCCAATCTCCGCACACGTTAACACAGGATCCACATTCTTCGGCTTCTCAGCTTGTCGTGCATTCTGGTCATCAAGCCACTTTTGGACTGTTGCGCATTTTTCGACGACTTTTTGTTTTTCGCTGTCGGCGATGTGCGCGAATTTCTCGTCGGTGGAGGTGGCTTGGGAAATGTAGTCATTGAGGGTTGCGCGGAGTTGGGCCATGGCTTTGGGTCGCTCTTCGCCTTCACGGTAGCGCGCGACGATGGGGTCGCCAACTGCTTTGAGGGAGTCAAGTTTGGCGACGTACGCGGATTTAGTGGCGTCTTCGCCTTCATCGGAGTATAGCCAGTCCTCGACTTCTTGGAACATGCCGTTCAGCTTCTCTTTTTCTGCAGCCTGTGCGAAGGACGAGTAACGCTCGTCGACCTTGGCGCGCATGTCATAAACATATTCCTCGAGCGCGTTCTTGCGGTCCTGTTGAGAATCGTAAGCACATGTCAACATCATTGATTCATAGAACAAACCTCAGTGTCCATGACAAGCTTATCAGCAGCATGCATCTCCGCCTCCAGCTCTTTCAACTTGTCAATGACGCTCGGGTCTAACGACGAAGTGCGAGTAGAGAACGGAATCTCATGCTTCTTCACGACTCGCTTCTTCTTCGGTGCCTCCCCATCAACTTCCATCGCCTCCTCGCGCTCCTCGACCTCTTCCGTGTACGCGTTCTCAAAAGACATGATCCCATGTAAATTCAATCGCGTCTTCAACTTCACGCACGTAAGGTCGCCGTTCGGGGCAGGTGGAACAGCATTTGCCGTGAAACGTGCAATTTGCGGGTTGACTCCTCCGGGCAGACTAGCAGGCTCCACATACTCGGCATCAATCTCAAACGGCTCCTTGCGGTAGAACGTAAGGATCTTGGTAGATGGAATGCCATTCCCGCGAGGGAAAACGACAAGCTCGGTGTCATCGTCTGGATCCGAGGCAGAGCGCTCCCAGGATACCTTGATCGGGTACTGGTTAATATCATGCACATGGAACTCGCGCACGCGGAAGGTAGGAGATTGGAAGGCAGCTGCAAAGGTGGCGCCGCGAGCGATGGCTTCGTCTTGGTTGAGGGTGGTTGAAAGGAATTTACCTCCCAGGGCCGCTTGGATGCGGGCGCGGACTGCGGGGATACGGGTGGTGCCACCGACGAGCTCGACGGTGTCGATATCTTCAATGCTAACTCCTGATTCAGCAAGAGCTTGTTGGAGGGGCACGGCTATGCGGTCGAGAACGCCTGAGATGAGCCCTTCGTAAGTATCACGACTGAGCTTGGATGAGGCGTCGATGTCGTTCATAAGTGATTCAACGTTCAAAGGGGCCTCGTTATTGGCTGAAAGGATCTTTTTGAGTTTCTCGCAGCCGACGAGGAGACGGAAGGTTGCTTTAGGGTTGGAAAGAACATCGATGTGGTATTTGGCGTTAAACTCAGCAGCAAAGTACTGGATGAGGGCGTAGTCGATATCACGACCACCTAGGTGGCGATCGTACGCAGCTGCTTTGACGGACAATTGGCCTTTGGAGAATGCGACGACTGATACGGACATGGAGGAATGGCCAACATCCACGAACATGACGTGTCGTGGGTTTTCTGGCTCAGGGAGATCAGTCTTTGTGATACCATAACCGAGTGCGACAGCAGTTGTGTCATTAATGAGACGAAGTGCATTGAGACCAGCAATCTGTGCTGCGTCAATCATTGCTCGTCGCTGAATATCGGTGTACCATCCTGGGACAGCAATAACGAGATCAGAGACTGCGGTCTTGAGCTCGTTTGCAGTGATATCACGCAGCTTGCCGAAATACATTGCAACAAGCTGAGTAGCAGAAAAGATCTGCTTTTCACCACGATATGTTACCTGGGATGGTAAAGGATCAGCGTAAGATTGATTAGATTTTTATCGTTAGCGAACCTCTACGCCAACTGTTCCTCCGACATCGATGAGTGTTGCATTAAGGAATTTCTTTTCTACGGCGACATCCGAGTCTTCTAGTGTTCTACCGATGAGGCGCTTGAGGCTGCCTATGGTATTCTTGAAATTTGAGGTCTCTTGAGTTTTTGCAGATTCACCAATGGAACGTTGTTTAGGGCCAAATGCCACGAGAGATCTAGATAAAAAGACATGGGATAAGAATTAAGAATGCAATGATCTGAAAGAAGATGCGAACGGAGTTGCACGATTGGAGACCTCGTTTACAATGATATCGATACCTCGATTCCTTGCTACGCCGATCTTTTGAATATCAAGTTAGTATATTGATGTGATCTAAGCGATGATAGGACACAAACCTTGCTGTGGAGAGTACCGAAGTCGACACCGACGACAGACATTGGGACAAAGTGAATCTAATGAAGAGAGTTCGTGAATAAGATCAGATGGCAAGCAGACTTGTTTTTTAAATACAAAATTCAAGCGCGTCTTTCACATTTCGTGGTTATCCCTTTTAGGAAATTTCACCAGTATTCTACAAAGTTCGATGGTTTTCCACAGCAAGGCGCAGGGAGGCAACAACATGTGTACGGCGTGTTACGTATAATAAAAATTCAGAGTCAGTGTATGATATTTGGAATGAATCGTTGCCATCGTTGAGAGTGCTCGCGCTCATAAAACGCTACCGTGAAGCAGCTGACTGATGATTGACACGTTTTGGATATAATCTGAATTCAGTTGACGCTCGTCGCTCACTCTATCTTCTTAACTCCCATCATCGAACATCTTTCAGCCTCGTTGGTAAAGCATGGTTTTCAGCTTAATTTTTAATCGAACTGATCGATCTTTGGTAGGGGTTAAAACCAAGGTAAAATCATCTAAAAACCAGCCATTTAAACCAATTCGGACCGCAAAAAAATGTCAGCAAGGCAAAATAAAAAGCGCAAAAACCGAAACAATGTCAATAACCGCGAACGAACGGTCACCACGTTTACAGAGGATCCAAACACTTCTTTCCTAGTCCCACAGCCAAGTGAAGAACCTGCTCTGTCTTCGCCTTTCTCTGTTGCTTCTACGTCTGCCACCAGCAACTCCAACAATAACAACAACAACAGCTTTCAGAATTTCGGCATGTCTTATAGTTTCCATCCGCACGGACCCAACAATCAGCCGCAGCAGCAGGGCCAGCAACAACAACAGCAACAGTTCTTTTCTCCACAAGTCATCCTACCTCCAGGCAAAAGCGATCTTGAAGTACTGGAAAATTTAAAGTCTATCATCAAAGAAGGTCAGCACGAGTTCTATCGTGCAATTCCTCAGCCGGCTGCCCTTGCTAGCCTCTACTTGGGCCCAACCTCTTCTCAGGTTCTGCCACATCCAGAACAACACTCTGCAGATTATTACAACCAGTCTGGTTACGATAACTCTTCTGACGACCAAATCCCTCCTTACCCTTCAGATTCCGCAAGAAGGCCTACGGATCCACCCGTAGTCAAGAAGTCATCATCAACGGCTAATGTAATTATTTTTGGCCTTACCCTAACCTTTACTCAACACGTGTTCTTAGAATCCAGACCCTACTCCCCCACCTGGAGGACCCAAACCTGGAAAGAAGGTTGAAACTTCACCCTTGAAACCTGAAAGAAAGATGTCAACGGGTCCAGATAACGCCGACGTCAACCCCCGAGATGGTGCTCTTTCAGGCGATCATCGCGACAGTTCAAAAAATGACACTCCTCGTCCTCTTGGTGACCGTCCTGGTGAGTGTCCCACTCGTCCTCCCGTCGACTCTTCAGCACCAAAGTCCACCTACGATGGTAAAGACGATATTAGACGAGACGCCTTTCGTGATCCCCCGTTGGACGACAGAAGGGTCCGATTAGATGCAGAACGTCGTCCTCTCGATAGCCGCCCTAACGGTAATGACCCTCGACTGCCTCTAAGGGATCAAGCATTCCTTGATAAAGAAAGAGAGAGAGAACGTGAAAGAGAACGTGAAAGAGAGCGCGAATGGGGACGTGACCGTGACAGAGATCGTCCTCAATATGGTGGTCGTTCCTATGGACGCAGCCATGCTCCTAGACCTCCCCCAGAACAACGCCATTATGAACCCCGATATCCATTTGACAACATTCCTCGCCGTTATGATTCAAAAGACGATTTGGATGTGGACAGGCGCCCTTCCCTGCGCCTTGACGATCGCGGTCCACGTCCATCTCTCGATGATAGGCGGCCGCCTGTTGATGACCGTGAATCCCGTAGTATGGTGGTTGATGACCGCGATCGTCCAACGAGAGTCACTGGCTCGGTTCATAGTTCTGAAGATCGTACTGTTCGACCTCCGCTTTCACCCGATGACAGCCATCGTATGGCTGAAGACAGACCTGCTCGCCTTCCTCCTGCTGATGTGGCACGTGCAGCGGATGCTGATCGTCCCCGACCTCTTGAAGAGAGAATATCTCAACAATCAGTCCCTTCCCTCCAAGAACGTCTCAGCCAGCCTGGGGCTCCAAGAGTGGAAAATCGTGTTACCCACCAACCGAGTTTAGAGGAGCGCTTGTCAAATGCACCTATCTCTTCTGATCGGCCTCTTCCGGATGCTCGTACTAGCCCTGTAGAACCATCACGTGTACTGCCTTTAAGTGATCGTCCTGCTGCTCCTGCTGACGTCCGTCCTCGTCCACCTGCCAATGATAACTTTGCACGCCCAGCAACTCCTCCATCTCGTTCCAGTGGTTATGTGGCGCCATCTCGGGCGGCATCTGTTGTTCGAGATGACCTCCGTGGACCCAAAGATTCACCACCAGTTGTTCGTGATGCGCGCGATCTCCGCGCAAGGGATCTCTCACGGGAGAGATCAGATGTAAGACCACCTTACCGCTCGGACCTTGACAGAGGGTTCGGTGATGACAGGCGTCCTGATGCTATGGATACTCGTCGCTACGGTTCACCACCCCCTTCGGACGTTCGAGGCAGGAGTTACTATCCTCCACGGTCGCCACCTCGGGCGGATGTACCATTCGAAGCTGATTCTGATCGAAGGTTTGCCAGTGCTGATCAACGAGACTCGTTCGATAGGCGGCGTGACTGGTATGGAGCTGCCGATGATGACAAGTCTCGTCCGCCTCTATGGAGACCCTATGATAGAGAGCCTCAGAGAGAACGGTATGACCGCGACGCACCACCTCCCAGGAGTTCCGGGTGGGATGGACGTGAACCGGAACGGAGAGCACCGTTTTCCAGTTCCCCAGTCCGCCCTATTGATTCTTCTCGTCCACTGAGCTCGCGTCTAGGAGATGGATACCCTCCTGTAGATGACCGTTCGTATCCACCACGAGATTTCGAACGTCCCCGTTACACAGGTCCAGACAACGACCCTCCCTTCGTCCGTGGTGTCCGTCCACGCAGCCCGAGTCCGCCAAGAAGAGGCGGCGCGAACAGTTCTCTCGACGATATCCGACCGCCTCTCAAACGTGTACGCGAGGACCCACCGTACAGCGGTGGTGGATACTACTCACCTCGCAGACCGTCCATGTCGATGGGTGATTACCCACCTCGTTCTGCTGCGACGCCACCACCGGGGAGCGGGACTAGCGGTGGGTTCTATGAGTCGCGTGGGGGGCCGCCGCCATTTAGTAGTGCTTCTGCTGGGGTTGAGAGGGATTATCCACCGAGAGAGAGGTCGGGTCCTGGTGATGGTCCGCCTTATGGGGCTGCGTACGACAGGGATACGAGGCCGCCGAGATCACCCCCTCCGAGGATGTATGGACGGCCTTCGTATAGACCGGATCCTAGGGATGATCGAAGATATCTGCCGCCTCCTCCGAGATCTAGTTGAGGTATGTGTTTGTGGGTTTGTTGAGGTTGGATTGCTGATGTTGCGCAGGAATACATCTATGAGGATTTATGTTGTGAATGCGTTTCTTGGTTTCTTGACCTCTTTTTTTCTTCTTTTTTTCATTGTCTTTTCTTTCTTTGTGAGTTTATCATTGCCGTTCGACTATGCATGGCCATGGCATCGTACACATGTAATATAGTGCAGGATCTTCCATTTTATTCAGAGTCGTCAAAGTTTGCAGCGCTGCTTTACATAAATACTGCTGATTCGTGTTCCATACGTACGTGACCTTCAAATGTTCGAGGTGACGTATCTCAGTCAAATTTTTGGTGGTTTTGGACTGGGGCTACATATATAGCTTTGGATAAATCAATTTGACTCAAAGTTCCCAAACTGAGCGGTACCGATCTCGTGTCAATGATATAATTTCACCCATCCTTCCAGAGTCTAACATATCCGTATATCTAACAGACATTGTATCCATACTTTGTATCTTGTCCATATCTCCATATCTCTTGTACGATTTGATTTACTTTCTGTATCGCTATGCCTAGAGAAAACAACAATCGTGGACGAGGTCGCGGACGCGGAGGACGTTGGCGGGGACGAGGACGAGGGCGTGGGCGTGGGCAAGATCATAACGATCCTACACCTCGAGGAAACTACCCTCATAGCGAGATGGATGTCGTGGTTCAGGTCTGGCAGGAGCCATCATCGAATGGTGCGTAGGGAAACACCTCAAGTGCTTTGTCTTATCTTGACGTATGTGCAGATTTATCGAGAGGTGGAACTCCATCGCGCAGTAGAGGAGGACGGTTGAGGCCTGGATTAGGATCAGGATCAGGTACGCCTCAACGAGGAGGGAGTGCGCCTCAGCGAGGAGGAAGCACTCCTCGTCGTGGGATGGGTATCGGAGGACGCGGACGAGGAACATTTGACGCTCCCAGAGCACGACCAGGCTTCGGCCATACCAATCAAAACAGAAACACATCAGACGCACCTCGTTCTAAACGGTCCGACTCTGAACGATACCTCAAACCTGTTATATTCGTGCCATCGGTGCTTACGAGGACCTTGTTTCGTGAGGAGGAAGATATTCTGCAGCCTGTGGCTGAGAGTGCCGGTAGGTATTGTGTTTTTCTGGTTATTGTAGTTTGTCCTGAATGTTGTGTGCGCGGCGGTTAGGTCCGAGTGAAGAAAGCCACGTTCCTACTGCAGATCGTGTCACTCGTGTGTTTAGCGGAGAGAATTTCCCCCCTCCATCTTCATCGTCATCATCTTCAGAAGACGGACTTTCTGATCATGAGGAAGAATTGGAGGAGGTCGACTTTGCTGATATGGGAAATCTCTTCCCTCAGTTTCATACTGCTCGGGCTTCAACTCGCACCCGGGCTTCCCAAGTCACTACCTCTTCACGCGAAGAGGTATTCACCGGGGTGTATAACAAGAGGAATCACTCTGTTGCAAGTCCCTCATCCTATCCAGCTCTAGAGCACGCAGATATATCGTCCGAAAAACCTGATCCCGTAGCCATCGATGCGGTGATTAGTGAGACGACCGCGATTACTGTACACAGCGTCACTACGCTGGAGCATTCAACAACTGCCCTGGCGATAACTAAAGATGACGAAATAGTCACCGATAAACCAGATACCATACCATCCTCACAGTCTTCCACAGCACTGATACCAAACGAAATTACTATTTCCCCTACATATCTTCCTGAAGATGATACCCCCACGTTCTTCGTGGATACAGAACCTACAAAACCATCTACCCATCGCTCCGCTAGCGATGTCATACTTTTTGATCGCACTGCTTGGGGTAGTGCTCCTCTTGGAGAAGAGGACGAACTCATTGTATATGTTGCGCCGCACCCACGATCAGGACAAGCTTCACCCATTCCCAATATTCCTCGGGTACGGCTACCCTCGAAGTCTGTACTGACAGGTACTACCAGTCCTATGCAAGCCCACCCAGGGCCCGTTGCACATGAAGACACAATTGACAATAAAAGTCTCCCCGTTCAAAACGACATTCCCCAGTTCTCATCCGTTTCGTTCGATTTCACTACTCCCAGCACAAATAAAAAGTCTCGTCAGAGACCAGTTTTCACTCCGGGCGATCGGTCGAAAGCGAGGATACAAGCAATGAAACAAGATGCTCGAGTAGCTCGTAAGCGTGCCCAACGTCGGGCAATGTTTGGGTCCTTTGGCGCAATACTTTCGGAAGCGAGATTGAGAGATGCTGATGAGCGGGAGCGCAAGAGTTCCCGATGGGAGTCTCGGCGGAAGGATGATTCTGATGTTGATTTTGGTGATGACGACGAAGATGACCCACCAGTGAACGATGGTGTCGACGAAGTGTCGGTTGGACTTGGCGGGATGGATCTAGACTCGGATCTAGAACCAAATTTGGAGGCTATGAAAGGTTTCGTCCAGAGCATGAGCGCGGAGGGATCGCGGCATCGCACGATGTATGAGATCCAGGACGAAGAGGATGAGGAAGATGGAAGTGACTCCCATGGAAGTTACGACAACACAAGCGATGAAGAAGACAAGGAAGAAAACGCGGTGTTTGAAGTTGAGGAAGAAATACTTATTGCAGAATCAGAGGGCGGAAGGCCTCATGAACTTTCACGTTCAGATCATTCTGACGAAGCGGAAGATTCATCCGATGACGATGATGAGCTTAGTCCAGGAGCTAACTTCCAGGCTAGACTTCGTCGAGTCCGCGAGAAATCGCGCTCGATGAAGCCAGCGACAGCTGCAGCTGAAAGCGATTCAGAAGAGGATGATTCTGATGATCCTTTCGCGCCATGGAATCGAGGTGATTCCGACGAAGATTATATGGCACGAATAGAGGTATTTTTATTTCCTTCCTTGCACTCCATGAGGGTTGACTTATACCTACAGGATATACTTGACATGCATAGCGGTATAGCTGGCGGCAAAGATCGCAAGCTACGCAATAAACTATTCCGTGCAATACAAAATGGTCAATTCGATCACATCGATGACTATGAAGAATTAGATGGCTCCTTCAGTTATAAGCCAGCGAGTTGGTGTTCTTACTATATCATGTTGATCAGTCATCTAATCGTATCTGTAGAGAACAAGAAAAACAAGATGAAGGAAATGCCCGCTGAGCTCCAAGAGATGTGGGAGAAAGATCGAGCCAAGAAAGCTGAACGCAAAAGAGCTCGCGAGATGGCCCGCCTTCTTGATGCGGTCGATCCCATTTCTCCCAAGAAAGGCGGTAAGAAGGGGCGCAAGGCTATGCGGGCAGCTGCACAGTTGGATCGGAGGGAGCTTGCTGAAATCCAGAATGCCATCGTGGATATGGTGACGCTGGAGAAGCAGATTCGCCGCTTCATCAGTGATACCAGCGGAAAGAACAACATGGTACTTCCTCCGATGAACAAGGCTTCAAGGAAGGAAGTCCACGAGCTTGCTAATTCGTTTAACCTCAAGAGTCAGAGTAGAGGCAAGGGAGCGGGGAGATATACTACTCTCATCAAGTCCACAAAGATACGTGCTATTGACGAGCGCAAAGTCAAGCGTGTTATGAAGAAACACGGAGGTCAGTTTGATACGATGCCTCGACACAAAGAAGGAGATGAAGTTGGCAAGGTATGTAAATCGTTCTCGACATGAATGCGGCTCTTACATGCTCGTTCGCAGGCTGCTCCAAAGATCGGACAAACGAATGTCGGGTTCAGGATGCTTGCTTCTATGGGATGGGCAGAAGGAGACAGGATCGGTGGGGATGCGTCCACTGGGATTGATGCGCCTTTGACAGCTATCATAAAGAACACGAAACTAGGTCTAGGCGCTACTCGATAGTCACTATCTCCAGGGCGAAATCTAATATTTTCCCTGACTACATCTTGACCTGAGTCTCGATGAAGCACAGCAAGTTTGTCGATGCTAGCAATGTGAAATTGTGAATGCAAGGGTGTGCAACTTCCCACCTTCACAAGTCATGAAGGTTTGCGTAGGTAGCATATTTGGTTACCTTAGTTTACCGTATATTTCCCTGAAAATGCGTTATGATAATTGTATAAATCATGGTCTCGAGGAATGTTACAAGTACAAGTCAGGATAGAATACAAATGTACAATACTGAGAAAGATATTACGAGATAAAGAGTGTCAAGACGATACTACTGAGTTAGTACGTCGTCTGTAAACTTTTCTGTGGATTTTTCTTCCCTTTAAGCCCCGGCTTCCGCCTCCGATAATTCCTAATCGCCTGGCACGACGTTGTCTCCTCCCAGGTACGTAAGCATCTCTTCCAATCTTTCAAAGATGTGCAACTGATGTGAATATGTAGCGATTGGCATTCATGCTGCCTCATCTGTGGCATCGAAAAAAACTTTGGAATTGTGCACTGGCTTTCATCAAGTGACTGCACGAAATTATTAACATGTACAAAATTTTGTCGAAGAATGTGCACGCCGAGCTCATCGTTTGCAAAATGGTGGACCAGGCGACGAGGATTGACTGCTTGATCCGCTTGTCTTGAAGGTCAGCTCTTCGCCACGGGTGACTGGTGTTTTATTTTCTTTGCGACCCGTCAGGTCTTCAACACGACTAACTTTGCGTTTGTGCTCAATGCCATGCCTTTAACATCGCTGACTGCGCTTGAACGTTCATCCATGACTGGTCTTCTCTTTCAAATCTGTAGTTAATTGATGGCTGCCTGCTTATATCTTATAAGGTACTCCTTTCTGCGATAATTCAGCGTGTGTTTGGCTTGCAAACGACACCCACATTTTAGAATTAAGCATCCATTAACGAGCGTGATACAAGACGAGACTGGACTGTGATACTAGACTGTGAGACTGATCTGATTGCCTGAAGAAACGAGTACATGAACTATTTTATACTGCGAAACGCTAAGGGTCCGCGGGTATGAAGGACCGAACGATTAGGTGAAAACGGAGGCAGAAGGGAGTGGCGTTGGACCTGGCAAGGTAGAGTAGAGAGGTGGTTGACGGAGTACGAGAAATTGAATGAGTGGCGCAGGTGGGGGTATGGTATTTGACAGAATCAACGGGATTTTTAGATTGTTTTTGACAGCTTTTTGACAGCTAAGGAGATGACGGTGACGAAAGATGGACTAAGGGCTAATATACGAGGGAGGGATGAGGGCGAACGACGACGGAGGTGAGCTGAGGCTGATGTGGTCAAGGTAAGCGTTGTTTCGGAGTTTCCGGCCGCAAACGCTTGGTAATCACTACAAAGAGGAACTTCAGGTGGATGTTCAACACAATGCGTAGATCCGCAATTATGGGGCGGAATAATGTATTCTGGGTGAGTTTAAATTTGTTTCATGGGACGATATAATTGCATAAGACATACATTATCGTGGTTCAGAAATGATATCTTTAAGTTGAGTGTCTGTGATATTGACTGACGGTCTGGAAGTCATGGCGGGTAAACGATATATGAAAGACTGCTGATGAGCGTCAAGTTGATGAACCATCAGCCCTGTGTCGGGAAGGCCCAGGAATTGGTGGTACCGGTGTTGGAATCTGACGAACCAGAGACAAAGGAGAAGGGAAGCGCCGAAGAATCCGAGAAGCAAGGCGCGAGGGGGAGAAGTTGAGGAACGTGCTTCGAGCCCAGGCCAAAAGAAGTCCATCGGTGCAGCGCGCTGACGTCGGCCGAGCTTCTGAGACATATGTCAATAAAGTCACACTTGATTTTAATTTCCTACTTACCTGGTATAAAGTCAAGCGTCCGTGGACGCAAACATCTCAGTTCTTGAAGAGAAACTGAGATGTAAGTACATAGTTCATGTATGTCAGCGCGCTCTTCTCGCTGCTGGTTCGGGTGAGGTTTCTGGCACAGACTAGGAGTACGTATCGATGTGGACAAACGTGCTCGCTGCTGGTAGATTTATGTTTACTGCTGCTGGATATGTGTTCGCTGCTGGTGGATATGTGTTCGCTGCTGGTGGATATATGGTTGCTGCTGGTGGATGTGTTCGCTGCTGGTAGATATGTGTTCGCTGCTGGTAGATATGTGTTCGCTGCTGGTGGATTTGTGCCCCCTGCGTCTGTATTCCTGTGCTCCCTCAGCTAGCGCCTTCGGTCTCGAGCCCTTTCCCGCCATGGCGGTAATAGGAGCACCACTCTCAGACACTCCAGGTCTGTGCATGTTTCTTCGGGTGCGAGGCTCCCCATCAACCCACACTCAAATGGGGTTGGTAGTTCGAGAAAGATCACAACACACGTGACACAGGGAGAAACGAACTATAGACTAGCCACTGAAAGATGTTCCACCTAGTCATCCTTCCCAGGAACTCTTGAGCCTACGTACATTTAACTTGTCAGAGTCCCATGCGAGTCCGATATAGTGACTCACTTATTAGCACATGATAGAGCTCGGTATGTCTGTGGTTCGCCAGAATCACACCACCGCTGGTGTGCATTCCTATATCTTCTAATAGTCACACCTATTAGAAAATATATGAACTGTGAATGATGGTTAATTAATTGATCAGAAGTCAACATTGTAACGTACAGGGATACCACCAAAAACCAAAAGTAGCTCCAGTAAAGAGACGACGACTGTAAGCTTCCAACGCAAGGGATATATAGCGACAAGTACAGAGAATGTAATCGCCGGGATAGGGATTCGGATAGAAATCCAAATAACCTCGAATACAATAGCGCACCATCCGTTATTGAAGGAAGTGGACGTAGAATATTGAAGGGAGGCCAAAGGTCGATGATATAGCATCCACAGCATTTGTAAATTCTTCATAGCGGTCGAGTAAGGCTAGTTCTTGCTCAGTGGCCGCTGGCTCGTGTTGGTGGTAGTGGGCTATTGTAAGGTATCTAAGTTGGGGAAACGTAGATTGTGAATCACGTGTGCACGTCTCTATACCATTAGCAATTTGAGCTACATTCAATCACATCTGACCAGGGGTCGAAAAGACGACAGAACCAGTATATAATCGGAGGTAGCAAATCATGCAAATCCCGATGATAGAGCAGTGGGAAGTATCGTTTCTGGTTCTAATATGACATAGGAACACTGGCTATTGCAGAGTTTGAATATGGATTGCTAGTGCTATTCCGACGACTGAATTATATCTGGTTTGTAGGGCATATCTGATGTTAGTTTGAATACCATCATAATCGTGTCAGATTAGCATCTGGATACGAAGTTACCATATGACTATATGCTCTCCTATGGATCTGCCCCGCTCCTTGACGCCTCCCGTCGGTGCCTCCCTCGTTCCCTGCCTCTCACCACCACGATGTACGGCTCTCATTTCAATTTTCTAGAAGACAGGAAGTGCGTGATACGGAAACACGCACCATCTGACAGCGCAATGAGAAAGTCAGATTTGGCTGTTCACCTGGAAAGATAATATCGCATACTGTGTGAAGGACTTGGTTGGGTTGAGCCATCGCAGAGAAACTCATTCTGGCGGTGCCAAGGTAATAAAAATAAAAATAAAAACAAAAACAGATGACATTATACACCGTATGAGAATGGACCGTCGCAAAGGCACCACCAAGATTGAAATTACGCGCTCCCTCATTGTTGGATAGCGAGAGACTGAAAAGCCGTCAGCATCACGCAAGCGAGCCAAAAGATGAGAATGCGAGAACCTGCACCAATTGAGAGTGGGACACAGCCAGAGCATCATCATCAACTTCAGGTAAGCAAACCAAAAAGCGAGAACACACTCTGAGAGCGGGACGCAGGAGCGCCATCAGGGTTGGTACTAAGCGAGCCAAAAGATGAGAACATGCACTGGCTGGGAGTGGGACGTGACCGGCGCATTATCAGGGTTGAGTAAGCCAACAAACGAGAAACGCGCTGGCTGAGCGCGGGACGCGGTCAGAACATCATCATCATCATCAGCGTCGGGTAAACGAGCTAAAAGACGAGAATAGCTTACTACAGGATCTAGTTTCGTCGCTCCGAAGGTGAAACTAAATGCCTCAAATATTGTGAAGGCAACTCTAGATTGACGGTAGAGCTGCTCTCGTCCGACATGTCTTTGGGTAGAAGATGGACTAGTCTCGCAGAGGGGTCGACGGTGAGTCTGCAGCCATTCTCCCCACCACCTACGGCTACCAGTATTGACTCGGATAACATCTCAGGAGTCTTGCTTTGTGCGAGTGCGCTCAGGTCACCGGGCGCGGCATTAATTGTTCATTCAATTTTACAATTGAAAAATCGTTTACTAATAACACATATTAGCTTATAAGGTAATACGTACCCAAAATAAAGGTAAATAATCAACACAATCGCCAAACATTTGCGCAGTCTTGCTTTTCGTTTGTCTCTCCGAATAGACAGTGTCTCTTCGCGTTGTGACTCACCGTGAACGACAACATGCTTACTGGCAGGGGGCGAAGGAGTTTTGGAGAAATGTGGATGAGGTTTAGGATAGAAGCAGCGGACTCGCATATTTTGTTGAGGAGCGGCAACATATTGAGATATCCATATCGAACCCATTTTCTTGCTTGAGAGAAAAAGTACTGCGTGAAACTTTACCTGCAACGATGACAGTTGAAAAAGCGCGAGCCCCATCATGAAGAGGTTGTAAGTCCTATCCGATATCAATGATCCCCATAAAACAAAACAAAAAGGAAAGTGACGTACATCATTGGCAAAGAGATGAAGAGAATGCGCAGACTTGCCATCGTCATCAATGATAGGTCCAACAGTTGTCCTCACATCCAATAGATAGATGGCGTCTTCAACAGATGCGGCGTTAGCACCAAAAGTGAACACATTAACACGAATATCGCCCATTTCCGGTGTGGGGATGAAGCCGTCGTACCGCCAGTAATTCTTTTTGTCGATTTGATACCTCAGGGCTTCCGTTCTGAAGACTGACGCCGCGATGCAGAGGTCGCCATGGTAGTGAAGAAAGAACTGTTAATAGGAGAGTAACGATGACACAAAAGGATGACATCAGCGTTCGCAACAGCAACAAATAACACAGCATCGTGACGCAATAGCACCCGAGCCGGCGGTTATGCAAGAGACTATTATGTACCTTGCAGTGAATGACTGTTGATAATTATAAGCGCGAGAGTCCTCTTGGGTACGATGATACAGCAAATCCTATTTCAATATCAATGTGTCGGGGACTGGCGGGGCAGGTAGGTGAAATTCAATGTTACCAGTTGCCACTGAATGCAAGTAACCAGAGATTCAGTGCCAACGAAGCTGAGTTTAGACTCGATCACTAATGGTTTTTACTTCCCACAGTGAAAACGGCCAGCACACCAGCCACACACTGAGTCAAAGTGTTACATTTCCGATCTTACCAGCCCTCTTTTTTCTATCTTGCCCGTGGTGTAACTACAATGTTACACTGGACACCATCATGAGGTGGCTTATACCTAGCTGTCTTGTACTCAAGATCCCGCCCCCTTTCGGCACCGGTTTAGTACAGCCAGTACGTCGTTGCACTGTAACTAAGTTCCAATGATGGCTGCTACGATGCGTTGCTCCTTCCATCTTTATCACAACCTATCACACCTCTATCCGAGTATCGGTCTTTTCTTCATTGCCAGCAACATGAATTGTTAGCCGGAAAGATCATATGGCAAGAGCAATCCTGTACTTAGTCACCTCAACTAAATACTTCCACTTCGTTGTCTCCGACAATTCTACAGATAAGTTCTGCTGTCCATCCACCATGACTATCTTCGATGCCCCTTTCCCAACATCTTATGCAGTCCCCATCTCCGCCACACTCCAATTTCTCTGACCTGTTCAGAAAAGGCTTGGAGTAAGATCAGGGTAGGCCCCAGCAGATGACATAATGCATATGATATATTGACAGTCGCTAGTTACGACGAAGTACAGAAACATTGTGACTGTCAAGCTGTCTCAGTGGTCGCAGCCTACCGCATAAATGGTAAGCTTTACATATATAAGATTTACAATCGTGCAAGATCAATCATCCTAGATATTTTTCTCGCAGGTACCGTTAGCCGTATTTCTGGAGCAGATTTAAGACTAGGCTGGTCGCTCATACTAATCAACATGTTTCCCTTCTTAGTTCTTTGTCTTCTCGTGGTCGGGATTTCTGCTGTCACTGCATCCAGCAGGAGCAGCAGCTGCATCGGTACCATTTCGTCCTTGGACGACGTTAGTAGTGCCATCCAATGCACAACAGTGAACATTAATGGATTCACTGTCCCCGCTGGACAAAAGTTCGAACTGCAGCTGCTGGACGGCACCATTGTTAACGTTTGTGAGTGTGATCATATACATCCCTTTGCGCATCCCTCACTATTTTTAGTGGGCGAAATTCAGTTCGAAAACACGACTTGGGGCGGTCCCTTATTCCAGGTCAGGTGAGTGCAGCACAGCCACTTTGAGCGTCTCGGAGAATCTGATCAAGACCGTCTTAACAGTGGGAATGATATCACGTGTACGTGGGTTGCTTAAAGCTGTGGTAATTCCTAACGTTCCTAGTTAATGGAAACAATCAGAAGTGGGATGGTGGAGGGCCTTTCTACTGGGTGAATATACTGGTTCATTTACGAGGGTTTCGCTTCATCTCACATTGCTGCAGGGTAATGAAGGCTTGAGTGCTGGCACAACAAAGCCAGATCCAATGATGATGTAAGTTCATTAATTACTGTTATATTGTGTTCTTTTTACAACCTTGCGCCTGCTAGAATGTCTATCTCGGGTACCTTGAACGTATGCGGTCGAGTCGCTCAGCCGTTCCGGACAGATAACTAATTCGTTTATGCAGGACGTTTATGTTGTGAACTCTCCTGCCCAGGCCTTTTCGATCGGAAATCCAGGACCTCTCATTGTCTCTGGCGTCACTGTCGATGATTGTGCGTGTTTGCATTCTATCAGCGGGGTGTTCTGTTTTGACGTCAACAACAGCGCAGGGTAACTATCCTAATGCGCAAAGCAACAACCAAGCTGCTGGTGGGTAACGCGTCTATTTATGTGGCAGTTTTTGAACTTGCCCACCGAAAAGGACGCAACACTGACGGCTTTGATGTCGGCGGTAATAATTTAATTGTCCAAAACTGGTTTGTTTGTCTTCTAGTTACTCTGTGAACTTGCAAACACTTACGTCCATTCAGTACCGTCCTTAATCAGGTCCATCTGACGATTGAGCTTCGGTGTCCCTTTGCTTACAAGGTATTTATTTTTGCAGGACGATTGTTTGGCCATCGGCTGGGGAACAAACATCACTTTTTCCGACAACTACTGTGAAGGCGGTCATGGTATTTCCATTGTAAGCCGCCTCATCAATATTGCGTAAATTATTTAAATGTCAGTTGTCTAGGGCTCCATCTCATCGAATGTAGTCATCTCCGATGTGGAGATCTCCGGAAACACTGTTGTTAACAGGTAACTAAAGCATAAGAGTGAATTAGAGATTTACTGACACAAGTAGCGCATACTCGTTCCGTATCAAGACCGACACATCTGCGACAAACAGTATAGTACAGCAAGTTACATATACCGTGAGTGATTCTTGATGATGATGATGATGATGATGATGATGATGATGATGGACTGAATTTCTTGTAGGCCAATACTGCAATCAACTGTACCTATTTTGGCGTTCTGATTACCCAGGTACCTGCGTCTTACTACGTTATCCCGCTGTCAATCATATAACATGCCTACAGAGCTATCCCTCCAACATGGGCACGCCAGGTAATGGGGTCACTATTTCTGTATGTATTGTTTCAGTTTTATGTCGACAAGGGTTCACGTGACTGTCTCAGGATATCGACTTCAGCTCTGGTACCACTTCCTTGACGGCCAACAGCGATGCTTACATGGTTTCAGTTAACTGTGGAGTTGGGTCGTGCACAGGTACACGAGTTACGACTTCCCTCAGTCCATTTCTGACAGACTATGATAGGTAACTGGGATTGGTCTAGTTTGAAGACAAGTGGTGGAAAAGTCGGGCCTATCATCAACAACAATGTCATTACCGGATTCACGCAGTAAGGTGGCCTGGCATTTAGCTTCTCTGCGGTCAAAAACATATACAGTTCCACTGCTATCATATCATACGCTCTTTTTTTACACGATCATTTGTGATATACATACACTCTTTTTCAGCGAGACTGCAACTCTTCCAGCATCGGTAAAATCATCGACATTATAGCATCTCAACACGGTAATTCGGACATGGGGACCCTCAATTTACAGCTTTCGTACTATCCGTTACGCTCGTTTCCATCAGGGACACGTAATTCACTACAGAGTGTTACAGAGTGCTACGGAGCACTCCGTAGCACAATCCAACCCTCCGATTAGTATCTCTTAACAAGACGTTTCACTTGGAATATGCTAGTATAATATGTAGAACATACTGTAAGCCAGATGTTTACCTACCGATGACGCGACCGTTTGCCCTTGTTTTATGCCCTTTGCTTATTGGACACCGCGCCTGATACGGATCCCTACATGTAGCCAGACACGTGTGCTTAGACAGACGCCTTTTTGCCGTACCTCTGAATCCCATACGCTCATCCACGTTACTCGTTGTCCGATTGACCGTCAGTGTTGTCGTCTACCGTTGGCGACATTACACATACCCAGTGAAGTATCTAAGCAATTACTTTTAAAGTAGATACTTCACTGGGTATGTTCCACGTATTATACTAAGTGAACCGTCTAGTTAAGAGATATACGAGCGAGAGACGAAGGACGACGACTAAATATTCTGATACAATAGGAGACACACATTATTACATAATTTCGGTACATTCCGTAGTATGTTCATTCTATTCAGATGGTCCGAATCTCCGCTACTCATCGTGCACGGATCATGTCGCAGGTACATATGTATACTGATTGTCACGCGTATGTGAGGTTTCTTCCACATTGAATTACAGTGTTCCATCAAGTGAGAGAGCAGGAAGTATCGAATACCTGTATTCAGCATTCTCAACGACTTTCGGAGCTGATAGTCATGGTTCTTACCTCTGACCTCGAATGAAAAAATTGTGTTGACAAGCACGAGATCCAAGAGGAGACCATGCGCTCGATACATGACAACAGGTACTAATAAGGGAGTTAGGGAAATTACCACCTCTGCACTACAGGCGACAAGGTATGTGAATTGTTCTTGACATGAATGCGGCTCTTACATTCTCGTTCGCAGGCTGCTCCAAAGATCGGACAAATGAACGTCGGGTTCAGGATGCTTGCTTCTGTGGGATGGGAAGAAGGAGACAGGATCGGTGGGGATGCGTCCACTGAGGTTGACACGCCTTTCACAGCTATCATAAAGAACACGAAATTGGGTCTAGGCGCTACTCGATAGTCACTATCTCCAGAGCGAAATCTAATATTTTCCCTGACTACATCTTGACCTGAGTCTCGATGAAGCACAGCAAGTTTGTCGATGCTGGAAATGTGAAATTGTGGATGCAAGGGTGTGCAACTTCTCACCTTCACAAGTCATGAAGGTTTGCGTAGATAGCGTATTTGGTTGCCTCAGTCTACCATATATTTCCCTGAAAATATGTTATGATAATTGCATAAATCATGGTCTCGAGGGATGTAGTACAAGTCAGGATAGAATACAAATGTACAATACTATGGAAAGCCAGACCACCGCGCTCTACTTCCAAGGCTTCTACTCAGAACCTTCCTAGTAAGGTAAATGGCTTCTTTTGACCACCGAACACCTTGTGCGACTCGCGACTGTTCGAAAAATATTGACCTTCAGTTATTTAATGTGTGTGCAGGCCTGGACCTTCGGCTGCAAGAAATAGAAATATAACTTGTGAAAGCAGACGATGAAATAATTTGTGCCTGCGAAGCATAAACCATGCCAAAACGCAATGATGGCTTCCAGATCTAGAAGGTTTGGCTCAGATAAATGTTCCACCTTGGTCAGTGGTCACGGTGAATAGTGATCGCAGTGATTTAGACACACCTTTTATGTGCCCCGGCAGCAAAGAATGTTCGTAGGTCTCTTTGCCTGCAAAGTTTTTCTTGATCGCGAGTGCGTTCTGAAATGTCATGAATTCCTCACACAAACCATTATTCTTTTCTCAATTTCCCTAAAGCGCCTAAACCCAGCGCTAAGACAAACCCTAACCCTATCGAAATCCCTACATCCGCTTCTATAGTTGAACTCCCTGATGAAGATGAAGAGATCTTCTATGATGCTATTGGATAAGATAACATCACGTGATCTCAGAATCTTCTAGAATATGATGTCATTATGATATCATCAACAATGTCACAATATCACATCATACGATTCTCATTTCTATTTTCTGATTGGCTAGTAGTTTCAGACTCAGTTTATATCTCAGTTTCAATATGCCTATATAGTTAGCTAGTTCTGTCGTAGTAGTTCTTTAGTTCAAACCTCTTGTATCTACCAAGTGTAGCAACCAAGACGTCCTTGCTCCTCTTCCTCTTGTGATATCTTAAAGTTTGAGTCCTAGTCTCTGCCCCAGCCTTAATTGGTTTAAAGGGTTGTGACATTAGGTTTGAACTATAGGAGACTCCGACTCGCATACCGCTGCATCATTTTCTTTTGACATCGGTCTCAGCAACTACTGACATCAAGAAGTCCTTATCATCTTTCTGTACCCGTCTCTAACAGCACATTCCGCTGTAAAGACCGGAACAAAACTATATTCTTCACATCACTTTTTGCTCACTTTGAGCGCATTCATACATACATTCTTCGTAGTTAGTAGACCTCTACCAGGCCCAGCCTTACATTGCTGCTGCCAGTAGACGGAGGACGAGCAACATTAGGTGTTTGATCCGCGACCTCAGTGCTGGCCCAAGACCCTGCCTGCTGAGCTCTACTATAGTTTCATTTTACATAACATTTCACTTTCATACGATAGAAGGTCTAGTCTTCTTTCTGAGTATTTAGTGGAATTGCCTCCTTGTTCACGATAGACGGTCGCTTGTAAGCTTCGGCTGGAAGAGCACCTGTCCCTGGAGTTTTTCCCACTTGGAAGGTTTACAAAACCTTTACATACATCCTTTTAGTCAGTAAATAGGGAAGCGCCTAGTTGGGTTGATTAAAGAACCCTTTAGGACCTGAGTACGAGGTAGATCCGATCAAGATATCGGGGACCGCTCAGTTTTCCATTTACGTATCCTTTTCACATCCTCCTTTTCATCATCTTTCCCATTCGGGTTGACCGTTACGACTAGTCAACCAACAGACATCAGTGAATCGGGTTCCAGAAAACAACTGGCACTATGTCTGCAGTTCCCACCGAAAATGCCCAAGAATTGGCACAATACATTAACACAATGGTGCAGTCAGCACTTGCTCCCATGCAAGAACAACTCCGGAGGATTCAAGAACTAAATCATGATTTATCAGAGCAAAATGAAGACCTCAAGGTTCAACTCCGTCTACAGAAAGACGAAATAGAAGAGTTAAAAAAGAAGGAATCTACCAAACCTGGAGGAGCTCCGAAAATCGCTAAACCCACGGAGTTTACTGGAGAGAAAGACTCCATCGATATTGAAACATTCTTGGCACAAGTATCACTTTATCTTTCACAATATCCAAGTGCAACACCACAACAACACCTTTCGCTTCTTTTATCATACCTAAAAGGCAATGCTGGAAAATGGGCAGAACCTTACATCAAACAACAATCCATGGGAGAACTAATCTTCGATGATTTTATTGAAGAATTCTCACAGATGTTTAAAGATGAAAACAAAGAAGCAAAGGCTATCCGAGAACTAGAGACCCTTAGGCAAGGCTCTAGTACAGTGCCTGAATACGTTGCATCTTTCAAACAGAAGTCTGTTTTCACAAACTTCTCAGATTATGACCTCCGCCTCAAATTCCGATCCGGCCTTCAATCCCGGGTCAAAGAACAACTCGCACATGTTGTGCTCAAAGAGAAGAATACTCTCAACAAGTTGATTGAGAGAGCAGTCGAAATTGGGCAAAACTTTGAAGAGTTGGACGCTGAGAAGAAGCGAAACACCTGGTGGACACCCAAGTCTACTAGTGGAGTTCCTTCTTCCTCAAGGGCTGGACCCAAGGACAGTGACGCCATGGACATCGACTCCGGAAGGCAACGCAACGCTCCCAAACCGCAAGGAAAGCCTGGTGCTTTCAAATGTTACAGATGCGGTGGAGAAGGCCACATGGCTAGAAACTGTAAAGAGGCGCCAAAACCAGCGCAAGTGAAGGCATCGTCTGCCGAAGAAGAATCCAAGGCCCCAAAGTGGTTTGAGCAGTGGCTCGCCTCTAAAGAAGGCAAGGGTTTTTAGAAGGGTTGAAGTCAGAGTCTGCGGACCTAGACCCGAACAATCGTTTTTCTATTCTTTCTACTTTCGCCGATGTAACTGAAGTGTATATACGATCCAAATCTGAGCATTTTTATATTCCAGTTACATTGAAAGGAAAGAACAGACAAGCAGACGTAAAAGCACTTGTGGATTGCGGTGCATCAACATTATTTATAAGTGAGAGATTCATCAAGGACAATGATGTTCGATGTCGTAAATTATTGCGTCCCATACCAGTCAAAAATATTGACGGCTCGCTAAATGCCGCTGGATCAATGACTCGTTTTGCTGAATTAGGACTAAAAGTTGGTAATCATGAAGAAGAAAAAGCAGCCTTCATGGTTACTGATCTTGGAAGCGACGATGTTATTATTGGCATAGATTGGCTGAGGTACCATAATCCTGAGATTGATTGGAACGCAGGACGATTTTCTCTATCTAGATGTCCGGTTAAATGTGAATCTAAAAAAGAAAAAAGACAAAAAAATAAAGAAAAACGTAAATTCCAAAAAAAGGAAGACTTGCCAGATCTGATTCCCACGGAAGAGGAAGATGACGACGAAGGCATGGCGAAGAAGAGGGCAATGGTAGAAGAAGTAGAGGACGAAGATAGTCCTGAGAATATCTGGATTAGGTATAAAGCTTCTATCGCCACGGAACAGAAAGTAGCAGAAGAAGCTACTAAGAAAAAGAAGTCAGTAGAAGAAATGGTTCCAGAATGGCTTCACGATTACCTAGGAGTGTTCTCAGAAGAAGAATCGAAGAGATTTCCTGAAAGAAAGAAGTGGGATCATGCGATAGATCTCAAAGATGAGAATGATCTTCCACCGAATGCGAAACCATATCCCTTATCACCAAAAGAAATGGACACATTGAAAGACTGGTTAAAAGCCGAAACTGCATTAGGACGTATCAGAGATTCACAATCTCCTGTTGCAGCACCTTTCTTCTTTGTGGCTAAAAAAGATGGCAAATTATGACCAGTTATGGATTATAGAAAGCTCAATGAGAAAACGGTTAAAAATGCATATCCATTACTGAGATCTCAAGATTTGATTGATGCTTTAACTGGTGCCACAATGTATTCCAAGATGGATGTATGATGGGGATACAATAACATTCGGATGAAAGAAGGAGACGAGTGGAAGGCAGCCTTCAAAACGCCTTTTGGTCACCATGAACCAACCGTAATGTACTTCGGATTAAAAAATTCTCCAGCAACTTTCCAGACCATGATGAATGAAATATTTAGAGATCTTATTGATGGAAAGACGGTCGTTGTCTACATCGATGACATTTTGGTCTTTACAAATGGAAATAGAGAACAACATCGAAGTGTTGTGCGAGAAGTACTCAAACGATTAAAAGAAAACGACCTGTTCTTGAAGCCAGAGAAATGTAGCTTCGAACAGTCTAAAGTTGAATTCTTAGGGTTGATCGTGGAAAAGGGCAATGTGTCTATGGACCCTGTGAAGGTAGAAGGAGTATTGAAATGGCCTGTTCCCAAATGCATAAAAGATATACAAGCATTCATGGGCTTTGCCAACTTCTATCGAAGATTCATATTGGGGTTCTTGGATATAGCCAGACCAATGAATGATTTGCTAAGAAAAGATGTTCCATGGAATTGGACGGAGAAACAACAGAATGCGTTTGATGAACTTAAGAAACGCTTTACTGAAGCTCCGGTCCTTGTAATGCCAGATGTTGAGAAAAAGAAAAAGATAGAAACAGATGCTTCTGATTACGCAACTCATGGAAGATGGACTATGGCATCCTATCGCTTATTATTCGAAGTCAATGAATGATGCAGAACGAAATTACGACATTCATGACAAAGAATTATTGGCAATCATTCGTGCATTAGAAGAGTGGAGGCACTATGTGCAGGGAGCACCTCACCCAGTGGAGATCTGGACAGATCATAAGAATCTTGAGTATTTCATGACGAGCCAAAAATTGACAAGAAGACAAGCTAGATGGAGTTTGTTTCTAGCGGAGTATGAATTTACGCTCCAACATAAGCCTGGTGTAGTCAATGATAAGGCCGATCGTCTGTCTCGGAGATCAGACCACAGAGGGGGGGTAGAAAACGACAATTCTGATCGCATTTTGCTCAAACCAGAATTTTTCAAAGTCAATGCTGCTAAAAGAGGCCAAGTTCTTATTGAAGGAGAAAAGTCTCTTCTGAAAAAGATTAGACAATGTACAGAACGAGAGCCCGAAGTAATGAAAGCGCTAGAAACGCTAAAAGCAGCACCAGTACAATTGCGTAGAGGAGTCGAAGAATGGAATGTTGAGGATGGATTGGTGTTATTCCGAGGATTAGTATACGTTCCAAATGACAAAGATATCCGCCGAGAGATATTAGAGTTATTCCATGACTCACCACCGGCTGGACATCCTGGACGTGCTAAAACCTTAGAATTAGTTTCCAGAAACTATTGGTGGCCTTCAATGACGAAGTATATCCATGATTATGTAGATGGTTGTGATTGCTGTAGACAAACAAAGGTCTATCCTAGTAAACCAACGGGACCTTTACAGCCAAATGAAGTCCCAGAAGGACCTTGGCAAACGATCACATGTGACCTGATAGTGGATTTACCAAAGAGTGAAGGGTGTGATAGCATTTTTGTTGTCGTTGATCGATTTATGAAACAAGCACACTTTATTCCCACCACAAAAGAAGTAGACTCGAAGGAAATTGCCGAGCTATTTTTAAAAAACGTATGGAAACATCATGGAACACCAAAGAAAGTGATTTCAGATAGAGGAACACAGTTCGTGTCCAAATTCATGGGACAAATGTCAAAATGATTAGGCACAAAATGGTCTGCTTCGACTGCCTATCATCCCCATACAGACGGACAAACTGAACGCGTAAATCAAGAAGTAGAACAATATTTGCACATGTTCACCTCTTATAGACAGAATGATTGGGTATCTTGGTTACCGATTGCTGAATTTTCACACAACAATACAGTCACGGTGACAGGACACAGCCCTTTCAAAGTTCTATATGGATATAATCCTGAATTCACGATATCTCCTAATTCCAACTCCCATATTCCCACTGCCGATGAAAGAGTGGATCAAATGAAAGAAGCAAGGGAAGATGCGCAAACTACTTTGAAACTTGTCAATGAACGAATGAAACGGTTCTATGATAAAGGAGTAAAAGACGCACCACAGTATAAAAAGGGAGACAAGGTCTGGCTAGACGCAAAGAACATTAAACAACGTCGTCCAAGTCAAAAGTTGTCAGATCGTCGTCTTGGGCCCTTTGAAATACTAGAGAAGATTGGCGAAGTGAACTACAAATTGAAATTACCGGCAAACTATAAGATTCATCCGGTGTTCCACGTCGAACTACTCACTCCATATTACGCATCTCGATTGATCCCTCATTCTCAACCCACCCGACCACCTCCTGACATAGTTGATGATCAGGAAGAATTTGCCGTAGAAGAAGTATTAGATAGCTGTTTATTCCGAGGAAAGCTGCAATACCGAGTAAAATGGGAAGGATATCCAATTGAAGAGTCGACATGGGAACCAGAAGAAAACGTTAAGAATTCCCTGATTCTGATAGCGGAGTTTCACAAAAAGAATCTCACGGCAGCTAAAACCAAACGAATTCAAGGTTCTATACTTAATTCGGATGATTTCAAACAATGGAGAGCACGCAATATTCGACCATCATACATTCGCGATGACGCTCATCCTAGAGAGGGGGTAATGTCACGAATTCCTCACACAAACCATTATTCTTTTCTCAATTTCCCTAAAGCGCCTAAACCCAGCGCTAAGACAAACCCTAACCCTATCGAAATCCCTACATCCGCTTCTATAGTTGAACTCCCTGATGAAGATGAAGAGATCTTCTATGATGCTATTGGATAAGATAACATCACGTGATCTCAGAATCTTCTAGAATATGATGTCATTATGATATCATCAACAATGTCACAATATCACATCATACGATTCTCATTTCTATTTTCTGATTGGCTAGTAGTTTCAGACTCAGTTTATATCTCAGTTTCAATATGCCTATATAGTTAGCTAGTTCTGTCGTAGTAGTTCTTTAGTTCAAACCTCTTGTATCTACCAAGTGTAGCAACCAAGACGTCCTTGCTCCTCTTCCTCTTGTGATATCTTAAAGTTTGAGTCCTAGTCTCTGCCCCAGCCTTAATTGGTTTAAAGGGTTGTGACATAAAATCACTGCAGATACTCTGCAGTGCCAGTCCACAGATCAGTGCCTGATAGCGCAGACACATCTACAAACACCAATCCATCCAATATGCAATCGACTGAGCCTGAAGAGGAGCTACATAAAACCTGCGGCAACCTCACGAGTCACAACACCCGATATAATTACTGTTTTGGATGCGTGTCCGAAGGTATGACTCACCATGGAGCAAATATTAATGTTGCGACAACAATCTGCACAGGGGCTAAGACCAGTTAAGATGAACCTCTAAGGAAACTATCCATCAGTGACAAGGTGTGTTCTGATTGGAAAAAAATGTTATCGGCAGGTTTCGAACCTACACAATCCAAGAAATAACAGATTTTGATTCTGTTGCAGCAGCCACCAGGCTAGACCAGTTGCGGTGAACTTCCAAAGAAACCGTCCACGAGTGAATGTCAAGGTATGTTATGTTCCGATAGAAAAAACCTTGTCGTTGGCAGGTTTCAAACCTGCACAGTGCAAGAGAAACAGATTTTGATTCTGTTCTGGCAACCACCTGGCTAAGACCAGTTACGATGAACTTCTAAAGAAATCATTTATGAACGAATGCCAAAGTGTATTCCAATAGAAAAACACTCTGATTCAGCAGGTTTCGAACCTGCACAGTCCAAAAGAAACAGATTTTGATTCTGTTGTGGCAACCGCCTGGCTAAGACCCGTTACGATGGACTTCTAAAGAAACCATCCATGAGTAAATGTCAAGGTATGTTCCGATAAAAAAATATTGTCGTCAGCAGGTTTCAAACCTGCGCAGTGGAAGGGAAACAGATTTTAATTCTGTTGTGGCAACCACCTAGCTAAGACCAGCTACGATGAACTTCTAAAGAAACCATTCATGAACGAATGCCAAAGCGTGTTCCAATAGAAAAAGACTGTAGTTCAGCAGGTTTCGAACCTGCGTAGTTCAAGAGAAACATATTTTGATTCTGTTGTGGTAACCACACTGGCCAGGTTAAAGTCTTTAACTCTTTCACTTGGCGACTTACGAGACTTCCCAAGTTGAAAACTTATAGGGACCCTGATTGACATGGCCCGAAAAAGATGACATGGACACGAGTCTGAAGTCTACGAGACAATACAATTGCCCAGACGAGGGACGAAGACTGAGATAATTCTAATTCACCATCATTAGCAGCAGGTTCAATATGATTGACATTACCACTAAAGATACATGGAATTTCTAGAAACACAGAAGGCGATCAGCAGATACTAAAAAAAAAGAGGACAATGAGACATTGTCACCACTTTGAATGCCAAACATGGAGGATTAGAGACGGGAGTCTCACTTTCCCACAAGTGAGGGCCAAAAAAACGGTGGCCGTGCAACCATCCAGTCCATCCCAAACATAACATCGCAACCTCGAACTCGACACCGGTAGTGAGTACGGCAATGGATCACTGAGGCCATGGAGATTTCAGCGAAACGTGAACTTGGCCGAGCGAACGAGCAATCGAAGAAGACGAGAGAAGAATACAATTCAAGGTAAAAAGCAACAGACATAGGAAGACGACTGATTTGAATGAGGTCCTGGCAGTGGTAAAACACGATATAACCCACGTCCTTTGGTAGCAGGAATAAATCTATATGAAGCATTAGAGTGGTCGCACAGGGTGTTCGGAGGCCAATGGAAGCACTTAACTTACTAGGAAGGTTCTGAGAAGTGGAAGCCTTGGAGGTAGAACACGGTGGTCTGGCTTTCCATACAATACTAATAAGGAAGGATATCACGGGATAAAGAGAACTAGAATTTGTGCCAGGATAAACGCAGCAGAGAAACAACACCGGACGAACCCCCCATATAGGGTTCTTGACGCGCTTCGCCTTGTCACTAGCATTTTCTCGCGGTGGAGAAACATACAATGCCTTCACGGTTATTAGACCTCAGACATCGGATACATATCCAATAAGACATACCTGCTTGTCACGTTGTGTGACGACTTTGATAACCTGAGGACTACAGCGAGAAGAGGTGGTTTCCCTTGTCCATAGATGATGTTTGAGTGTTTCGTCAGTGTTGGGTGGAGAGCGGAAGAATGATGAGAGGCGACCCATAAGTGCACCTGGACGTGTGAGGGAGTTTGGAATTGCTGAGGCTCGGTAGTTTGTAGAGTCGAGAGTGGGGTAAGAGTAAGGACAAGTGATCTAGGAGCACCCGGGGACTTAATCGCGCAAGCGTTGTGGATTGCTCAATTCAGATACAGATACTTCATCATTGTTCGGCGGAGAGCGAAGGCATGAAGATAAGCGACTGAGGAGCGCACGTGAACTTGACTCCGAATTTTCAATCGCTTCATTGGGCGAGGAGCGGCGAGGGAACCAAGGCGATCAACTTGGAGTGCAGATAAATTAGGACGGGTACCAGGTCTTGCGGAGGACTGAGAATACATAGGTTAGGGAAAAATTTGTTTGATATAAATGTTGTGGCGCACATAAGCGTCGGCTTCCACGTCATCAAAGAAACCAGGTGGGAGGTCATCAGTACCTCTGAGCGGGTAAGGGGAACTCGTGGCATCAGCCTGAAAATCGATTTTATTATCGTTGGCAAGGTCAGTGGACACATCACGTACCTCTAAAAAATGATTTGTCTTCTATGTCCTGCCAGTGCGAAGGTTCAGAGTCGTGAGATGACGCATACGGAGTTCGACCTTTGGTGCCTAATTGATAGTGAACAACTTGGATATCAGTATTGTCAGTGAGACGGTGGCTAATATGTGGATATTAATCACATCTGGTATAGATAGGAGCTTTTCTAGACCAGTTGCTTGGAGGATGGCATAAATGTTCCACACATACGTATTTTCATTAGCACAACCAGTGGATGGCAACGTAAAAGGCTGCACTGGTCACGATATTTTCGTGCTGGAGGGGTGGGCCAACTAGGCATTTTGTATCGAGATTCCATAGGCGCGCCTTTTGATGTACTGACAAGGAGTCGGTCATTTCGCAACAGAGCGATCAGCGATGCCATAAACAGGGCCTCGTCAAGAAGGGCCCATGTGGCAGTGCTGAATACCCTAATTGAGCCGCGCGCGTTAACCCAGCTTCTTATCATCCAGGACCGGTTTAGCACGTCTGACATTCCACACTTTGACCGTCTCGTCACTTGCTCTGCTCACCACTTTCTTGCCATCTGGACTCCAGCACACTGACTTGACAGCTCCATCGTATCCTGTTTATTTGATGATGACTTTGCCCGTCTCAACATCCCACAACCTTACTGTCACATCAATGCTTCCGCTTGCAATTATGTCGCCCTTCGGAGACAATGCAATGGTCTTCAATCCAACACTATACCCATTGTCTTCCCAGTCGTTGCCTATCTGAGCGCTACTTTCAAGGTCCCATAGTCTAGGTGAACCATAATACGAACACGTGATGATGTGCTGTCCTCCAAGCAGGTGTACAATACCTTCCACGAAGTCGGAATTTCCTCGCATGGTCCTGTAGGGTGCTATCGCCGGAATTTCAGCCGTAGAGGAAGATGGGATCGCAGTGCTGGGGGTGGTTGGTACTTGGGGATGTCTGCGATGAATGGTGGTTCTTCGACGGTATTCTTTATGATGCCGCATCTCCCCAACGAACAGCAAACACCGATAAAAAACAAAAGAAAGACAATGGACTAGGTGTTAAGGAAAACCAGGCGCTGGATCTCTGAAATCGTCGTTGTCTTGCAGGAGCCGAGATTGCTGGTGAGTTAACCTATCTGCTATGACCTCCATTCTTGTCGATAGAAGCCCAGAGTGGGTTACTCACCAAGAAACCTTTGAAGGACATTCGTGCGCAATGCCTTCGGGACGGTGTAGTAGGAGATCGCATTTGCTGCGTTCTCCGCTATTTCTGGAGATAACGATGATAGCTCCTAACACTCAGTGGTCTTAATGTTGCCTACCTGAAGCGCCAAGAGCATCACTTACGTCAAGTCCTCCTTAGAAGAATGAGACAAAGGTGCACTTTACCAATTAACGAGAGGCGGTAGATGTTTGGTTCGTAGATAATGAAGTTGGGCAGTTGATCGGTATCATCCTGTGTGCTTTTTCACATGCTCGTGGTGCTGTGCATACGAGTAACGAGGTGCCTGCGCCCAGGATCGTGACCAACTGATGGTACCTACATCATGGCTTGGTGATCGTGAGGCGGCATAAGCTATCTCCATTTTATTCGTGTTTTTCCTGCAACCAGGTTCCTAGGGTGTCACTGTTGTGCCCACTTCACAATGACACGGAAGGGCGTACACCGGTAAGCAGTTGCCCTGAAATTCTGTAGTCACACGCTAAGCTATATTGACTGAAGTCCCAGTGCAGGCAATGGAAATGCACTATGGCTCATTGGTCCATTCGTTGTCGTATGCGGTGCATTTATGGCATTTTTATTGGGAGTGCGTATTGCGTAAGCTATGATATATGAGCTGCCACACTTTAGTTGAGCCGGTGCACAGCTGTGGCAGGGTCATGAGGTGAGTATACAATTCGTACTGCTAACATACATAAAATAATCATTGCTTTATATTTATTTCCCTTATCTTGGGCATGAGAGCTTCCCCTTAGGGTTGCTGGGTGACATAAAAGGGGTCGTTGAGACTGCATATCTGTCGCCGCGAAGGCACCGCGTACTAAATACCTCAGTGCCGCGTAGCTCTGCAACGTATACAAGAATTTGTTGTTGTTATGCTTAGCATTCGAGAATATGTCGCCAAGTTTGTCGGATTCAGCGACCGATATGGCATCAGTTGCTTCCCGGCATATTTCAACTAGCAGTTTGTAACATGGGAAACACTTTGTCTGGTTAACAATTGTTGGGTACTCTGCAAGGAGCGGGAGAATGTGTTTACTTCAAGTTTCGTCACGGTACTTGATATTTCATCTAGTGTTCGAAAGCAGATTTGAAAGACAAGCAGGCCGAACAAATCGCCCACGAAGGGGCAACATCCTGGTGACATTTCATGGCCCATAGCCTGAAGCGCAGCGTTCCAGCCTCATAGGCCATATACATCAATCGAGAGTCCACTCTCAATTTTCTGTTTTTGACATCAACTTTAAAGTTGGTTGCAACGTTGAAATAGGGGATCTTTGGTGTCATTTGCTCCCCGCAGAATCACTCGTATTGCGAATTTGACCGGAGACACGGCGAACCTTGGTTGACCTTAAATCGACATATATAACCTGTATGAGGCTGAAATGCTGCACTTCAAGTCGAGTCGGAGTCAGTGTCTTCAGGGTTGACTGCATTATAAATGTTCTATCATGGGGCCCTCATCACCCAGGTGGATACTCGGCAAAGAAGCTCATTGCTGAGTATCCACCTGGGTTTGAGAGGAGCATCATCTGTGAGACAAGCTGAATGAATGCAATCGGCTTGTTGCACAGATGATGATAGGAGTTCTAACTTCTGAATGTTCTGCATAAAATTCAGTAAGGGATGAAGGATGATAACGATGCAGAGGTGATGCCTGCACTTTATTGACCTTTTTCACGTCCACAATTTATTTGAGTCGAATGTGGACAGTGGAACAAGTTGAAGTCATTGTGAATGTTCTAGGCATTGACTGAATTAGCCTTGTCACACTGGACCTATCATTACTATACTCATCATATAAGCTGCCCAAAAAGTTTTTATTGTTGGAGTATGTACAAAACTGAAGTGAGTTCTACAGCTGTCAGCCATTTGACAATAACAATAAAACAACAATAAGTATATGAAGAATAGATGGGCCAAAAAAGTCATGACTACAATATCAAGAGAACTCTGCAAAATAAGGACAAGAAACCCACATAACGTTTGAAAGGAGTTTTACTCCATGCAAGATTTGAATCAAAATGTTTGATCATTTTGATTCAAATCTCACTGTTGGTTAAATTACTTTCTTTTCATGTGTCAAAAATGGTGTACAAAATGTGGAATTTCGCTCATGATTTTCCCACCCTTCCAAATTTTGTATTTTCGCTGCATCAAAATGTATAGTAAGAATGCCAAATTTATCAATCACATTTCAAAACAAATCTTGCACAATGCAAAACTCCCAAACCTTCTCACAGATCTATCCAGCGGAGTTACCTTATTAGGCAACTCCGCACACAGACACTTTCGTTTCTCACTTTCCGTTTTCCCCCAGTCTCTTATACTCGACTGGGGGTAAGTAATATCCTAGCACACCTATTACATTCCTTACTAATGTACTATATAACCCACTACGGCTCATTCCATCTAGTGCCCGTTTTCTATTAGAATGATGTTGTGCCTAAGCCATCGCGAATGAGATGAGTTGGGTTTCATGCGAACTACCATAATTTTGTGACTGACTGGCCATCCTTCCCAGATCATATTTTATCTCCTCACCAAGAGGTAGTAAGTGCATGAATACAACCACATGATCATGGTTCACCCTATGGCTCGTATACACTGTCGCAGAATTTCCGACTAACTCTGCAGTGATCACGAATCTCCTCAAGTCCTTGTTAAATATATTTTACAACAGACGTGCCCATGGACAGTACTGTATCTACCGCACATCATAGCAAAGTTTATTGAGTTATCTGCAAGTCTCAGACACGTTGTCGAAGTATGATCTAACTTGATTGTACAGGGAACTCGATTACAAACGCATAGCGTCCTTGTACTGTAACATATCTACTTATATATGTCTACCAACAGTAAAACCATGCTGCCGACCGCCCGATAATATTTGCGCCACCATTCCCGAAGATTTCCGAAAAGGTCGAGCTTGTACCTCGACCCCTGATATTCCAACAAAGTTGTAATAAACTGGGACTGAGAACAACTGTAAGGACCGGATGTCCTCTAGCGCGGACTACGCTTCAAATCAAGAACGTTCGAGACCGACCACATGCTATGCAATCCTCGTTATTCATACCGTCACTCATTCAAATTTTCTTACCCTTTTTCTCTTCATCTACTTTACCTTGTCAGTTGTGACGCCACTCCCCGGTGCCTCTGTTTTCGCCTAATCGTTCGGCTCATCCATCACCGAGGAACCTTGCCGTTTTCAGTATATATATCACTTATGAACTCTCGTATCTACAGCATAGCGAAGCACAGCAGAGCGGCGAAAGCTGCGAAGCGAAGCGAAGCATAGCAAAGTAAATCCTACAGTGAGATCCCCACTCCAAGTACGACCGAAAGCCTCCTAGAAAGTCCTCGTCCTAAGAGCCTAGCCTGATCTCTCTTCGTATTACTTACTAACACGTCTCATATCTATCTCGTTCTGTTCTCTTTTCCCCTTCGAACCATCGCAAGCCCTACACCATAAAATTACAAAGAAGTTGTAACGCAGATAAATACAGTCAAAAAGTTGAGGAATAAATCAAGCACGGCACACTATACAATTGCCTCCGCCAACTTCGACGAAATAAAATCCAACTCACTGACACTGTCCCGGTCTGGCCTAGTTGCTTCAAGTTGGCCCACATCTATTCCTTCTGCTGGTATCGATGCAGTCCCTACAAATACTAGAGCCGTAGGTGCTGCTGGAGTAGTTCTGGTCGACCAAGCACGTGTAACTGCCCTCCCCCGCGCCACAGGAATGATATGAATTATTTTGTTATGCCCTATTTTTTGAAACAAAATAAGTTAGTGTCAGAGACATGGATACTCAGGTTTCTACCTGCTTACTTGAACTTGGATAATAGATAAGAAGCATAGTGTGGATACAGAGTCTGAATGAATAGCAAATCCAATTATGAAGATGATGATGAAGAGACTGTATGCCATGGCGGACTCGACGACCATGAGGATGATTTTGTTATAGGTGCTGGAATCGTATTCACCCAACGCCTGCCGCACCTGGCCTCGTAGAGAGAGCAAACGCTTCACTACGAGAATTGTATAAAGAATGGTGTGCGCAACTTCGAAGGCGAGGTACGCAAGTGTGGCGTTGATATTGTAAAATACAGTCCCGTTACCCGCCTGTACCAAAAGGACCATACCTGCTACTGCTCAGGATGTCAGTGACTACGACCACTTTGCAAGCAATGCGACTGCACCAATCATGCCAATATAGATGGCGACCATGGGGATCATGACGGGTCTCGCCCAATTCCATATCACAAAACATCGATAAAGCTGAATATTCCAAGCATCAGGCTTGCACATACGGCAAACAACCCAGCTTACAAGCAGTGTTTGCATTAACCACTCCGCGACGTAACCACTAAATTTAAATCATCAGTGCTGTGTGTAGATGGGTAGGCAAAGGTGCTTACCAACATATCGCCATGAAGTTGATACGGTAATTCATTACGTTCTTAATCAGCGCGACCGGACCACCGGGTGCATCACGAAGGTCTATCCAAATCATTTCCGTGTATTTTATATTGCCAGCAAAGCAAACCGTTCCAAGCGCGAATGTGACGAGGGTGTAACAAATGAGGGTGCGACGATTATTTGCAATTTTCTGCCCGTGTCGGGGACGTTGCATGAGAGCAATCAACGCTTGTACAGTAAGGAGAAGGTATACACCTATTATGGCACAGAGGTTAACTACCACACCATCGTGTGTGAGCCGAAAACGTACCGTAAGATACACCGCCCAAAATCATTCCAACAAGGCGGGACCGTTCAAGCGGCAAATCTGTCTGTGGAGTATAGGACGACATGACCCAAAATTTGGAAAGATAAGGGGATGTCTGGAAGATGTGTTCTATTATCTGGGACTGGAAGCGGTGAGAATTACCAGCAGGGTGATCAACCCTAGAGAATCGTATATGATAGAGTCTGTGGAACAGTGTTTTCACCCGACGGGAGAAAGAGTAGAAATCCTTTTACGTGAAGTGATAAAGGCGACAGAGGGTTGACATATTGATCATCTACAGTGCAACGTGCCGTGAAGACTTTGACGTGGGATCAAGAGAATGGACTGACCTCAAGCGTATCTAATAGCCTGAACTTCCGAAGACGCTGAAACATAAGTTTTTGAAACACCTCGTAGCTTTGCTGAATTATGAATTAGCTATCTGCCATGCGAGACCTTACAGCTACTTTCATATCGATAGCATTTTGTTCCCTTCACCGCTTTTGTTTAGTGGAAGCTGTACAAACAAAAAGGTCCCGTCGCTTAAGGGCCCTTAAGGCGTGCTCAATTCATGAGTTGTCAAGTTCAAGGGTGTGCTAAGTCCAACCGTGCCTTAGAGTCAAATGAATTAGCCGACCGGTAACTTAAGAGTCCTGTTGGAAATTTCCTAATCGGGTTTCGTCGCCTTGAAACGTGTTGCAATGATCCAATGACAAGCCGAGAATATGAAGAGTGTGACGTTACATTTATGTTACAATCCACGTTACCATATTGAGCTTGTGTCACAACGGTGATTCCAATCATAATAATAAGTACGGTCTCATAGACTTTTATTGGTACCGAGAACTGATGCCTGAGATGCGTCTGAGCTAGAGGCAGAATGGACGGTACGTGAGTTTGTTCAACCTTCTTTGTCTGACTAGTTTACGCAACCAGGAATTTATGCGCCCATTGCTAGCTCAGACAAACGGAGCTACGGACAAGTTCTGTGTCTACTACGGCAGTCTTAATGATGAGCAGAAGAAGGTATGTGACTTCGTTCCTTATGTACAGATAACCACTTATTTCAATTTAGGAGTATGACAACGAAGCGAACACACTTGTGAGTAATATAGTTGCGGTCACCATCTATTCTGATTGAGTGTTTCTAGGCCAAGATGTACTAGTAGATACTGTACACGTTCGATGCTGTCTACCATCCTACCCACTGCCTGGCGGACACTGTTTCGATCCCCATCCCGTACACTTTCGATGCTGCGCAGCCTGCGTTTCATAGGTTTTTCTAGTTTTATTTTGTATTTGTATTTCATGACCTTCTGTACTGTTTTAGAGCGGTGCTAGTGCTACAGGCGTGTTTTATATTTCAACATAATCAAACAATATCCGAGCATAATCATATCTCAGCCTAAATGAGCACATTCAGCGAGGGAATCAAAAGTGCGCACTAATATGCGCCAGTGTGATTTTCATATGCTCATGTGAAGTAAAACATAAGAGGCTTTGCGCCGTCTTATTGTAAATATGCTATTTCTGCTGTTTCATAACCAAAATGTGCTAATCTATGCTTTTTTCCTCAGCCACTACCATAAGCATATTTTGGCACACCCCGGCTGTTTCGAGCACAATCAGTTCTTACTGAGCATGAACCCCCATGCATGAATGAATGTCAAGGCGTGTTCCAAGGACAAAAAACTTGCGTTTTGAAACTGCACCGTCCAAGAGAAACAAATTTTAATTCCATCATGGCAACAACGTGGCTAGGACAAGTTACGCTAAACTTCTAAGAAACCATCGGTAAGTGAATGTCAAGGAGTGTTTCCAATAGAAAAAACCTTGTTGTCGGCAGGTTTCGAACCTGCACAAGCCAAGAGAAACAGATTTCGATTCTGTTACGACAACCACCAAGCCGAGACCGGTTAAGATAAACCTCGAAGGAAACCATCCATGAGTTCCAGAACACGCCTTAACATCCGGAAATGTCAAGGCGTGTCCTGGAAGCAAAAAAAAAACTTGTGATCGGCAGGCTTCGAAGCTGCACAGTCTAAGAGAAACAGATAATTCTGTTATGAAGACCACCTAGCTATGACCATTTACACTGAATTTCAAAAGAAACCATCCATGGATGGATGTCAAAGTGTACTCCAATAAAAAGAACTTCGTTGTCGGCAGGTTTCGATCCTGCACAGTCCAAGGAACAGATTTTGATCCTGACATAGCAACCGTCTTGCTAGCAGTTGACATGTACCTTTGAGGAAACCGTCCATGACTGAATATTAAGGTGTATTCCAATAGCAAAAAAACCTCGCTCTCAGCAGGTTTCGAACCTGCACAGTGCAGTAGAAACAGATTTCGATTCTGTTGTGGCAACCACCAGGCTGTGACCGGATAAGACAAACATCTAATGAAGCCATCCATGAGTGAATGTCAAGGTGTGTTCTGATAAAAAGAAAAACCTTACAATCAGCAGGTTTCGAGCCTGAAAACAGGTTTTGATTCCATCGTAGCAACCACTGGGCTAGGATGAAAGGGAAATCATCCATGAGTGAATGTCAAGGTGTGTTTCGATAGAAAAAGCTCGTCGTCGGCGAGTTTCGAGCCTGCGACAAACCTTCCATGAGTGAATATCAAGGTGTATTGCGATAGAATGAAACCTTGTTCCTATAGAAAAAAACCTTGTAATCGGCAGGTTGCGAACCTGCACAATCTAAGATAAACAGATTTCGATTCCGTTGCACCAATCATCTGGCTAAGACCAGTTACAATAAACTTCTTAAGAAATCATTCATGAGTGAATGGCAAGGTGCGTTCCGATAGAAAACAGCCTCGTCGGCAAGTTTCGAATCTGCGCAGTCTAGGGGGAATAGGTTTTGATACTGTAACCACTTTGCTAAAACCAGTAGAGATGAATTTCCGAGAGACTGTCGATGAGTAATTGTTCAAGGCGCGTTCCGATGGGGGAAGTAACCTTGCAATCGGCAGGTTCGACGAACTTTGATTCTATTGTGGTAAGCAGCCTGCCAAGACCAGTTGAGATAGCTCCCTGAGGAAATCTTCAAAATAATGGTAAAAAAATCGTGCCATCGGCAGGTTTTGAACCTGCATAGTTCAAAAAAAAAGAAAATTTGATTTCGTTCTGATGACCACTTGGGTGTCAAGGGTGGGTGTATTCTGATAAAAAAAACCTCGTCGACAGGTTTTGAACCTGCACAGTCCAAGAGACACAGATTTCCAGTCTGTTGGAGTAACCACTTGGCTACAACTGGTTGAACATATAGATGGGTTGTCTCGCAGTATTGGAAATCAAGAATCTTGACCAAAAGTCAGCTCAAAGTCTGGATACCAGCATCCAGCGTACTCCTCAAAGTACAGGACTCACCAACTGCACAAATTTGACAGACGAGTTAAAGTCCGAGAGGTCAATGGGGTTAGCGAAAACACAACACATTAGAAACAAGATAAAAAAACAGTGAAACTAAACACTAGGCCGAAGATAGTTATTGTGCGCTACACCCATTAATGACTGTTGTCGGTGGATGGAGATACACAGGGTGCGACGCGAGCCCACCATTTGGGATCTCGGTGCGTTTTGCCTTGTCGCTAGCTCGCTCCGGTCGCCGAGCAGTATACAGTGTCTGTAACGAAAGCTTGAGACTCCAGCCATTGAGAAACATCCCCAAGAAGATGTACCTTCTTGTCGTCTAGTGCAGGAACTTTGACAACAGGAGGATTAAGGTGAGAGGATGTACTATCCCCTGGGCATTGCTGTAGTTCAATTGATTCACTATTGTTAGGTTGGGAACGGCGGAAGAGTCGAGGAAGGCGGGCGAGGAGCGCACGTGGACGCGGTTCCCAAGATAATATAAAAGCACGGGGGCAATGATGTAAAGAGGAATGAGGATGGAAATGACCGGTAGTGGAAGACTGAAAATATAGAAATTAGAACAAGTACAGCAGGTGAACGGTGGCAAGAGCGATGAAAGACCGAGGAGTACCTGTGGATGTAATCACGAACGCATTGAGGGTCGCAGAAGTTCGGTTATTTCTCCAGCATTCAGCGGATACCACCCACGAGCGCAAGGCGGGTACCCATATAGAATGACCTAATTCTGGCTGGGCTGAAAACAAGCGAACCTTACATTGGAAATAAAATCATGACACAATACCAAGTTCGAGCGGACAGGTCACAGGTGGATAATATCTTGTGTTCTTCGGAGATGCATCCACGCGTAACGCAGTGTAGCGCTCGAGAATGTGGATAAAATACCCAGTACGTAGCGCTATTTCTTGAAACACGAGTTAGGACGCGAAATGTCAACAGATGTTATTGGTGAGATATTGAAAGACGATACGAGACAAGAAACAAAGTAACAAGAATATGAAGGTGATTGCCCATGTATTACTCGCTGCGACTATCAACGGGAGAATGAGACGCACAAAAGAGGAATAGTACAAAACGATTCCACCACGTGGAGTTCTTGATGTGTTTCGCTTTGTCACTGGTTCGTTCTGGCTGCTGGGCAACGTGCAACACCTGTACATAAATCTTCATATACCGGCCATTGGTAATCTGCTGTAAAAAAAGGCATACCTGGTCGTCTTGCTGCACAGGAGGACTACCACTAGAGGAGGCACTGGGTTCTAGGCGTTGTTGAAGTTCAATTGGCTCATCGACGTCGGGCAATAAGGGGTGGAAGAGTGGGGGAAGGCAGACTTGGAGCGTACGCGTACGCGACTCCTGGAAGGATGCAAAAGCACTACGGCGACGATGTACAAAGGGATGAGGATGAAGACTACTGCTAGCGGAGATCTGGGCATATAAGTTAGTAAACAAATCGGTAATTTTGGATGGTAGGAACATACAGGATCACAGTCTTGCAAGTCATCGAGCAAGCCTGGTAGTTGAAAGGGATCTGAATGTCGCCTAGCAGTGGCCTAGAACATCAATATCACAACCAATGTTAAGGTCAAGAAAGACAAGGCATACTAGTACATCTGAGAACAACTTCTGCGAATTGGACATTGAGATGGTGTATCTTTGAAAGGCTTCGAGATACACACCTCCCTTTTGAGTCCAGAATGTTGTGCCTAAGCCATCGCGAATGAGATAGCGAGTTGGAGTTAAGTTAGCACTCACAGGTATGGACAGGAGATTTTCTAAACCAGCGGCTTTGAGGATGGCGTGAATGTCCCACACGTACGCGTTTTCATCAGCGCAAGCTGTGGATAGCATCTTTCCATCAGCAGAGAAGGCTGCAAACTCAACATCCTTGTCGTGCTTGAGGGGTAGGCCGATAGAGCGGTTATTGTCCAAATTCCAGAGACGTGCTGTTTTGTCCCATGATGTACTCGCAAGGAGGCGGTCATTGCGAAATAAAGCGATGGCCTCAACAACCTGGTTGTGACCGTCTAGAACGGCGATCTCTTCCCATGTGGCGGTGTTGAATATCCTAAGCGAGCCATTCCCTGAGCCAGATATAAGCCTATTTTCATCCGACGTCCAAGCCAAGCTCCAAACCGCATATTCGTGTTTGATTGTTGAGAGCGCCTTGCCCGACTTTGCGTCCCAGATTTTAATCCCATCTTCGTTGTATCCTCCTGTCGCGATCTTTGTTGCCTTTGGTGAGTAGCTCACCACGTATACTGACTCGTGTCCCGTCTGGATTGGATTTAAACCCTGGACCATCAATGGTACGCCGTTCTCGACATCCCACACTCTTGCCGTCCCATCTGCGGATCCGATCACAACCTGCACACCATCTGGGCTCCAACATACCGAGTTGACGTTCTCGCTGGGCTCTTTCCATTTCGTGATGACCTTCCTCGTCTCCACGTCCCACAACCTCACTGTCCCATCTAGATAGCAGCTGGCGACAGTTCTGCCGTTCGGTGACAAGGCCATGTTCCATACGCCTATTTCGTCCGCCTCATCTCGCCAATCTTCGCCTATCTGTGTACAGCTCTCTAGGTCCCATAGTCGAAGTGAGCCGTCTCTCGAACATGTGATGAGGCGCTGCCCACCAGGTAGGTGGGCAACGCCTCGAACCAGCTTGGTATGGCCTCGTATCATCTTTTGGGTCTTTATTGTTGACGCCCTTTTGATTCTAGCCGCCGTAGAAGACATGGTCGGCGGTTCTTAACTAAGGATAATGTGGACTATGCACGTGAGAGCAGCTCGTTGAAGTTCTCGAGTGGGTTTTCGTTGTATTTTAGGATCCAAGATTGCTGGTGAGTAAATAAGCCTATATGATTTATGTCGAATGAGTGTCAATCGAGATGCATGAGGCATTCCTCACGAGAGGGTTGAAGACAAGATTTTGAGATATTGTACGCAGCAGGTTTTCGATGTTTGTTCTCGAAATTTTGCAAGACGTTTCCACAAAGATCCTTGACATTGTTCAGCACGTACTTCTTTTTCATTCAGAATGTGACTTACTTAGAACAACTAGACACGGATTCGATCCGCGCAAGATCGGGAGGGAGGGCTGGTTGAGATAGCGGACTTGCAGCAGACGTTTAATTTTAGTTTGAACAAGTATTGATTGAAATCATCTACTGAGCTGCGTATTCCGTATTTTCTTCGTATTTTCTTCATAAACGAATCGCTCCGGGCCACGACTTAGCAACGTGTGTCCCCTATTTTTCCCTTAGATCCTTGATGATCCGATTCATCTACTTGCTACATACGCGGGTTCTTCCAAGCGTCGGATAAGTAAATATCGGAGCGAGGAGTATCAGATTCTCCGGGCGGGCAATAGATGCGGTTTTGCTTGCCCCCCCCCCATACTTACCATTGCAGAACATCACTGAATTCGTCCTTTTCATGCTTTTCCACTCCCTTTAGAACATTACATGCTACTCTGCGCGCCTTTATACTCAAAGCTATTTCCCGTGCAGACAATTGCGAGGCTGACTGCTGTTTGCAACTTCGCGTCCTTAATCAGTAGTATTCTCGCACATTTACTGCCTAATTAGCATGTACTCAGGCGTACGGTTCCACTTCACATCACTCCTTTTGACGCTCGTTCTATCGCGATAACTCTTGACGGTGTCCGGTGAGTCGCAACTCGTACAGACATGACATTAATCAATGACCACCCGTCGCCAATGTTCAGCCGTGATTTGCACCCGCAATGCACGCCTGCCTGCAGGTCTCAGAGATTTTGCGAATCATTTTTGCGAATGTGACAGAAGTAAGGGCGAGCAGCGTCCGATCATCATATGTCACTCTGTACCACCTGGCGTTGACGTGTCGAACTCTCCGAGAGTTGGCACTGGACGCCCTGTGGGCGCACATACATGCTTCATACATGTTTGTCATGTGCAGGCTGCCTCATGACACTGGTTCTCGTTTTCAACCCGTAAGATTCGGGAGGGATCTCAGCATATCGGGAATCTCCATATGTCGTTCCGATATGGCTACAGCTGGTGGCATGGTGGTGAGTTGGTGCTCTTCTCTTTCGAATGTCGTTCATGGTATATCGATTCCAGAGGCTTCCCAGATCATTGGTCGATGATGATTTGGCTATTTTTCAAAAGTATGTGTGCCAAATGCGCTCGCTCACTTTCGAAAAATATGATGTGAGGCATCGTGGGCTGCATGGTAGCATTGCACCTGTTCCTTGGGACCTTCATGCTTCGCTGTCCCCGTCATTTTCTCCCCACAAGCTGTACTGGTATGACAACTGTGATGTGCTTCTAGCTTGCCTGCAGCGCTGCGTTTCCACGACCCTTACTCGACTGGTCATTCATTCGGAGTGCTGGCCACCAGCATTAGTCGATCTCTTGGCAAGCGTGGGCAAGGCTTGTCCTAAGATCAAAGAATTCCGTTGTTCGACTCCACCCACTAGTGCATGTACCATGCTCTCAGATGTCATTCCCTGCTGGGACGATCTGGAAATCCTGGAGACGGCAGCAGTGAATGCACAGGCATTGAATCACCTTGCGTCCCTCAAACAGTTGAGGGAGTTGAAGATACTTGTGCCAGAAGGTTACAGCCTAGAAACAACATCGCCGTTCAGCGTCATATTGTCAATAGACAAAATCAGTATGACTGCTCCAAGGGTCAAGCTTCTTCTCGTTTTGTTGGCCCCCTTGCAACTTTCCGTGAAGCGCGCGCAGCTAAATATTGAGACAGCTACAAATGCAGTTGACCTCGACCATCTACTTTCCTCCCTCGCAGAACATCTCGAATCCAACGTCTTAGAATCGTTGAATGTTGGGGTGGCTTGCCCCACTGATTTCGTCGATCACACCCTCTTCGAACTGACCACTTCCACCTTACAAAGGCTACGGGCCTTCACAGGGCTCACCAACCTCGACCTCAGTTCGATGCATATCTCTATCACTGACGACGAAATTCTAGACCTTGTGTCTTCTTGGCCGCAGATGACGCATCTTCACCTTGACACGGATTGGGACTGGGAAATTACCCGCTTGAGGGTGACATTTCTTGGGCTTGCAGGTGTTCTCGAGCGCTGTCCAGAACTCCGTTCATTAGGGATCAACCTAGATACCACGGTCCCCACAAATTCACCTTCTCCAACCCATCGCCAATACGCTGGTATCACCAGTGAGCAAATTACTGACCTACGTGTTGGGTATGCGGAATGTAACGATGCTGAGGCCATTGGAAATATTTTACATGGGATGTGTCCCAACTTGAACCATATCCATTGCACGCGTCCCGTCAATCCCGATTACGAAGATGTTTCCAGTGATCATCTATTCATCCAAGGGGCAGGAATATGGAAAAAGGTTGAAGATATCATTATTCAAAAGAGAAGGGAATGGCGAACACAACAATGGCAAGTGCACTTCATAGCCACGTAGTCATGCTCTCACATCTCCCGGTGTAGGGTAGGTCCCCGTTTCTCAGGGTGATTTAAAGAATTGGTGCAAAGCACCCGAACGAGTTTTATTTTCTGTACAAGACAAATGACAGTAATTCTGCATATTCGGAAGAGTCAGTGATCACACGTGTATGCACCGGAGACATCGCACCGCCATACTGAACTACTATGATGGTATTTAGTACTTGCACACGTTCTTTCCACAGCTTCGCAGTGCTGTAAGCGCCACGTACGTCTTCCTATCTCTATTTCAGAGGCCTTGATGGCCGAATGCATCCCTGCTTTCTACATTATCTCTACCATCCTATCTATGTCAGGCCCTACTTGGAGGATGACGTTACATGCTTGTGTCACACCCAGTCACATTCACGCGTTGAGGTTCAAGGATACACGAGTTGTGGATTATTGTTCTTTTTTCTTGATTCCGATTTATGTCCATTGAGGATTATACTCTATGGAGGACAGTACTTTCTGATCTAATGGACCCCCGGTGTCCATGAATCTCGAAATCGCGAATGCCCTATTGTTGTTCTTTTGCAGATGCCATTGCTAGCAAGTGAGAAAATACATCTACTGCCCCATCAACTCTTTTACAATGTCCATAGACGTGTATGAAACAGTTTACCTCAACTTTTGCAGGACTTGTATACTGTATCTCGGCACAGACAAGCTCTACGGAAGAGGCCGTTGGCTAAACCGGGGAGGTGAAGGAAGGTGTGGGTTTCATGCGAACTACCATAATTTTGTGACT
>MU172932.1:262860-327453 GCA_016695475.1 Suillus decipiens | reverse complement strand
CTGAAACATAAGTTTTTGAAACTCCTCGTAGCTTTGCTGAATTATGAATTAGCTATTTGACATGCTAGACCTTGACATATGATGCTCTGCATGCATACCGTTCATAAGGTTCTTCTGGTGCGGTTTTCAGACTCCGAGTTATCCCATGCACATCGATGACAGTCACTATCATTCCTGGTAATATGCAACATTTTCAGCAAATCTTTTGTAGTTCCTCAACCACATCACTTGTCCTCTCGAAAATCTGCCCCATAATAGATTCGTATCTCCTCTACATGGATTTGATTTTTTACTGATTTTTAAAATAATATGGTGTGGTGTCGGAGCAAACCCGATAAAACTCAGGGTCTACCCTCTAATCTGTACAATTTTGTCACGTCCTGTGCACAGTAGCGGCACAGTCGACTTTCGTTCTCCGCAGTCTTCAAACTATGCACACGCCATCACGAAAAGCTCGGAAACGATGAATACACCGGTATCATCAAGTATCATAGTTCATCTAATTCTAACAGTAATAATTATTATGATCGTACTGGTGTTGCTGAGCTGCTGAATAGAATTGATGCCCTGCATACATGTCCTGACTCGCCTACACTGACTCGTCAACTCGAAAATCTGCATCACCATGATTCGCTGGTGCAAAACCAGGGTGAATAATATGTGGAGAGTGAGGATGAGGTGCAAGATGCTGCATTGGGGAAGCATACCCAGGCTGAAGTTGGTCTCGGAATTTTTCGTGAACTGGATTTGGTGTCCTCTTGTAATACAGCATTGTTATTGCTATTATCGAGACGGTGGCTGCGAGAATGGGTAGGGTTGAATAAACCTCATACCGCGGATTTTTCAATCTTTCCCGGTGAGCGTTTTCTTTTCTTCACTCAGGAAGGTTGCGCTTTCACAGATGGTGACCTGTCATGGCTAGGTATTTGGCCCAGTGACGTAGTGTTTCTTCCTGCCCATTGGTAAGTAGTTGTTAAAATTTGCGGGCCGTTGAATGAGGTTTTGTGAGATTCTGTGCACGCCGTCGAAGGGTGTGGTATGGCACATTAAACTCGCCAGCTGCTGCCAAGAGGTTTTTAGACCTTTTCTCTCTCACAGCCTGGATAGCAGCTGCAATGTTGGCCTTGCGAGTGGCATCTTCTTTAGCTTTTGTTTGGGTTGCCTTCCTGTGATGTGGTGCCATTGGAGAGAACAATGCGACAGTGAACATGATGTGGAGACTTGAGCAGAGATAGATGCCGAGGAGGAGATTGAATTATTTGTGCATCTCTCCTGTCTGGCGTCACGCACTCAGACTTGTCATTGATTCTATCAGTGTAGCACCTCAGTGCAAGAGAATACGTGTTATCGAATTGGTTCTATGACATCCCTATGAGGTGCTCTACATGCTCCAGGTAAAATTTTATGAGTACCTTTGCAGGATCTTTGGGATCTTGGTGATTTGTGGACAAAGGATGCAAATTGTCGCTATTTTGTCTCTCGCAATTGCAACATCCAAGAATTCTATTTATGCAAAACATTACTTCTAGGTACTCTGCACATACTTGAATTTTTTCAATGCTAGTTGGGCATGATTTTGAACATTTTAAAAAGTCTTGCATATTAGCAACCGTGGACATATACACCGGGAATGTTAGTATTCAACCCGAGCAAACAAGTACCACTCACCCTGCTGGGTACGTATCTGTGCCTTAATAACAGGAACGAATGACACCATCTTCATCTAGTCTTCGGTAATGCGGGAGCGAATGTGATGATATTGGATGTCCAACTAGCACACACCGTATGTGACTGGTAGTAAGAAGGTAAATCCTGCTGGCTCTTGCTGGTTACTAACTCGGATTTTGTAATTAAGGAGGTCAGGATCACACGGAGGCAATACAATCCCTATCTGACGGCCCATCAGGAAAACCTTTGGACCAGTGTTAACTTAGATCAGAATGATCAGTATTCAGTACTGTGGATAGTAAGTAAATACTCACTGGAATCCCATGTTTATTATCGCTGAAAGTTCTATGCGAATTTAAATAGATTCTAATACTACTGTTACTGCATTGGCAGCCTCAAGGTTCAAAAATACTTGAAGGAACCGAGTATTACAAGTCCGACTGATAATGGGGCGCATACCCCTGAGCAGTATGAGAATGGCTGTCACAACGGCAGGCGGTTGGCTTGTAACAAAGCTTCCTAAGCTGGAAGAATGCGAAATCATTGGCTAGAGATATACTACTGATTCATCAGCCTGAGGCCATCGAATGTTTGTTTGTCATTTTCACCTTCTGCATCCATGTTGACTATGTAGTAAAACTTGAATTCATCGTCGGTTGAACTCATCAAAAATACTTCTGTCAATTTTACACAGCTCTCATCTTCGAAGTTGAAAAGTTGTTGAAGGGGGATGTCATTGCGAGGACAGGTGCAATGTGCTCAAGCAACTTCTGAAGTTCTCATCATCACTGACATCTTCATCCTGAGTTTGCGACGCAGACGGCCCTTTTTGTCTTCCATCTGTATATACCCGTCTCGCGGATGCAAGCGTGATTCTGCCAAGTCTGTGAGGCTTTCAAGACTGGGACGTGAACGAAGTTTCGTGGGTACTGCCAGTGTACTGAAAAAACCGTCGCCACCAGCGGTAGAAACACTGATCCAAGTTGTCGAGCAAGTTTTGAACGTACAACAAATTTCTGTCTTGTCGCACTTACCAATTGGTTAAGGTGAACGTCTATGAGTCTGTAGAAACACGTGGGCGTGATTAGTAGTCATTTGCCAACGCAAAATGAAATAAAAATACCAGTTTCGTTTAATTCAAAGGATGCCCAAAAATAAGTGAGTCGGGGGTTGACACCACGGCAGTTACGATTAGATAACTCAAAGGATAAATAAGTACGGCATACTAAACATTTGCTTCCGCCGCCTTCGCCAAAGCAGCATACGACTCATTGATGTCCTGCTCTGGCCTAGCCACTTGTCCCACATTAGTTCCTTCTGCTGGTATCGATGTAGTACCTGCGAATGCTAGAGCCGTAGGTGCTGCTGCAGTAATTCTGGTCGACCAATCATGTGTAACTGCCCTCCCCCGTGCCACACGTATGATGATGAACAATTGCGTAATGCCCTATTTTTTAAAAAAAACAGTTGGTATCAGAGACACGGATAACTCAGGTTTCTGCCTGCTTACCTGAACTTGGAGAATAGATAAGAAGCATAGTGTAGACAGAGGGTTTGAATGAACAGCAAATGCAACTATGTAGATGATGATGAAGAGACTGTATGCCATGGCGGACTCGACGACCATGAAGATGATGGTATCATAGGTGCTAGAATCATATTCACCCAACGCCTGCTTCATCTGGCCTCGCATGGAGAACAAACGCTTCGCCACGAGAATGGTATAAAGTATGGTGTGCGCCACTTGGAAGGCAAGGTACGCAAGTGTGGCGCTGATACTGTAAAATAGAACCCCGGTACCCGCATGGACCAAGACGACGATGGCTACTGCTGTTCAAGATGTTAGTGACTACAACCGTTTGGTAAATCATATGACTGCACCAATCATGCCAATATAAATGGCGAGCATGGGAATTGTCACGTATCTTTCCCAATTCCATATCACAAAACATCGGTAAAGCTGAGTATCTCAAACATCAGGCTGGCACATACGGCAAACAATTCAGCTCACAAGCAGTGCTTGCATCAGCCACTCCGTGATGTAACCACTAGATTTAGACCGTGAACGCTGTGTGTAGATGGGTAGGCAAAGGCACTTACCAGCATATCGCCATGAAGTTGATACGGTAATGCATCACGTTCTCAATCAGTGCAACAGGACCGCCGGGCGCATCACGAAGGTCTATCCAAATCATCTCCGTGTATTTTATATTGCCAGCCAAGCTTATCGTCCCAAGCGCAAACGTGATGAGGGTGTAACAAATGAGGGTGCGACGATTATTTGCAATTTTCTGCCCGTGTCGGGGACGTTGCATGAGAGCAATCAACGCTTGGACAGTAAGGAGAAGGTATATGCCTATTATGGCACAGAGGTTAACTACCACATCATCGTGTGTGGGCCGAAAACGTACCGTAGGATACACCGCCCAAAATCATTCCAACAAGGCGGGACCGTTCAAGCGGCAAATCTGTCTGTGGGGTATAGGACGACATGATCCAAAATCTGGAAAGATAAGGGGATGTTGGGAAGATGTGTTCTTTTATATGGGACTGGCAGCAGTGAGAATCACCGGCAGGGTGATCGACCCTGAAGAATCGTATATGATAGTCTCAGAACAATGTTTTCACCCGAAAGAAAGTTCAAGGAATGTATCACTGCAACGGTGATGAGTAGAAACCGTTTTACGTGAAGTGATAAAGACGAGGGCGACAGAGGGTTGATATATGGATCATCTATAGCACAACGTGCCGTCAAGACTTTGACGTGGGATCGAGAGAATGGACTAACTTCAAGCGCAGTAGCCTGAGCTTTCAAAGGCGCCGAAACATAGGTTTCAAACATCTCGTAGCTTTGCTGAGTTATGAATCAGTTGCTCATCATGCATCATGCTGGACCCAAATGACGTCTGTGTGCATACTGTTCTCTAGTGCCCTTTTCAAACTCGCCCCATGCACATCAAGCAAGTACTCACCCTGTTCGGTACGTATTCGTACGTTAACAGGAACGAATGACTTCATCTTCATCTAGTCTATTTTATCATTGGCAATGCGGGCGCGAATGTGGTTGTTTAACTCACTGGTTGCGATTCGCTGGCTCCTGCTGCTTCTCACGGGTTCTGTGATCAAGCAGTAATACAACTCTGTTATTGAATGGCATGTCCCACGAGTAAAAGGTTGGCTGCTTGCTGATGGGCCAGCCATTATCACCGAATCCAAATTTAAGAAATGGAAATCTGGGATCGTTCCAGACAATTGGTTTGTTGACTACGCGTTCCGTAGTCCCCCTGATAGCCAACAATGTACGCACATCTGAGGGCATCTCATTTTAGATGAATCAGGCATCTAAGACGCTCGGCGGAAACGGTGGATTGGTGGGGTACCAAGACATTTGGGAATTCGAAGATACATTCAGGGTGCTGAGGCCCTTAGTTGAACGTACTGTCCTCTATAAAGTATATTCAATAAGACCTTTTGTACCACAAAGGAATTGGTTCGTTCCCTGAACGGAGAAGGTTTGGACCAAGGAGTGATGAAACGAAGCTTGTGCTGACGTGAAATACCCGAAGCAGTGACATGACATGGTCGTCCGAGAAGATCCTGTGGTGCTGAAGTGAAATACCCGAAGCAGTGACATGACATGGTCGTCCGAGAAGATCCTGTGGTGCTGAAGTGAAAGTATTGACGAGAGGTGCGAGTTCATGTCTTCTGTAGCTGATGACACATAACGCTAACTATACTGAGGTGTCAGGCAATCGCAGATGCGCTCACCAGGAAGCGAGAAAGTTGCATTTGCAGGTGTGCGCTACAGTTTCACGTAAACGAAGTGTCCTGGAGGGTCCGTCATGTGCATAATCAGCCACTTAATGGTGGTAAAGTCTGTCGAAATTTTGATAGGGCTCAGGAAACAATATGAACGATGATAAAAGTACTTAGGTTCAATTTTTGCGTAAGTTTAATATGAAAGCTCTTTGGCTCCCTGACAGCGGGCAATAACCAGATAGCCAGATAGGATCGTAAACTGGTACAACATTGGTGCGGAAGCTAACACCGCTCGCACGCTTCACGTGATGACGCCCATACCAAGGAACAACTTCTAGGCTTGTGACAACAATGCTGCGTGCCCCAATGAAATATCGACGCCACTGTCGTAAAAGTTGCCATCGACTTCAAACAGTTCAAGATGTGTGATTTGTTTGATGCGGCGTTGGGGCACGTACCTGACCGTAATAGTGACATTGACTAACCTACATGATGAGAACGTCAATTTATATAGTAACCCGTCACCAGAGTATGGGTCTCCAATGTCGGAATCATGAAATGTGCCAAGTCCTGCAGAAGGCATGCGTGATTGACATGCCAGCCAGCTTCGAGCGGTGCACAAAGTTCGGTGGGAATCAATGACTTGTGATCGCGTAGCTAGGGCTTGTTGTACGTTTGACGTTAGTACCCCAGAAATCCCACCGTAGAGCTTGGACGGTAAACGTGGTATTACTATCATCTCAGTCTTGCAAAGAGAAACTAGACCAGTGTTCACGCGCACAACTCCAAATTACCCATGGACACATTGACCTCTGATCACAAAATTTGCACCCCTATAATAAGAGTTCAGTGGCAGAACACCTACTAACCTAGTCACTGACCTCTGTTAATCGGAACCTACCACAAGACTTCAGCAAGTGCATGATTTGTGGACCTTGCGGATACTGGTCGAATAAGTCAACAGTTACGGTTGGACTCATTTATCCTTCCTGCGAACAGAACGATTTCAGTGCTGGTGCTCTATTCTCATGAATACTTTCAAGCTCTTCTGTAACTTGGTCAGACAATACATGCACTGATTATGGGAACTCAGGTAAGCCGGCGTGCTTACATCTTCCCATATTGTCGCCCTCGACGAGGACCATGATGTTGACTAGAAATCTTTGGGAGTAGTAGTAGGTATGATACTCCCGTAGTGTTGATTGATAAGTATTCGGCTGCAGTAGTGGTAAATTTCAAGCACGAGCGTGGTGGAGGATCAGAATGGGACAACCGGGGCTGTGAATTGTATAATATCAAAGCTCAGCGCTCAGTACTGCCTTGGATGCATTTCGATCCCAAAGGTTGCTGTGGACTCTTCCTGTATGTAGTTTGCCCAGCCCATTTTCATTTGCTAGTCGTTTACAATTTGTCCCACAGGCAATCACATCAACTGTGTTACTACGAGCACCAGGCAACAAAAATACAACATCTGCACAGTAACAAAGGAGTGTGAGAGCCCGTCAAAGACAGGCACGAGGCATTTCCAAACCAAACAACCAGCTATGCATCAGGTAAAAAGAGAAACAGAAGTGAATCTGGGTTTAAATATGTAGCAGTCACAATACGCGAACGAGTTCAAAATATTGATAGGCATGTGGGTGGTAGTTCAAGTGGAGAGAATTGGTGTCATTCACTGCACGCGAGTCTCTATCTCTTGAGCCTCGACCTCGGCTACCTTCACCTTCTCGTCAGTGTATTCAGGAGGAGCCACAAAGTTACTCTCTGCATCATGCTCGAACATGATGTACCCATGGCTGACCTCCTCCAGTCTCTCACCTCTGACGGTGCGGTAGGCAAGGACAGACATCACCCAGAACATGCGAAGCAAAACACCAATTCCACAACCTTTCCAAAGACATCAGAGAAATCTTAGCAATACCAGATAAGATAAACACTCACCAAGAACGAATGCAACAGCACGGCCCTCCCATAGGCCGAGGGCCATGATGGCGCGGTGAACACGCCTGAGGAAAGATCCGGCTTTCGTGTGATCATGATGGTGATGGTGGTGTGGTCCAGCCTCGTGATGGTGATGGTGAGATTCACCCTCATGGTGGCGATAGATCCGTACGACGGACCCATCAGCAAGAACCTCCTTGACATCGTCTGAATTTTCCTTCTCAGAGGAACTGGCAGGAGCGCTTGATGTGACGGGTTGCCCGAATAAGGGAATGGGAAGGATATGAAGCTCTCCAGAAACAGGACCGGGGTTGCTAACGACCTCGTCCTTGAATGTGTCATGATCACCCATCTCGATGAGAGGAAGGCCAAGAGCATGACGGAATGCGTTTGACATGCGAAGTGCCTTCGCCTTCAGGGATGCGCCACAGAAGTGATGCTTTCCCTTCACTTCGGTAGAGGCGGTCATTATGAGGCTCGGGCGCACTAAGCGGGCGACGTTGTCAGAGTCGTCATTACCATTCACGTTGGCGTTGGCAAGGGCATGACCGAAGCGAATATTTGCATTGGCATTTGAGGGGCTCTCGACTAAGACACGAAGGGGCTCCGCGCTTACTTGGCTGACTATAACGGCGTCTCGACTCGTCAGTAGGATATCACATGTTCACTCAAGTGTAACGTACCAATACCAGCCCCTGCAACAAGGACGGGAAGTATTGAGAGGCGCATCCGGTTTTACTGTCAGGAAGGATTAGATATGTAAGTTTGAAGGTAAGGTTATAAACGACGGCGTTCACAAAGTGAGATTTCTTTGAAGACTATAAAGGAGATGATTCAGGCGTGGTGGTGTGGTGTGTGTTGTGATGTGGACGGCGGTCCCGCTTGGTCATTATTAAAACTCCGCTCCCGGAGGCAGTGTGGTCTAAATACAACTTTGTCCTTGATCTGACACAGGAACTGCGCCGCAGTATCATTGATGACCCACTTGCTCAAACGGAACCGATGGTCCCAACAGTGTGAAACAAAGGTAGTACTGCATATTATTTATTTTTAAGAGCTTGTCATAACTATTTGTAGGTGTTCTATCCACAGAATCTCACCGCTATTCCAGCGTTGACAACTACAGAAGGATACCTGAGATCACGCATATATGGTACTTAACTATACAATATGTAAGAGTCCTTTTCTTTCCAAAAATTTGACCGTGGCCGACCCTATCCATTTACTGCGTAACAAGTTCATACCTGATGGTACGTCTCCTACGCATCCCCTTTGGACGTGGCTGCCTTGCTCTTGGAAATGTGGAACGTGACTTTACCCGCAGGTTCACCATTCCCAAGCAACTCAAGTTCGACAGCTGTTAGGGTCTGTTAGTCGAATCCAACTCGTTCGAATACGCTCTAACCCACCTGAATTGGCGTTCTCGAGGAGGTCACCAAGACTTTGGTTGTTCTCCGTCTTCTTGATGACCTTGTAGCTGAAGAAGCAACGACGAGCGAAGACCTCCATTTCAATCGAGGAAGACTCCATGGCATCACTAACTCCCTATCAGTCTCAGCCTACGAGACATTTGCATGGCATACAATGTTATATTATCCTTCCAAACCGCAACATACTCGCCATCTTTGACGTATCTGGTAGTCTTTGATTGCTTCGTGAATTTGTCTCCCTTTATGCGGATATAAAATTGTCCACTGAATAACCCGATTTTTTCTGGCAGCCCACTTGCTTTGATGTCTATGACCATACTCGTCAATAGTAGCTCAAACCTGCAGTCAACTAAGCGCACTAGTGATCTCGACCGACAATTGGGGCGGATGGACAGAGTCATCGTCAGCTGATGATGACACGTCAGGTACTTCAGTGGTTGGAGAAACGTCTAGGGGTGGAGTTTTGTTCGACATGGCGTCGTGGCAGTATCCCAACTAGCTTGAATGGCAGTGGCAGGCTGTGGGGATTAGCGGTATGACTTGTTCTTACTGACTTTTATATAATTGCGGTTTCAGTTTGTCCTGGCGCAACACGCCCATTCATATCCATTCGGTGACCTCCAGTATGGTATGGCGGTATGTCATCACCGAGAATTGGAAGAGAAGGGCATTGTGACAGAACGATCACCTCCTGAGGAGCGCATTGTTCGTTCGAAGAACGATAATTGCGAAAGGAATAGGTCCATTTCAGGATGTGTCATGTCCTCTGTTTCTCAATCACTAGTAGGATTTCTACTAAACGTATCAAAGCGCCGATCACAGAAGACGGACGCGCGGAGGTAGTTCGCCCAACTTGCGGGGTGATACGTCTTGAAGCACAAGCAAACCTTGAGGCGTTATCCCTGCTTGCGCCTGCTGGCCGTATGCATAGAGGCAGTGTCACCGATCGCCGAGAGGATACGCAAATCACGACATGACGGATGCTCATGTTCGCTAGAGCGAAGGGTGTGCTCGTATCCAGGTTCTACTTGCGCATGCATAACGCACCCAAGTAATTCGAAGGTTCCTGGCGGCTTGTGCAATTTCTGGTACGGCTTCTAGGCTCGGTATATGTGCATGACTGCATCGAAGCAGCTCCCTTTGAATAAGTGGATATCTCATCAAGCTTGGGAATACTTTATTCAAGAAGCAGGCATGCATGGCGATTTCACAAGGATGTGTGTCGTGAAGGCAGGAACAACTTTATAGAAATACTGTATTCTGAATGAAAGGTGCATAGTATTTCACCACAGCATGGAAACCTGCAGTATAAAGCTTCAGAGCGCCTGCAATTCAGGGTATCGTTTTCCATAAAGTAGATGCCTGCTGTCTGCAGATTTATGTGATGTAGTACTCGGACACGCTTATACAAATTACAACATCATTATTTGTCCATGCAGTAAAAAGTAAAGTATAATTACACCAAGCATCAAACGATATGCGTGACATCCTCACTCCTACCCGACTCCACAAACAACGCCTCAAACTCTTCCGGATTATGTCCAATCACACCAAAAACGGTTTGAAGCGTACGCCCAAGATACTCCAGCTCCTGAGTAACGCCTTTCATAGTAAGAGCGTACGCAAAGAAAAGTAGCTGTTGAGACGCTTTCACATCTCTGTTCCTGACTATATCTAATTTCCGGATTGCATTGACCTGTAAAAGGATAGGGTATATATCAGATTGATTTTTAGTAATGGATTTCGGAAATATACCAGATGCTCCCTCGATTCCTCAGCTGGTGGGAGAAACGGAGGCAATGGGGCTTTCAAGCGAAAGGCGGATGCGAGCGTGGAGAAATAAAGAATGATGTTGCCGACCATATCTCTTCGCTCCTTATTCACGGGTAAGATGAAATCCCTCCTCACGGACTGAATAATCTTACGTCAAGATATATCCAACGTGATGGAATGTGGCTTACTGTAATCCATTCCTCTCGGGTAGTGACGCAACGCATGCTGTGCAGCCTGTCCAGGATAGTCTGGAGACTCGTCAACATCGCCCGGTAGAGTGCTATGGGAAAGGGTCCCTTCAACCGAGGCTCATGTTGCGTCTGATCCAGAAGACCTTGCAATTCAATGAGTTTTATCTGGAGGTGCAATTCCCTACGGAATTAAAATCAGCAACGATCAATCTATCGTAAGCTCACACGAACATAGCCATGAATTCCTGAATGGATTTACTAAGCTTGGCTTTAGCGGACTTTGGCAAGAGCGATGTCGTCTCGGTCTCCTCTTCATCTGTGTCATCTTCTACGCAAGGTATGCCTGAGTTGGCTGCTACCAAGTGGGTATATAGCCATCCGATGTTCAGACAGAAGCTAGGCGCAACAGATCAATATTTAACATGCAAGCAAAGATAGACTTACTCTCCTAGCTCTCGACTGAGTTCCCTTCGCGCTTCTGAAGGCCACCAGAAACGAGATACAATCGCAGCCCAGAGGACACCAGCGATGACTGCGGCCGAGCGATGAAACGCGATATCGATCACAGATACATCGGTTTGCCGAGCGTTATACCTGCAGATGATAAAGAAAGAAGGATAGATCAGAAATCCGCGCAAGTGAAGCTTCCGCCAACGTACGAATAAAGGCACGTCAGATTATATGTTAAAAGAACAAATCTCCCCGTCGTCGCATACTCTGGAGTTGCAACAATGTAGTAAAAACAAGGTACCGAAAAAAGGAAACCGAATATCGACAACACAATTACGTTCTCCGGGAAAAGGCTGTAAATCCCAGCTGCAGCACCAGCTCCGAAACTTCCAGTAGTCAGGACAAAAGGGGCGATATACCAAACAAGACAACATACAGAGTACCCAGTACACGATGGATGCTAAGAAAATTAGTCTAATAAATGAATTCAGAGAGAATACGGAACCGGTGAAATATTATCTTACTGCTCCAATTGTGGGCGACATGACCACGAAAAACTAAGAAAAAAGTGAGTCTAAGTTGAAATACAGAATAGCCTGCACGCACGGAAATTAGCGCCCATTCGCCCCTATAATCCATAAAAATTGGTCTCGTAGCATCAAAGAACGCAGGTGCAGCCAACACCGCAGTAGACATCCCCACTTTGAACGCATACTTCAACTTGCGCTCTTTCAAAATCCCACTGATATCCCAAAGTGCGCGCTTCATACGGCCGATAAAAGGGAGATTCGCGGGATGGGGGGTCTGTATCGTGTTCGGAGCGTGAGGTTGGACTTTTGGAAAGAATACTTTGTTGCGATGGGCAGAAGTGAAGTAGGATGCTTTAGAGTAGAGTATCAGTAAATTGTGAGCAGTCCTGGAAGTGATCACTGACAGAGTCGGCGCAGTCCAGCCCGCTTGGATTTTTCGTGAGCCAGGTTACGTCGACGTAGTCGCACTGCAGATAAAATATTTGATGGGCCATGTAAAATATATCGGTTAAACCAGCTCGGAGCATCCGCTCTAACTTGTTCAACTGCATATATCCTGCGCATAGCGTCCGTGAGAGAAATGAGTTCTCCAGAAAATTCCTGTAACGTGAAAATAAAACTGAACCACCGTGACTTTAGAATAGAACTTCTCGACTAAAATTATCGAGAGCTTACAAATAGAGAAGGAATATGTGTTCATGTTTGCTGTTAATAAGGAGCACGTTGTCCTGCTGGACTGAAGAATCGAATGAACCCCGCACAGACGGAGCAGCAAAATCGCTCCGTTTGTATAAACGCATAACAGCATCATTCGAGGTGCTTTCGAAAGTGGACAGCGCGTGGTCGATCTCATCGGTCAAAATGTGGAAATCGTGAGGTTGAAATGGGGCTTCTCTCTGAATATATGTGCTCTGTGCAAATGCCTCGCGTAGACGTTTGAGACTTGCAGTACAGGTTCTCTTGCAGCTACTTGTAAGTACCTTGCGCAGCAAAGATAACATTCGACTCACTGTCAGCGCCTTCAGCGGTGGACCTAGATCATCGACAAAATCACCAAAAATATCCGCCGCAGCTTGTAGTAGGTCATCTGTATCATCCCTCATGTGAGAACCACTATTAGACATCCTCTTCCCCTTCCCGGCTGGGGAAGGGTACCCGTTTGGATCACGCTCTCTTCCGATCGTTTGACTGTCTCGCTTCAACGTCAAGCGTCCCTCGCTGTGTGCCTTTGTGAGTTCATACTGTAACCGGGTGCCGCTTCTCAGGCCATTCAGATGCTGAGCAAGACGCGTGAGGCTACCGACTGCATCTTCGTAGGCTTGTCTAGACGCCTTGCTTCCTTGTCCACGCAGACCACTGAACCATTCCGACTTGGCTTCTTCCAAGTTTTTTTTGAGACTCGTAAAACTTGCTTGATGGTTCTCCACCGCCTTGTGTATTTTATCCTGGCTAGGCTGGCGAATAGGCTCTTCGAGGAGGAAGGTGTTTGTGATCATGCTAAGGAGGGTGGCAAACGAATCCAAGGTCTTTGTCATGTTCAACTGGAGGTTGTCCGTGGCGCTTTGTGGCCATAGTGTGAAACACACGACGTTTGATATTAAGGTGCCGACAAGCACGATCGAGGAGACCTGCAGGAGTGTTTCCCAGCCTCCTTCCTTGACGATTCTAATATATATAAGTGACATGCTCCAAATATGACGCATGATAGCCTACACAACAAATAATATTATGGCAGCCATGCTACACGCTGATAAACAGTCAGTTTAAACACAAATCAAAACCTTTGATTGACATACCCGAGTTAAATGTTGGTTTAGCCATCCACACTTTCATCCAAGTGAGACCCCACATGCTGACTCCGACCCACAAAATAACCAGGGCATCACCAAGCCATTCCCATCCTGGTCTGACCTCGAGGTACCAGAACATGGACATACTTCCCAAACAAACAAATGCTGCATAAAGAAATGCAATTGAGCAGTACGAATCGGCCTCCATCATTCCCCCCATGGTTTTTGCTGGGTTATAGTAAACAGCGCTGCGAATGATCAGTGTCACGTCTGAAAACGGGTGAAGGACGACGCATACATCGAGGCTACCATGTGACCAGTGGACAATGGGAGGCCATTCCCTACTCCCGGTGTGGAAACATCGCTGAATAATCCAGAGAGATATGGTGAAAAAGTAAAGAGAGAGGCGATAAGATACGCCACTGCGCATTTAAGGACGTTCTTCCACAAAACTGGTATTGTAGGTACTTGTAAAGGAGGAAACCGATTGAGTGATGGTGATATAGGGACAGAGGTAGCTGGAGAGTCATTCGAGCGGGCTTGAGACTCGTCTTCTGATTCAGTGGGGTCGTGATGTCCATTGTATTGCTCGAACGATGCCTCTCCGGTGTTGTACTCCTGCAGATGCGATTGGGGGACATTATCGGATGAGTCGCGGTCAGTGAATGTAGCTTCAGAAGGCGGATATTTCATTGAAGAGTGCTCGGAGCGGTGAGAGGAATTCATAAGATGGCGTCTGTCGCGTGTCATAGGGCTCCTAAGCTGGCCCTCGTTCTCCATGAGTTGTTCGAAAAGCGACCATTGCGATTCTGGTGGTGTGGACGTGACACGGGACAGACGGACAAGAGACTCCCTAAGGTGTTGAGCACTAGCTATATTAACTTCTAGAGGAGACGTAGTATGAGCCACTATTAGGGAAACACTTCGATCCCGTCCAAGGCATGGAGGTAAAGTGGACGATGGAAGAGAACCATAAGAAGGAATAGGGCGCTCACTTGGCTCTCCTAGGGTAGTTTGACCAGGAGAGCCAACGAAATGGGCACTACCATAGACTGGTGTATCACTGTGGAAAGGTAAATGCAGAGGGCAATCCTCAGGCTCTGAGTTGTTCCGGTGTGATGACATGCTGTCATATGGGACTTTTGAATCTCAGCTTAGTAGAAACCTACTCGGGTAACTGTTTTTAATGTAGACAAGGCGTGGTAGTGTCTGAGTCGTGTTGCAGTAGTGCTGGCCCACGACGTTTTGCTTATATGACAGAGGGCATAGGCTGTGCAATGTGCATCACCACTGACCAGTAATAGTAGTATAATAGTATTATAGGACCTTCCTTACTAAGTAGCGCCGCCATCATGGATTGAAACCGTTCACTGCGGCACTTCAGCTTCAGCACTTCCCGCAGTCGCACTAGTACTGACAACGACACTTTAGAATTGACCGGGCCCTTAAAAATCGTTCACCGGACAGGCTACTACCAGACTTGACCCGGAACTAACTCTTGGCACGATTTCTCAACTGACGGCAAGTCTTTAAGGACCCGACAATATAGAGACCTTGACCAATACTTCGCTGTAGTACGAGTCGCCTCTATACAGCATGGCTAGATCGTCGCGGTAACATACAAGCAGCCCTACCACGGACCCTAAATCGAACCACATCGATTTCTTCATCATCTGTGACGTGTGGCTCATACTACTCACCGAACACCAGCTCATCAGCACCCTCTACTTAGCCTAATATTAACACAGCTATCCCTTTACAGTCTGTCAATAAAGACCCCTCATGCCCCGCTAACGAGTGCAATAGCATCGTTGAGCCGTTCAAACAAGGAGGCCTTTAGAAGAACACAGCATACTTCCACATTGTTCAAGCAGCAAACTGTGATTTCCCGGGGTACAAAACAGACGCAAGTACCAACCTAGACACTGTTTTGCGGATGACAGTCGACCACATCAAAGGAAAACTCCGGTCGAATTTCCTGTAGCCGAGACAGGCCCTGGGGAGCGAGGTAAAGCGAGTGGCTTGTCATGGTGCAGACTCCCAGCAAGCGAGGAAATATTACTGGAAGCCACCCCTGAACCGCCAGTAAAGAAACAACTGATTTGTCCAACTTAGCGACCACGGCAATAATTTGCATCATTACATCTCCCCTGATGTGCGACGCACGGTGCGGCACCTGCGATATTGTCGCATCGTGGGCCCCTAATATCCAGGAGGTCAAGCAGCGGTTCATTAACCACCTCGGCTTCCCTGAATCCTTATTCTTGCACTCTGAGTGATACAACGTTATCGTTGAACCCTTGTCATTGTCCTCTCTGACATCTATGCAGGTCTTGGACCCGCAACTGTCACTACTGCGTCGTATTGGCTTTCCGCATGGAACGGCCCTGCGCAAGCATATATATAAATTTGCATTCTCCCAACGTACACATGGACTTGATGTCTACGGAAATTATATCAACACCATGTGCTACCCACATGCCAACTCATCTCACTTTAAAATCATTAATTGTGACGAGGCAATCAGAAAAGCGGATAGACTGAGGTCATAACTTGGAGCTCTTTAATTTTGAAGTCATGGGTCCCCGCTCCTATTACTTCTTCCCTCACGGTCAAACCTACGTGGAAAGCTTAGAAGCTACATCTAAAGGAAAACTCCCGGCGGGAAGGAACTCCGGTGACGACGGCGTTTGCACGTCGTCTTCTTCATCGTGCCATCACATCCGAGGGTGCGACTTTAGCAACCACCCTGCATGTGAGCACGAAGAGGGTGGTGGTAATCGCCGACTCTTGTTCTAACAGTCATTCCATAATAGGCCTGCGTTACCACCGCCAGTCTGGATTGACTGATAAGTTCAAGATGGTCTACTGCGCAGTCTTCATTCTTCGCCAACCATCATTGTTCCTTCCCTGTTCGATTATCATCTCATCAATCCTTGTCTCCCCTTGCTTCATCAAATAAGACAAATGCAATACGTTTTTCAGCCTCCTTGCGCCGCATACACCTTCATCTCCTACATATAGAGCAAATTTCCCAATCAATATAGTCTTCAATAGTCAGCGTGATGTTGATCCGTGTGTCGATTCTGGTAACTCAAGTTCCCATCGTTTGATGTGCCTGGTAGTCTGGATTCTGTATCCTGCGGTATCTTCATCTCCATTTTCTTCAGATCCAATGCACTAGCGATGCGACCTCTCGTCAGCTTTTAGAACAGGCACGCAACCGACCGCCCATCATGCATAATGTTTGATCGTATCATGTGCACCCACATGGCCACTCAAACTCTCGCGGCTAGATCTGGTCTAATGCATAAACTGCCTCGGCACAACAACTTAGACCGGTGTCCAAATGAATAACGATCTCTACTATTTTCTCCGGCCGTCCCGCAGTCAAGGCCCGTCACTGGTATCCCAATCATCCACATGAACATGGAACTCCAGACTCGCTGGATCTGGTCGACTGCACTAACAAACCGGGCTCCAAACCTGCCACCAACAAAGGCGTCCACCGTTTTCTTCTTCGATATACTAGTCATCGTGACGAACAAGAGCCGAACACGGTGCGACAACCACTAATAATAGTGCTCCACACTATTGGGATGCGAAGACTTTTCAAAACGGAGATGACTATTCAACAAGGGGTTTATCAAAACACAAAACGAAAGCACAAAAAGGAGATATGACACGACATACAAATATATCAGCTAGATTAACAATTACGATCGGCGTGACGGGGAATGAGGAATGTCCAACTTCGTGGGGTAATGCGTGTTTCAAGTCCGTAAGGTCTAGTGTCCGCGCTGCTGTCCGTGGAGAATATTATAACGTCCAGACTGGATCACAACGTCCGAAGAGTACTAGGAGTCCGTGAGAGGTCGTAACGAACGTGACCATAACATAAAGATGCAAAAAAGCGCTGTCCGTAAGGTCAAAAGTGAAAAAAAAAAACAAAGCCAGTCGGGGAAAGCGTCAATATACTAGCGTGTCCAAGTCATAAGAGCCAAGAGTCCGTAGGTCGGGAATTAAGTTTTTTTTCCAAAGTATGCACATGGACTGCTGTCACAGGGCATATTTGCTGTCGCTAAGTGCGCTACAGCCCTGACAGTCGCTTTTGTACCTTGGCCACTGAATATCCCAACAGAGGGAAGCGTGCGCTGAGATTATTCATCGCGTAAAGCAAGGTCCCGATTTCACTACGGACATCCGAGCTGCTGACGAGTGGCCATGAAGACTCGATAACATTGAGTTCTCGAATCAACGTGTCAACAGCGGATGTCCAACAGGGCTGTAGCAAGAAAAAAAGAGTTGTCATCAATAAATCTTTCTGTGTAATGCATTCAAAAAGGTACTTACGCCGATAATGGGATCAAGGAAATCGTAATCTGTGTCAGCGATGTGTTTGACAATGGACACGAGACACCGCGCAGCTCGAAGACATTTACTATATGACACTGGGTCTTCGGCGCCGAATGGATAATACAGATTTATCATTGCAGCATGAGCTAGCGTGTGTGTCGCAATGTAGGCATGTTTCTCATCAGGTACCGTGGCGTCAAGTTGATGCACTGGAATAAGGGTTGGGATAAAATGGACGATTGTGTGTTCTAAAGTCTGAAAGTCGTCGGTAAATGCGCTCGACAAGGCTAAAGCTGCATGCTGGTGAGAAAGAGGTACTAGTGTGGAGAAAATGGGCGTACGTTGGTCCCAGGTTGATGCGAGGTGATGGGCACGTTCAAACAGAGCAGATGCTTTGACACGGAGGGCCAGTGGGGAAAACCCTCCGCGGACGTTTGCGACCTGATGGTCAAAGAAGCTCCGAACAGTATGGAAGCTGTGCAAATCATCGATTTGACCCTGGGAAGAATTAGTCAGTCTACGTTCTACCCAATGATAACGGAACATACTGCTACATATTCTTCCATATCTTGCGGCCACGGCATTATGATGGACGCGTATCCATCTGAACCATGCGGGATAGTCACTGGTTTGTGAAGTACGACCGACCAACACCGATCCAGGACAAATACCTGCCAAAATGTCAATATGCGCTCGCCCTGCTCAATAGCGTCTTTGGGGGGGTCAAGTTTGAAGGGCGAAATGGAGGCTGTGGTCTCAAATGATCGATTAGTTATCGCTCCGTGAAGGCCGCACTGAATAGCCAGTGATGCGGCAGCGTTGGCATGGTAACTCCCTTCTAGTGCCCTTCCGTTTGATAGGAAGTACACGGACAGAAGACAAGATGCTTGGATGACATCAAGTAACCTGCTTTGGTACTGGAGGGCATCACTGAGGGAATCGAGGGCTCGATTCAAGTAATGAGACTCGTGCGTGCTAAGAGGGCCAGGCCTGGAGATGTAGCATGCCCACAAAAAGATGGCATTAGTGAGAACAGGGTGATGCTGTTCCATGACAGGTCGAGTGAACGACTCTCGTAGTCGACCCATGTGCAGACCCAGGAGGGACTGACGACAATGCGAGAAAAAGACGTCTACAAGAGTCTGAGCGAGCTCTATTGTGGGCTGCGGTTCCTCATGGTAGATATCTGTAAATGGCGTGGGCGAAGGTGAGGGGATGCCTTGTATCCAGGAGCTTTGGGGGGAATTATTTGCTGTAAAATATTTAAGATTTAATGGGAAATTATCACAACAGGGTCAACGCACCAGAAGGAGAGAAGGAAGACACTGAAAGTGAGAAGCCTGTACTTGCCGGAGAGCCAGTAAGGGAAGATGATGAGCTTTCTGAGCGGCCATGACGATGCGGATCGTATAGAGTTACAGATGGTGAAGTGTACTCGGGATCCTCGAGCTCTCGTATACGCTGTTCTAAACGCTCGATATGTTCACGGAGAAGCTGAGTTCTTGTTTTTCCCTTTCCATCGTCGTACTGACAAGCGTCATGTTGTTTTGCGCGAACACATTGTTGACAGGCTGGTTTGCTCCCATCACATCTCTGATGACTTCATTAGAGACCGACACCCCCTTGGAATGATAAGACAATTGACTTACCATCTTCCTTTTTCTGGACAAGGCGCGTTTGAGCATGGTTAGCGACCTTTGATGAATGGTTAGAGTAGGGAAAATACCTGCAACGCAAGCATGCTTTCCCCCTCTGTAGAGTTGGCGGGGGCGTGGTGGACTGATTACTGGCCATTATGGGAACGGATACTAAATATACAACGAATGAGAGTGAAACTAATGGAGTGAAACCGCATCAATGAGCTGCGGAGTACGGTGATGGAAAAGAGAGTAACATACTAAGGAGCCGCCGGGATGTGACCTCGAGAGACGCTAGAGATGAAGAAAGAGAGGGAGTATGAGCACTCCAGGCATGAAGTGAACAAGAGAGACCTAGTAGGGGAGCGCTGACGAGAACTAAGTCAGAAATAATTTACTGTGAACACATGAACAGTGTGTGCTCAAATAGTTCCTGCAGCAGTGATTTGTCTGGTTGATCAGATAGTACAGAGCCCGCGTGATGTCGGACAAACTTTGACTGGTTAGTTCCGCCGGAGATCCAGGCAACTTCCGAGGTTTTACGATCCCGACAAAGCTCGATGCATGTGCTTGGGCGGTCTTTGGTGGCTGTTTGTTTCTATTAGGATCGTCTGCTGGTCAAATCTCACATCGGTCTTCCTATCCCGTGTCCGTCATCGAATGTCCCTCCTGCAGCTAATACTTGGTAAGTAAAGGTCCTTACTATTAATTATGCTGTGTTCTGGCTTACAAGATCAACGTCATCCGGCATTCAGACAGTACAGTATGAACTTCAGTGAGTACAGTGTTTAAACAATGTGTCAGTACTAAATTTCGTCTCCTCTCGCAAACAACCGTCACGAGTCGCGCGAACCTATTATCTGACTTCTGAATGTCAAAATCCATCAAGGCAGATTGGTTTTTCGTCATCCGACGGAATGAAGCAGGGCCAACCATCTTCGCCACGTTGTTTCTAATCATGTCCGCGGAATGGGTAACAACCTACGTTTTTGGGACGATTCAGAAATCCGTCCCTGCATAAACTTATCCTGAGAAACTTTGACCTCCCTTCGTGTCGGACTGGTAGCGCTAAAACATCTGTGCAGACAATCCATCTTACGGCACTCCAATATCTCCTTCTCTATTAGATCTCTCAGGTCACTTCGTTAATATCGTGTTCATCGGTTTTTTCATCTTCTCAGTTCGCAACAAAACGGAATGTTGCATTGCTTTGAAAGCTTACCTGTGACCAATAGCCTTTCTCGTTCGTCTCGTTGATCTTGATTTTAGGCTAACTATCAACAGCCACTTGATTTCATGATGTTACCGGAGCCTGCACCAATGTAATCTGCGTGTCATTCGTCTACAGGAGACTCTCCTGCCTGCGGCTCCCAAAGAAAACAGACTTCATACCATTAATATCGGTTGACATACTTTCTATCAGTATGTTCATGCTTGATCTTGCGCGCTTCACATCAAACGCCTATTGATCGGTAGCTCTCTTCCTCGATCATATTGAATTGTTCATGCTGCGAGCATAAATTACTACACTGCCCGTGATACATCAACCATCAAATGTACTGGCCTTACAAATAATTAACGGTTCAAGTTGGGACACCTGGTGCGCCGCACTCCAGTGCGGGATGTTATTGAATTAGCTTGCATCAACTTTGGAGTCGTGCCAGACAACTCAAGCTAAAGTTTGATGGTGTGTAGATTCACCCCCGCTCTGCCATATCATGGTCATCTCGCTCTTCATAACCGATGCTGTTATGAGCAAGTTATGATCGCGGGTAACTTTTCCCGGCTTATGCACTTCCCTGATGACGTCAATAGATCTCGAGTTTTTGCATGGCTTTACATCTGACTAGGGTGCTTGGATCTGATCGTGGTCATACTTCACTACTATATGGGATGTGGAGAGCGCTCGAGGTTTGACCATACTTAAGCAGACTTGTCTTTCATTTCCATCTGACCTGCGCTCGTTTGCCTATCAGCGAGAAGCTATTTTTCTGTCCCCCCGTCGTTCACAGTGAAGATCAAGGTATACACTGCCTCGAAATTTTTTATCTCAAAACCCCCAACCTGCTCACCTTCTTTGTGACATGAGCTTCGAGTGCACAGCGCAAGTGTCTTATCTCGCGGAGGACCTGTCCGTATGTATGTTGTACGTAATTTCTATCACTTTCAAGTCCTCGCTTTGATGCAAACTCAATATCCCCATTTCTTTAGCATTTAAACAACCAACCACATTACGCTCGCCTGTACACATCTAGGGCCGCGAATCAGCACAGGTACGGCATTCGTCCATCTGCGTTTCTGCCCGCACTACATTTAGCGCACCTCGTGTATCTTCGTCCTGAAGTCGATTAGTCCAATTGTGCCGCAATCACAACCGTATCGCCGCTTGCTATCAAGCTCGCACGACGGGCAGTACCTATATCATTCGGAGCCGTGCACACACTAAATACCACCTCGCACCATGTACTAGTCCTTTTCATCCTCCTCAATCGTGATACTTTCGGTTCCGGTTCCGGTGACATTAATCGGGGCTGAATCACCGTCACGAATAGAGCCTATGATACGTGAGCACTCAAACCAATTGTTTTCTCTCAACCAGCGATAGATAAGATCACGATCCACCCTTCAACCCCGGCGTTTGCCCCACTGAAACCCCTGCTCAGCGTTTACCCTGACATGATCACTGACATCAACTCTCACAGTGGCAATTCTACACCTCAAAGCGTTTGGTTGTGTCGCACGTTTCCTATCTCGTACCGTGCTTGTTAGGCTGTTTTGATCTCGCTCGGAAATACAATGAGAGGATACAAGGTTCGGATTCTTTGTCTTTTAAATCGTTTGACCGTATGTTATGATCATCAGTGGGGACATTTCCAATGTCTCTTCGCGGGAAGTATGTTGCTACATTTTCAATTGCAAATCGTGGCTTATTGTCATTGATAGACACCCACTGATCTGCGTTTGTCGGTCCCCGATTACTTCTGAACTTCAGGGGTGTTTGCTTCCTATTGCCTCGGGAATTTTGAATTTCGTCAGGAGTCCTTGACTTCTTGCGCTGAGTGCGCAATTGAATTACGAAATTCTATATCTCTGCGCACGGTATCTACTTATGTGGTATAGGAATTACATACATCCTGCTATCAAAACCCTACATACGTATCATATGCGCATGTCGGTCGTTCCTGGTGGATTGAAGTCGTCAATTTCCGAATGGCTTAAATTTTCAAGACCGTTGAAGATAACAAGAGCTTCGCGAAGGTCGTTCGATGTCATTTTGTTCTCCACAATCATGATGTCGGATGATCATTGATAGTGATGGCTTGATGGTATAGACGCCGTGCCGCCGGAACTCCCCTCCCTGATCATATGCACGATTAGCTGGACCTCTGACTGTTCAATATATCAGGCTGACACGAATCAACTGTAAAAGTGTAAGCAACCGCCGGAGAGTACTCTGATTCAGTGTGAGTATACATATGCCCGGGGCACGACGAATATGGCGTTATAATCTGCTATAATTAATCTTAATTAATTGAGTTGGTCAGTGCATTGAACACATACATACATACAAACATACATACATTCCATCAATCCGCTGTCATCGTGTAGAACAGTGGGGTAGAATTCGAACCCCCAGTCCTAATTATAGAGGAATGAACTGTCTTCCGATCATGAAGAGAACTTGATCAATCAAATGGAAACGAATCACAGAATATGCCTCAAGGCATCGGCGCGCGAAGAATACGACATGCATGATCTTTGCGATATCGATACATGGACTTGGCAGTTACCTACCATCATGTAGTGCTGCCAGTGAGCTGCTAGAGACGGATCTCCATCCGTTGATCGTACGCATGAGGAATAACCGGTAACCAACGACTCCAAATCCCATGCGATAATGTGCATGCAAGGCCTCAAAATCCGCTGATCGTGAGGAATAATCAGCGACTGCACATGTGCACAAGTTGCGCTGAGTTAACGGTAGACGAATCAAATACCTCCACATCTATTGGTCGTACCAGCAACCGTTATATGTGCAAGCTTCCTGTCATAAACCTTGAACTGGTAGAGGCGAATCAAATACCTGCAACCGCCATATGTGATATGTCCAAGTTTCCTGTCATGCACCCGGAGCTGGTACTTAGAGACGAATTAAATACCATGACATCCGTTGATCATGAGGAATGTCCGGCGACTACAAATGTCATGCATTGCATGCAAGCTACCCAGTATCATGATATAATATACCGCCAAAATAATTACAACTTACCTAAATAAAACCTAAATCAATGATAAGATGTAACAGTGTAGTGTTAAATACGTGGCAATATCCATACAACAGACTCTAAGTGTCTGTTTACAAATGTGCATGAGTATCCGAGTTGGGTAAGCACCAAAACTAAGGCTCCGTATGGTATCATAATGATAGGCGTGGGTAGCACAGTGCGGGTAATAATCTTCTTAGAGCAGGAGGGTGAAGAAGGCCGCCACAGACGCAAGGAGGGTGAGTGGGATAGCAATGTTCATGTTAGTAGATGCAGCTCCGAGGAGGGGGCTGCTACTTGAGGTAGCTGTTGAGCTAGGGTTCGGGGAGGAAGAGCCACTTGTCGTAGTGCTCGCGCCACTGGAAAGCTGTGCAAAACCAACGGCAGCGGGTTCAGCACGGAAGACAGAGTACACGTTCTTGAGGAACGTGTCACCGATGACCCAAGTGGGGACGTTAGAACCACTGCCAATGCTGGTACCGATGTCAAAGATACCACCAGCGCACATCTCACTCGTAGTACCCGAGACGGAACCGGAGACAGTGCCGATGTTCATGTCGGCAGGGTCGATGGTCCAGGCGGAACCGCCGAAAGATATAGTGACTGTGACATTAGTAGAACAAGCTAGAAACGAGTGAGTCTTTTACGTGTCTTGCAATGTACAAATGATACTGACGGTATGCATATAGGCCTGCATATGATCCCGTAAGTGCGATGGAGCCTGGAACTGCAGCCCAGATATCTGTGGTAACAGCGGAAGGTGCAGCGATGAGCGTAGTGCCCGTGTCAATAGCAGCAAGAGAGCTGGACCCGACGCTGACTGTCTTGCCTTGTACAGAGAGCGCTGCATATTTGTGATCGGTTAGTCGGCTGACGATATAACAAAGTGAAGAAACTAACAGTTGACATTGAGCAACCAGTATGATGGCGAACCAGCTAGGCTCAAGTACTCAATGGAACCCTGGTACAAACTCGAGTTTGTTCCACCGAGAGTGAGAGTACCGCCGGGGGCAGTGTCCATACTGGCATCATTGATGTAGCGTTCAAGGTAAAAAGAGAACAAGGGCTGCGAGAGCTGGTTGGCATTATAGAGAGCTTGCCAAAACGGGGTGGCATTGAGGGCAGAAATGGTATTGAAGCCAAGACCCATGATACCAGAGAGAACGCTATCCAGTAAGCCAGATGTAATTTCAGAAACAGCCACTGCGACCAAAAATAAGTATGGATCTAACCCAACTTGAAAAAGACGTACGGAACTCTTGCTGAGTGACGGTGAAGCCACCGAAGGTGACAGTGTCTTTGGCGGGATCGCCTTGGACCGCTCCTGAACCATAAGTGATCTGCAAAGAAGAGCTTGATGACTCGAACGTCGAAGATTTTGAGGTAGTAAATTGAGTTGATGCGCAATTGGTACATGAGTTTGGTGATTCGCAATAAGTACATGAGGACGTTGCAACCCAAAGGTCGGAAGAACCAGTGTCAAGAACGACATCGAAACTCTGCGGTCTTGAAGATAATGATAATGAGTGAATATTGTTTCTACAAATATTGTAACTTACGGAGTCCCAATGCTCACAACAGCGGAGTAACTGGAATCGTTTTCCTAATAATAATATTATTTCCACAAATCAAATAGGATCATTGAATTGCATACCTCATCTGTGATTGGTATTGTAGCAGTGTTTCCTCGCTTGACATTTATATGCTGATAACCATATTTGGTCCGCAATGCTTCGATGGCCTTTGGTAAGTTTGCGACTCTGTCTGTTTGACTACGCTTGACGATTGGGACATGAATAACACCTGCATCCGGCTGGGGAGCAGCAAGAGCGAATGGAAGGAGTGCGACAACTACAAGCTGAGGTAGGGAAATCATGATGGAATTAGGATATGCTTGATGGATAAAAGAGAAAGTATTTAAATACAAGACTAGCTTGTGTGAGTCTGTCTCACAGGGAGACGGAAAACTTGTTCCACCTGCAGCGCAGTGCGGGGCAGTGCAAGTCGAGTTTATCTTGGCAGCACACGCCTTAAAGTTATGACAACCTTGTTCCCACTCTATAATGTGGGGTTATCTTGGTCTCGAAACCCCCTTGTCTGGGGGTGGCACCGCCGCACTATCGCCAAAAAAAAAAAGTAAACAACGGCGTCACGTTACATAACATTATCGAGTCTCATTCGTCTTCGACTTGCTTCAGCCTCGTGATTGACTCGTGCAAAGGCCAGTCATGCTGCAAATTAATACCAGAGGGTATTCGACCAACCGCACACGGTTACAATGTGCTAAATAAAGCAACGCGTACACTGATCAGATGATGATCCTTACATTCCGAGTGGCACAGCCCAAAAATCTGGCTGTACAAGTCCTGACTCCAGGACGAGGCCGCCTACCGGCTCTCATCACCTTGGCGTGGTCATTGGCATGGACGTCATTACTCGCTTTATCTATTTATCTCGGTACTGTGCACGCGTACGCATCATTTTATCAACGTTTCAACACACAAGTCCTTTCATTTCCATAGCTAGGTGAGTTCCGGTTCTATCATAGGAAATTCAGCGCAGATATAATACCAACCCCGACTCAACATCTCTGTTTGCCTCGTTACTCAGCGTCTCCTGCGTGTGTGTTAATATTATGATCCAGAATAACTCGATGGGCCGCGTGATCATTAAGTATTTTGGTTTCTTCTTTGTCATCTCATCTTCTACTGCTATGACGTTACGTCCGTATTCCCCCAACGTTTCGTGAATCACCTCATTGAACGTCTTGCGATCACATGCATGCAGGTCAAACGGATGCTACAAATTTCCCGGCAATCACACTGCTTGGCACCTCACTTCTCCGTTTGCACTATCTCTCTTTCGCCCGTGCACTCTCATCTTATTGTTGCTTTCTCGGCTGCCTGGTACCCTACTCTACTGCGCAGTCGAGGTTGTTTGTATAATTAACTGTCATACAGTAGTCACATGTACTACTTTGTACTTTGTTGTTTTCCCTCAAGGACCCCGCGACAACCAGGGGTCATGGTCATAAACTATATAATTATACGCGACCCTCATTTCTTATCAAATATGGAAGGCATGCATCAAACGCGTGCTCGACGATTGTCAAACCCATTCATCACATTCCAATCCCTGGTTCATGAAACTGTGTCTGCATAGACACCGGTCCAATAATGAAAAGATCTCAAGACTCCGTATCGTCTCCCCAAAAATCATCCAAGCACAAAAAAGCTAAGGTAGCGTCTAACCAGGTAATCCAAGCGAACACAGCACGCGAGGATGTTCGTCATAATGATGCTGTTGAAGGGGAATGGACCCGCGTGGAAAAACGCAAGGCCAAAAAGAACAAGAAGGTTGAAGCCAAACACGATGTGTGTCTTATTAGTGCCTTCCTTTGTCGTCCACAGCTTTTTTTGAATGAGATATATGTTTCTTCCTGGTTTTAGGCACTGATGCCCAGATTCATGTACGTGAACGGTGAGATTGTAAAAAGAAAAGACGCTGTTCATGTAAACGTGAGTTTCTTGTTTTCAGAAGTTTGGAACAGATTGACGCTGCATTGCTGTAGGACGTTCGAGATTTGGTGTTGCATATAGTCGCAGATGCACCTCCGCCCAACTGGGTCAAGGTCGAGGTATGTCTTCAAGTTTCATCTTTAGATCATAGTTTTGACCAACATCTGTGCAGCATCCACGATCAATTGAAAAAGTCGTAGCACTCCTCATACCTGGAATTCTTCCTTCTACCTTGGCTCTTCCACCCTTGCCAACTTCAGCTACCGTTAATCCAAATATTCCACTCTCAATTCCCCTTCCTGCAGAATCGCACACTCCCATACCCTTCATCGCATCCACATACAGTCATGCGTGCCCAACTCGTGCCCCAGGCGACCAAACTCGGATGTATTCCGTTCTCAGCGAATTCTTCCAATGCCAGGTCACACCGCAAGAAAAAGCCAAGAGACAAGCACAACGAGCCTGTATGTGTGTTATCTATGATGTTCTTGCCAAGACTGAAAACGGCCTCGTGTAGCACAACGTGCCTTCGACAGCACGCCAGCATTGTACATGCTCACGTTGAAAGAGATGATAGAGAACGAGTACCCGGTTCCCTCGTACATGGCTGATGTATTCGAAAAGGGACCCGGTTGGATCGAAACTCCACAAGTATCGGAAGAATCACTGTTATTACTTCCAGCAGATAAGCTAGAATCCAAGGTATACGCTATTGACTGTGAAATGGTGCGTCACTACACAGCTGGATGTAGGGTCGCTAATTCAAACTAAACCCTAGTGCTTGACCGAGGATGGCAAGGAACTTACCCGGGTTTGCATGATCGATTACGAGAGCGGAATAGTCGTATATGACAAACTCGTTAAGCCCCCTAAGCCAGTCATTGACTACATGACTAAGTAAGTAGAATCTAACATCTCATGATCGGGTTCAGATTCTGAAACGTGTTTTCTTAGATGGTCAGGCATCACCGAATCCTTGCTCGCCTCGGCCACCACAACCGTGGCTGAAGTTCAAGCCCAGCTTATGCCTATCCTCGCACCAAAAAATGGACCGATATCTATTCTCGTCGGACACTCCCTTGAATCTGACCTCCGTGCCCTCCGGATCTGTCATCCGAGGTGTATTGACACCGCGGTCATATACCATCACCCGCGCGGCCGGCCTTTGAAGCCAGGGCTTGCGTGGCTCACCAAAAAATGGTTGAATCGTGAAATCCAAACTCGGGGTGATAGTGGACACGATCCGGAGGAGGACGCACGAGCGTGTATCGACCTCCTGCGGTCAAAACTGAGATATGGCCCAAGCTATGGAGAATACAAGACTGATTTTGAGAGTATATATGAGCGTATGGGAAGGGCAAGTGGGAGGGGTGGACCAGGGTCTGTACGGAGTGTAGTGGTGGATCATGGGAACCCTGGTGTGATGCATGGATCAAAAGCCAGCTCAAACGTGCCGTGTACCAGCGACGAAGAAGTGCTTGAAGGGCTGCTACAAGCTATTCCAGCACACGAGTTCGCATTTGGACGGTTTACCGGTGTTGCAGATGCACTCGGTTGTGAGTACCGTACAACTGCTGGTCCATTTTATTTACTTACGATTTGTAGGGCTAACACCAAAGGCGACTGCTGCAGAGACCCCAGTCGTTGCCCCAGCCGAACCATCGCCCATCGTTCTCGCCAATGCCCAAGCGACCCTTAACAACCAGCTCGTCACCCTCTACTCAGCTCTACCTGCACGAACTGCATTGATCATCTTTACCGGTCACTCAGATCCCCGACGAATGGCCAGCTTAAATGCGAGGAAATCTGCCTTCGAGTCTGCTATCAGGACCGGGAAGAAGGCCGAAGACATGGACAAGGCAGACTGGTGGACAGCTAATGATGGGCGGGAACTAGAGGAGGAAGTTGAGAAGGCGAAGAGGGGATTGTTGTTTTTGGGAGTCAAGTAAATGCAAGAGATGGGTTTGTCACACTTGCATCTTGTTGCTGTCTCTTGGCGGTTTTTCCTTGTGCATGCATCTCTACTTCGGCATACTTCATGGCTTTATTTTGTTGATCATTCATCCCAGTCGAGACCCAGCACTCCTTCCTTCCCTCCTCGTACGGCGGCTTCTACGGCTTCTGCGAGTTGCCTTAGTATCCTAGTGTCTTCATCCAACTCTTGAGGTCCCAATAAGTCGTTCTTGAGCTGCCTATTATCAACTCCAAGGGCGCGATGTAAGGCATCCTCTCTATCGGCACCTCTTAGTTTGTCTATGGAAGTGAGGAGTTCTGGTAGACGAGGATTTGACTCCAGGGCGTGACGCACAGCAGCGGAAGTAGCTAAAAAGGTTGAACGCTGGAAGGAAAGGTTATTGAATGGACATACCGATAGCTTCGTATTGGTGAAGTTGTATTGGCCTTGGGTCATCACGTTTCAATGGGTCCGGATATGCTGATTCTTCGGGTACGTAGGGCCAATTGAGAGAAGTAAGAGGGCGTAGCGGCTTTGGATCGTCGAGGGTCTCTTCTGTAGATGGTGGTACTGCTAATCCTCTGTTTAAGAGTCTAGAATGGAAGAAAGGGAATTTACCTTCACAAATCGCGGTGGAAGTTTCAGTAGAGCCACAAGATTCTGTGGGATGATAATTTCGATGGGATATATCTCGGGTGTGTTTTTGTTATACCTTTATGGCGTTTGTAGCATGCAACGGAGCAGCTGAATATTAACATCGATATGAGTAAGCACTTTGAAACGCGCGGGGTGAACATACTAGACGGTTACTCTGCATTTTGCGCATGTATATTTTGAGTCGATTTCATTACAGACATGGCATAAGTTGCGGGATCGAGGGGGCATCGTGGTCACTTCTGAAAAGTAGACCTTAGACAGTATTTGAATTCGATAACCGCGTGGCACGTGACCACTGCCATCCAGCGCCGCCTCGGATGCTTTTACCGTCAACTTTTGGACCGTCGTTGGAGTTCAGCTTGGCTCTCCACTACTTAAGCTGCAGCTGCAGCGTCATTCATTCCGTTCTTCCACTTATAACTGAAACAGACTTTAAAGGATGGAAGACGTGACATATGTCGGCAGCGGGAGGTCAATCGACATCGAACTTGGGGGACAAGAAGTCATCACTATCGATCTTGACAACCTCGATCCGAACCCAGAAGATGTATTGGATCTTTTAAAGGAGGGCCAGTGCAGAGTGTCTGTATGGACAAAGTTGGCTGGCGAGTATTGGCGAAGGGGATACCTAGCAGCCGCAGAAAGAATAGCTCATTCGGCTATTGAATGTGTGTTTCCTAGCTCAAGTTCATCGTGTAACTTTCCTAAATGTATCCACAGCATTGCAAGCAAACGGAACGACAGCTTCCTCTCCTCCAATATACGCCCTTCTTGCAAATATCCAGATAGCTCATGCTCAAAAAGCTCCCAAGTTGGTGCTTTCGGAAGCTCGTGAGTTCGGTCAATTTCTGCTATAGGCGCCACTGATATGTCGTAGGTGAGGATAAACTGACAAATGTGCGTCCAAAGGAAGAATATTACCGCGAAGCTGCTCAGTATCTCAACACTGGCGAGAGGGCTGCTGCAGAAGGTGGTGAGGGTGTGGGCGGAACGTTGGCATTCTTGACTCGAGGTACCGCGGTCATTCCATTCAGTCTCTGACTAGTTTACTACGTTCTACAGGGATACAACAACTCGCCACAAGGTCTATGGATGATGCCATGCGCTCCTTTGAGGGTGTACTGGCTGAGAAACCCACTAATGTGGTGGCACTCCTCGGCAAAGTAGGTTTATTGCTGCTTGATCCTAGGTAGTTGGTGACATCTTGGTATCAGGCTCGAATTCTCTATGCTAGAAGGAGTTATCCTCAAGCGCTCAAACTATTCCAACAAATTCTCCAGCTCAATCCACATTGCATCCCTGACCCACGCATTGGTATCGGACTGTGTCTGTGGGCAATGGACTATAAATCAAAAGCGAAAGCAGCATGGCAGCGAAGTTTAGAAGTTGTAAGTCATACCGAGCATGGGGTAACATCAAATGACTAAACAAATTCCATAGAATCCGACAGATTGGTCGGCGCAGCTTTTGCTAGGACTCGAGTCCATTAACGCGAGTAAAACCGAAAATCTCAGCGAGAAAGACCGTGCGCAAGCGTTCCTTACTGGTACAAAATTCATAGAGAGGGCTTTCAATGCCAACCAAAAGAGCGCCGCAGCCGCTAATGCACTATGTGAACTGTTCCTCAGGAAGGGTAGCTATAAGCGAGTACGTGATTTTTCGTCTCCCTTCGAGAGCGCACTTCATGTTACATTATTAGGCTTTGAAGCTTGCGGAACGCACTATTCAGTTCGCTGATACCCTCACCTTGCTAACAGAGGGAAACCTCAGAGCTGCTCGGGTGCTTCATGCAGAGGGTTCTCTCAAAGAAGCCACCAAGTATTACACGACAGCCACAGATGGTCAACCAAAACACGTTTTAGGCGCCATCGGCATGGCACAAATGCAGATCCGGAATGGTAGGCTAATTCGAGAGTGGTAGAAACAGTAACTCATCTTAGTTTCAGATGAGATAGCTGCGGCGATACACACCCTTGATCTTCTTCTGCAGCCTCCAAATCCTCAGCGTTCCGTTGAAGCAATGGTTATGCTTGCTTCCCTACGTGCACATCCCCGTCCAGGTGTTTCGAGCTCAGACTTTGCTCAGGAAAAAGCTAAAGCCCGGGAACTATTTGATCGTGCTATCAAAGCTCTCGAGCAAGACGACTCTCGTTCATCCAATGGTCATGTCCCGCCACATACAGCCAGTTATATCAATGATGACTTGGATATGCATGTTGAAATTGCACGGCTTTGGCAAGAAGAGAGTCTGGACCGGACAGCACGAGCCCTCAAGGAAGCGTTGAGGCTTAGCGAAGCGAACGAACAGATCGACCCTAGGTTGCTCAATAATATGGGCGCCCTGCAGCATATGGACGGCAACCTAGCAGAGGCACGAGCCTTGTACGAAGATTCACTTACTAAAGCAGCTAGCCTGGGCCCGGATGCTGGAGAGGGGATGTCAACGTCAATGTTATACAACCTCGCGCGGGTGTACGAGGATAGTGGCGACGTTTCAATGGCGAAGGAAGCATATGACAAGCTCTTAGCCAGACATCCGGAGTACGTTGATGGTGAGTGCAGGTAAACAGCACTTGTCTGTGTCTGATTGTCCTTCAGCCAAGGTTCGACAAGCGCAGATGCTAGCTGATCTCAATCAGTCAAATGAAGCTCACGATCTCCTAAAACAAGCCATGGCGTCGCAAAACAGCAATCTTAATCTCCGCGCGTTCTACACTTACTTCCTTATCCAAAGCAATCTCCCGAAGCCTGCCAAAGATTTCGTTTTTGCTACCCTCAAGGATCACGACAAGCATGACGTCTATTCATTATGCGCCGCTGGCTGGATTCAATATCATCAAAGCCGGGAAAGTCGGGACTCGAGTCCGAAGGGGCTAGAAGAGCGAAGGCGCGGTTTCCAACGCTCTGCTGAGTTCTACGACAAAGCCTTGCTCTTGGACCCGCTCTGTGCTTTTGCTGCTCAAGGACTGGCCATTGTGACTGCAGAGGATGCACTTGGGACCTTCGGAGGTGGTCCAGCTACTTCTGGTGGAGACGACCCACAAAAGCGAATGAGGAACGCAAGAGAAGCCCTCGACATTTTTGCCAAGATAAGGGAGTCCCTCAACGACGGCAGTGTTTACCTGAACATGGGACATTGCTATTATGCTCGAGATGAGTTTGATCGTGCCATTGAAAGTGTGAGTCTTCCATGATCCATTTCACTACTCTACAATTGAATTGACATGTGGGCGTCCTAGTATGAGACAGCATCTATACGTTTTTATAATGGCCATAATGTTTCTGTGCTCTTATGTTTGTGTCGAACGTGGTATGCAAAGGCTAGCAAGGATCAATCATTTGTTGCTATGAGTACAGCACTTAAATATGCACAAAAGGTGCCATTAAATCCCTGTCTCTTATTACCATTAGGGCTAATTTTTGGCAGGCTCTCCACTTACAACCGAGCGATAAGGCCATATTGTACAATATTGCGATGGTTCAGCAAAAAGCTGCAGAGCTACTTTTTGGCCTGAGCCCGTCGAAGCGTACCCTGAAAGATCTAGAGTGGGCAATAGTGCAGGCTGGGCATGCGCAGCGGTAAGATCATAATAATCTCATTCATAGTGTCGTGGTTCAACTAAATGGGCATTGTCAGATTATTTGCTTCTCTTGCCGCAGACTCTGCCTCTGTCGTACCATACAGCCGTGATATCGCAGATCAACGTAGGAAATACGGTGAAAGTATGCTAAGAAGAGGAGACGAGCATCTAGCAACACAAAAGGAGTTCGAAGCCGAAGCGCAAGCGAAACTCGTGGCTGCTAGGCTAAGGAGACAAATGGAGAGGGACAAGTTGGAGGCTCTTGAGGTACGTGCATTTGAGTTTTGTTCACGTTCTATCCCTGAGCTACTTTTGCAGCAAGAAAAAATCGAGGAACATCGCCGTCAAGCGGAAAAGCTTGCAGAAGAGCGTCGTAAGGCAAGGGAACAAGCTCAGGAATGGACGAGGGAGGTTCAGATGGAGAGTGAGGAAGAGCGTGAACGGAAATCCAAGAGAGCTGCTAAGAAGGTCAAAGCTGAAGGGGAGAGTGGAGATGAGGGAGAACCGAAGAAGAAGAAGAGAAGCGGAGGCAAACTCAAAAAAGCCGTTGATCAGGATGTCGACAACGAGCAGCTCTTCAGCGATGAGGAGGTTGACAGTAAACCAGCAAAGAAGGTATAGTATCTGATCTAGCTTTATTGTAACGTACTGAACTCATCAAATCAGCGTGTCCCGAAAAAGCGAGTCGTCAGAGATGATGAGGACCAGGACGCTGTTGGAGGACCACGTAAAAAGCAATAGTACGTGAGGCATCTAATTCTTTTGAGCTTTTGCTAATTCTTTCTCACCAGTAAAAGCAAGGAAATTATATCGGACACAGACGATGAGGAGATGTCATGATATTGGTAGAGCCCTTAGTATTATCTATGTTGCTTTCGTTTGCGTTGGGTTCCTGTCGAGTTACCCTCGCTACTTTTGTTTGAAGCCGGAATCGCTCCGTGTACATATATTCTGTACCATACTAATCCGAAGCGAACGCCTATCTTCGACTATTCTGTCTTTTATATAGCTCTGCTAGTAGCTACATAGATAGAGAAGAACGTCAGTGCTTAATTTATGCTTATTACTGCTTGCACTCTTCGACGACAGCGGCTTTAATCAGATCTTGTACTCCATGATTATTGTGTCTCTCATATAATCACCTCACCCTCAAAGTTATTCAAGAACATTCCCTTGTCTGATGCTATACCCCTTGTTGATATGTTACTACTTAACTGGGAAATGTGGGAGTACTAGGTGATTTACTGATGTTCATGAGCAAGACATGATCAAGATGCAAAAGTACGTAGTTTGGTCATCAAACGACGTAGAGCAACCTTTATGGTAGTGCGAAGGTTTAACATTTGTGAGTGCTAGCGCCGGGCTGCGTGTCGACGGCTCAAGAGTCCGGACCGGACTGAAGATAAGAATTCAAAGGCGTCATGTCATGGAACACAAGGCGATATCAGTCGTGGGTACCTTGGATCGTCGAAACACAATCTTCTGCCCTTCGGATAAGATAACAAGGCAAGACCGCAGACCCTTCAAACACCACTCCATCTCCAGCCAGGGGATCATATGATTATTGCAAAAAGCTTGGAATATATGATTGAGTGTATCATCCCATGGATTGGGGGCACGCGAGAGATGTAGGGCCCAGTTGTGACAGGCGTACTTGAGAGCGTCGGAGGCTGTTCGACTGCGTTCCAGTGCGTCATTTGCGAAACACTTAAAGGCATCCATAGCATGAATTATCTCCCTGTCTGGTAGAGGAAGGCTTTCTGGTATTGCAGGAGCAGAGTGGTGGTGGTGTCTTAATGCCAAGAAAACCGGAAACATCAAGAAATCTGGTAAGGTTTTCAACTGCTGGATCACTTGAAAAGCTGGTAGTAAAAGCACATCGCCGGTAATGATATACTTGCTCATTGCTTCTGATGTCCTCAAGAATTCTTCCACGGTCACCCAGACGGAGGCCGCAGGAGTGGACTGCCACGCTTCACCGTGCGGAGTCCGCAACCAGTCTCGTCCTCCCTGGGTCTGCAGCCAGTCTCGGCCTCCCTGGGTCTGCAGCCAGTCTCGTCCTCTCTGGGTCTGCAGCCAGTCTCGGCCTCCCTCAGTCTGCAGCCAGTCTTGTCCTCTCTGGGTCTGCGGCCAGTCTCGTCCCTTCTGGGTCTGTAGCCGGTCCCGTTCTCTCTGGGTCTGCAGCCACTCTCGTCCTCCCTGGGTCTGCAGCCACTCTCGTCCTGCCAGTGTCTGCAGCCAGCCTCGTCCTCCCTCAGTCTGCAGCCACTCTTCGAACTGCAGCCGCGCTCGGAACTGCAGCCACTCTTGCGTGTCCAGTGTCACCAGCGATTTTCGTATTCCCTTCACCAGCGATTCTCGCACTTCCTGGGTCACCAGCGATTCTCGCATTTTGTGGGTCTGCAGCCAATCTTGTCTTTCCAAGGCCAATAGCAGGTATCGTACTCCCTCAATCCGCCAGTCCCGTCCTTCCGGTGTCCACAACCACTTTCGTCCTCCCACAGTCTGCAGCCATTCTCGTCCTTGCAGTGTCCGCAGCCAGATTTGTCCTTCCAGTGTCAACAGCCAAATTCGTCCTCCCAGTGTCGGCAGCCACTCCTGTCCTCCCCGGGTCTGCAGCCACTCTCGTCCTCCCCGAGTCTGCAGCCAGGCGTGTCCATCCTGGGTCAACATCCACTCTTGTCCTTCGTGAGCCAACAGCCATTCTTGCCCTCTCGGGATTTGCAACCAGTCATGTCCCCCCTGTATCTGCAACCAGTTTCGTCCTGCTTGAGTCTGCAGCCATGCATGCCCGCCCATAGTCTCTAGAAAAGGATGTAAATCTGAAGTGTGACCTTCTCGAAGCCACAGCATACAGATGACAACTGGCAGTGGTTCTAATGGCTGAAGGAACACTAACGAGTCTTTTAACTCATTGTGATCCCGAGGTTGCATAGCATTGCTTTGCTTCTTCAGTTCTGAAAGTGCATCCAAAAGAGCTGTGCTTTTTGGAATCGCATTCATCAAGCGGAGAGAGGAACGTGCGAGCAGGGAGTGTGGTGATGCAATATTGCGTACTTGAGGGAGGCCGCAGTTTGAGGGGTCAGAGGCATAGTCGCGAATGGACGAGTGATAGATATTCACAGGGAGTGTGCTGTCTGTAGGAATATCCATGACAGACCGTAGTTGAGTCAGCGTTGTCTGCACATCCCTGCCAAAACCAGGGCCAAGAAGAGTTGATATTTGCGAAATGGGCAATGGGTCTGTGAGGGCAGCAACAAGGGACAAGTGAAGGTATGCCCGCTTAGGGTCAGTACACGTGGAGAGGATACAGTCGTATAACTTGTACACCTCCGTTCCTGGTAGCAGCTCGCTCGTCAGCTCGAGCATCAGCTGCACCCGATCGCGGGGATCATTGTCTTCATCGTCAATAATAAACTTCATCATCGTAGATGCCACGATGAAACGCCTGCCTGCTCGGCTCGCCAGCTTCGCAAGGTCATCCTTCGATGGCTGAGGGAAATCGGGATGGCGACTTTCCAGCTCTCTGAAGGAATATTGCAAGAACGTACAGATGTCATTGTCAACGTCTGTGCCGTCTAATGAGATGATGTTGTCCTCCCCTGTTCTCACAGGTATCTCGCACACCAACGGGCGCACCTCGTCTTTCTGAAAGACTTTGCTAATATGCGATTCCGAGCGACTCGTGAGTAGAATGTGGGTAGCGGGCAGATCAGGATCACGGAGAGACCGAGCAAGGGAAAGGATGAGATCGGTGAGCTCGGGTTCGGACGTGCATTCATCAAGAGCATCCACAACAAATGACACAGGCGGACACCCGCGCAATCTGGGTCGAAGCCACCGGAGAGGTTTGAGAAAAAGAGCCTCCATCTGGTCACAGAGAGGTGTGTTGGGATCTAGTAGAGCGGGATTGTCTCGGATAACTCTGTTCACATCCTTCCGAATGCTTGGAAAATTAGTGGCAAGTTGGTAGACAAGCGTCGCAAAAAAAAATCCAGCCGTGCGACGTCCTGTTTTTTCGCGCGAGAAAAAGAATGTACCACCAAGTCGCTTTTCGACATTCGTCTCTTCGGTCACTTTTAAACCTCTCATCTTTTCAGCAACTGTAAACGCAACGGACGACTTTCCGACACCAGCCGTGCCATGCAGCCAGATAAGTTGATTTTGCTCTAAGTTGTCTAGGCATCCGTGGATGTATTTGAGGAGATCCACCCGGGTTCCTTCCAAACATTTCGGGTGTGGATAACGTTCAGGGGAGTTATATTGAGCACCTTTTACAGCGACCTGGGACAGTCTCGCCCAGGTTCCTTCAAGAACTGTCAAAGAGGTTAGAGAGCATTCGAGAGATAAGAGATGGAAGTACTGACGTTGATCATCACTCATCGACGAAGTGATATGTGAGATGCAAGGAACCAACTGAAAGTACCAACTGGGTTTGAGGTTTTGAGTAAAGATCATCGGAGCGATAGTTATCTGGCGGGACGACGTACGAAGATTTGAAACGATGTGATAATATAGTCGCGGAAAGACTCAGCTGTCGATTGATGGAGAGTGCGAAGCGTGATAAAGATGGAACGGGTGAATGTTCTGCTATGAAAAGCCGGCTGGACGGTTGTGGAATGCAGTTGAAGGACAAGTAGGCGGTGTCAACGCGCGCACCCACAACATACTTACACTGCTATGATGTCATCCTGTGCTTGCGAGGCCAATCACGTGACTGCATATGTAAAGAGCTACTTTCATATCAACAGACCAGATTTCTTTTTCCATTTTTCACAGCTATTTTCATACGTCCAAACTGGACTATGTACAAGCCTAAAACTACAATACATCATTTAGTTAGATTATCCATCATCCAGATAGGTGTAACTCATGGTGGACCCCGAATGTAACATGTTGCTTCCAAAGAAGACCCAGACGAGCTGACATACTCCACTATGTCTTCTGCTGCTAAGATGAAAGCTACATAAGTAGTAGCTCCACAAAAGACAATGCGAGGCCATACCGGGCGAGTAGAAGGTGTTGCGCACCTCAGTGAGCAGCACATTTTTAGATGTTCGAACAACAGCTCACTTCGACTATGGGGCCTGGGGACACACAGATAGGTGACGAGCGGCGAGATGATCATCATGATGGGGATGAGGTAACAGTCAGGACCATGTCATCGTCTCCGAATGGTAAGACTGTTGCTAGCGGAAGCCAGGACGGAATAGTGAAGTTGTGGGATGTCGAAACGGGTAAGGTTGTCGTCAAATGGAAAGGGCCCTCTGATTCTGTAAAGTCACTATGCTGGTATCCAAATGGTGAGCGAGTGATGAGTGGATTATGGGACAGGACAGCAAGAGTGTGTGATGTCGACAGTGGCGGATCTGTCCAAGGTTTGACTCCAATAGAGACAGGGTACCAGCACGTATACGCGATGAGCTATTCACCCAATACAACGTTAGCAATATGATCGTAACAGGAGGATAGATATAAGGAAGGCATGTAGAATCAAAATGCAGAGACAGGACCTCGAGCTACTCAAACTCAAGTTGGACGTCGGATGCAAAAGAAGCCAGCGTGACTCGATTAGGATATTCGACACCGCCACAAGGGACCAAGTCGCCTTTATTGAAGGTCGTCTTCTCCATCGCTTTATTTTGAAACGACCGCCTCCTTGCGATTAGCATCATGGGATTGTACGACACGTCTCTGGAAATTTGGATACAAATTTCCAAGTTAGGCCACCTCTACAACACGAAAGCCACGTCGAGTGTGCGCCGTGCGGCCTTGATATTTATTGTGATATCTACATTTCAGACTGATACTCCGCGGCGTCCAGCCATTCATCCAAACCCACGTCGAGTGTCATCGTCCGCTCGTACTCCTTGCTCGTCTTCCCGCACTCTTCCACCGTTTCCGATCCACCAACGATGAACAAATTGTATTCAGCGGCGCCCGGGACCTAGCACCTCTTCTCATTTAGTCCTCCTGCTGTCGAAATTTCTGCACTAGATGATAAAAAGGTACATCTTTCGGAGGATATGTTCTGAATGACTGATGTCTCAAAATTTCTCTGTAGGCACTGTATATTGCTCGGCGGCCGGAATGAGCTAGCGACAAAGTGAGACGCATCAGGAACCCACATGGTGGGCTCGTGTTGTGATGTTCCTCTGCTGTGCATCGCCGTCCACCGACAACAGTCATTAATGGGCGTGACGCACAGAAACCTATTTTCGTCTCAGTGTATAGTTTGGCTTTTTCGTAATCTCGTTGTAACGTGCTTTTCGCTATCCGTCAATAACATCCATTGACCTCTCGGACTTTAACTCGTCCATCATATTTGCGTAGTTGGTGAGTCCTGTATCCGGAGCTCATAAATCAGTACATTTCAGATACACTGGGCACTGGCATCCAAACTTTGAGTTAACTTTTCGCCAAAATTTGTTGATCGCCAAATTGTTGAAGAATGCAAGACGACTCATTTACACGCCTGTTCGGCATAACTAGTCGTAGCAAAATGGTTACCACAGCAGACTCAAAATTTGTGTTTCTTGTACAGCGCAGGTTTCAAACCTGTCGATGACGACGACGTTTTTGTGATGTCAGAACGCCTTGACATTCGCTCACGTCAGATATTCATCGTAACTGGTATTGGCCAACTGGTCACCACAACATAATCAAAACCTGTTTCCCTTGGAATGTGCAGGTTCGAAACCTGCTGAAGACATCTTGAAGATTCATTTGGTGGATGGTTTCCTCGTCCTAACTGGTCTTAGTGAGCTCCTTACCATAACAGAATCAAAGTCCGTCAAACCTGCCGACGAGTGGTTTTTTTCCCCCATCGGAACACATGTTGACATCCACTCATGGATGGTTTCCTAGAAGTTCACCTTAACCGGCTTACCCAGGTGGTTGCTACAACAGAATCGAAATTTGTTTCTCTTGGGCTGTGAAGGTTCGAAACCTGCCGACGCTAAGGTTGTTTTTCTATCAGAACCTTGACATTCACTCGTAGATTGTTTCTTTAGCAGTTCACTGTAGCTGGTGTTAGCCAGGTGGTTGCCGCAACAAAAGCTAAATCTGTTTCTCATTGGACTGCAGGTTCGAAACCAGCTGATCACAAGTTTGTTTTCTATCGAAACACACCTTGACATTCACTCATGGCTGGTTTCCTTGAAGATTCCCTCTTAACCGATCTTAGCCAGGCGGTTGCCACGACAATCTGTGTCTCCTAGATTGCGCAGGTTTGAAACCTGCCTATTCCTAAGATTTTTTCTGTCACAACACTCTTTGATATTTACTCATGAATGATTTACTCCGGCTCATGTTGATGGGTCCTAGTCAAGTTGCTAACCCGGCAGAATCCAAATCTGCTTCTCCTCGACTCTGCAGGTTCAAAACCTGCCAATCACGAGTTTGTTTTCTATCGGAACACGCCTTGACATTCACTCATGGATAGTTTCCTTAGAGTTCATCTCAACTGGTCCTAGCCGGGCGGTTAGGGCAACAGGATTGAAATCTGTTTCTCTTATAAGTTAGCTTGTGCAGATTCGAAACCTGCCGATGACACTGTTTTTTGCTATCAGAACAGACCTTGTTTATATATTCCAATTTCTGTCCTTTGCAAAGTTGTACTCCATGTAGGACACTACTTTCTAGTCTAAGAGAACAGGTCTTAACATTCGGTTTCCTCAGAGGCTTATGTTGATGGTTCTTAGTCGAGTAGTTCCCTTCACAGAGTCAAAATCTGTTTCTCTTGGACTGTGCAGGTTCGAAAACTGCCGAACGACCAGTTTTTTTTCTATCAGAACACACCTTGACATTCACTTGTGCATTGGAGGTTCGTGTAATATCCGAGTCCGCTACAACGACCGGTAAAGATCTAGCTAATCTTTATGAGTGGTTTTCCCTTCAGGATCTCAGTGATTCATCCACACGAGTCAAACACGAATGGATGATGGAGCATCGATGCGAAAGCCGATATATGACGACGCGCCGGCTGCCAGCTAATTCACAGGGGCATACTCGTATTGACAATTGCTAGTTAGTATCAAGCTATTAGCATTACAAAGTGAGTTATCAGTCTATCGCTTGATGTAACGCAAACTACACGACTCATAGCATCTACAGGTGTTCAGACTAACATGATCAAGGTCAGAGCAGCAATCTTCGTTCGCGCTTCAAGCTCTGGGTAAAGGGTTAGTACATGTACGCCGCGTGACTCAATTGTGGGATACCCTCACATGACTAAACGAGTTCCGTAGAATCGGACAAATTGGCCAGCATAACTTCTGCTTGGACCCGAGGTCACTCATGCAAATCTCAGCAAGCGAGGTCATGTGTAAGTGTTCTTTACTGGCACAACATTCATGAAGGCCTTCAATGTCGATCAGAAAAGCGATATTGCCACCAATGCGCGATGCGAACTCTTCCGAGTCTTCCCCAGGAAGGGCAGCCACAAACGAGTATGTTCCCCTTTGAGGATGGAATGCACTTCACGTCACTGTTCGCTGATACCCTTGCATTTACTAACATCAGAGCTGCACGGGTACTTCATTCAAAGGGATTTCTCAAAGAATTCCACGTGGTCCGTTCCACGAACTAACTTACTGTGCCTGCGCATCGTCAATGCATTGACTAATATAAATTTAGACCTTCTGTTTGAAAAAGATAATTTAGGGAATGTCCGTTTCAAAGCAAGGACTCACAACCGTGACAACGACACCCGACATTTGTGCCAACATAATCTTGTTCCTATTTAGAGGCTTTAGTACACACATTGTCGTGACCACAGCAAGAATCCCGCCACACCGCAGGCAACCATTCATTTATGTAGTTGATCAGCGCCTGGACGTAGCTGCATACAGTCAGCTGTAGCCCGCGTGGTTCAACGTGCAATACAACAAGAGTGAAGAAAAAGGAAAATACTAACAATACTCAACATGACTTGTTCCAGGTCAACATAAGTATGAGATACTGATACTGCAATATCGCTTGTGTTTGCAAAAAGGATGCGAACCCGGGTTGGAAACATGAATGCCACAATGATCATAGTACTATGACATTAGCGTTAAGTGAACATGAGACAACTTAAGAGCCCAAATATCCGGTCTATATCGTTGATAAAAAAATTAAAAAAATTTAATGGGGCAGATGTAAAGCTAGGTACGAGTGACTTACGTGGCGCAGGCTTCACAATGAAAAGTTCCAAAATTAGCGAAAACCGGATTCAAGTTGGCGGTGTAATTTCTTTTTGTCCTGCACTGATCTCCAAATATCACCATAGTGACTGGTACATATATCCATGAGCGTCGAGCCTCCTCCTCGGAGCATTCAAAGCTGTATGTATATGAAATTCCGATTGTCGGGGGAGAACGTTAACGATCATTACAGACATGCTGACAGTGGGCGGTGGCGGACATATTATTGTCTCCCGACGGATACAGCTTGCTATGTTTCTTGTCTCCTGGCAAGATGACTGGATCTGGGCCTGGCTTGATCATAATTTGCAAGGTATTCCCCAAGACCGGATCAGAGAACGGGGGTCCGGTGAGAAGAATATAAACAATATTAAATTGGCCATACTAGTAGGATTTCATTACATCGAGGAGTCTATTTCTGATACAGTCAGTCACGTGAACACTTTCTTCGAAGGTTCTTCGGACTCGAGTTTTCGTTTCAGTACTGGTACAACCGCCGCTTTACCCCCTTCCCCGTATTGCTCCATGCCTTATTCGTAAGACTGCTGCATCGTGGCTACATATATACCATGGCAGGGAGCAGCGGATACGACACGTGTATGCACTTTTCAAAGTTATCGCATCTGTACTAAGCGTTACTACATGGATTGAAGAACTTTAGGTTGTGATTTTTCGCTCGTAAGAGGTCACTCAGAGAACGTTGCTGAAGCGCTGGCCTTTGAGGGAATATGTTATTGCGGCTATGAGGTTGACATTCAAACCTGTGGGTCAGATCAATGAAATACAAGGTACCGATATCGACAGGCACAGCGTCTAACACTCACTGCCTTGCGAGTTATCCACAACTCCTGCATTAACCATATGGTATCTCTGGGGCCTGGATGCACATCCCTAGTTTTTTATGCTGGAATACCTTGGTTATTCAGATGTGATCTCTCGAACCTCACTTTGGGCGCTGGATCGATGGTATATTAATGACGAATACTATCTCATACATCCACAACGTTCGCCACTGCTCCCTCACTGCCATCCTCTAACAATAGTATGACCTCAGTCTCGAACGATCTCAGCTCATCCGTCAATGCATATGGTATCTACGGCTATTTTACGGGTTCGTAGAGATATACGGACAATGACGGTAACAACTTAATTAACCTTGGGTGCGTTTGCACAGTTGCCGCCTCCGTTGGGGTAATCTACGATTGGGGTGAGCAACATTGAGTATGAAAAAACTGCCGACATCCTTATAGTATTCTCAGTGCTTACGTTTGGACAAGAGGTGGGTCGATTCAATGTTACTGGTGTAGTCGTCTCGCTAAGAATGATTTAATAGGTTGAACTATTCTGGGTGAGCAGCTCGATTCCGCATCAAAAGAACGATGTAAATCTAATTCACGGCAGAAGCGACGCTGGTCCTTGATGTCCATTCTGTATCTCAGTGTATGTTTTTTTTTTCTTAGCAAGTTATGCTGACGTGAACATATCATAGATGCGCTATGTTGGAATAGGATATGTTGTGTGCGTATGAAAGGCTAGAAAATTGGCACTGTGCTCATCAGCGATCTCTCACAATCAGCCTCAGGATGCTGAGCATGTCACCTCACATTCGCCCTGTTTGTTTCTTCTGACTGGCGGCATACAGCTAATGTTCCGACAATTTCAATCACAGATTCAGTGAGTATTCTGTACTGATGGCTTCTATTCCCGCCTAAACAGCTGAACAACTATGTAGGGGTAAGACTCCCAAGCAACTTGTTGGTTTAATATAACAACTGCTACAGTTGTGAGTGTGTTTTGAGTGTGATCCTCCGAGGCTGATAGCTATGTTGTTGCATTTCTCAGGCCGTGTCATGTACATTACACTGGAAAGCACGAATGAAGTTGTAAATGTAATGCTGGGCGGTGAGCTATGCAACTCTGTGATATTGACTTGACTAAAACATCAGGCAAGTCATCATGATCGCTCGGCTGAATGCCATGTATCGATCCAGAAAGGTGCTGGTATTTCTTGTTGTGGTCTTCCTGGCCATCAGAATCGCCAACGCAGTAATGGCCGCAATATCCATGATCCATATTTCAGTGGGTAAGCTTTAATTATGGACGAAAGACTTGGTTGCATCAGGCTCATCGACAACTACCAGAGGAAGTCGTTCTCTCCGGTACCTATAGGTGCAAAATTCACTATGTGGGAGATACCATACTTCTGTATACCACCACTTGGATACTCTCCATTGCCTTGGAGGTCCTTTTTCTATGTCTCGCAACCAAGAATGCTATCGAACACTTTCGTGAACTGTCCCGACACTCAAAAAAAGGTATCATTGGGGACTGTTTCACGGTGTTGATTAAAGCTCACGTGAATTACTTTGCGAGGTGAGCTCATAATGTGAAGCTAGTTATCTTTTCCGCTGAAGTTCTGCACAACTAGTTTTCTTGCAGCTTCTTGTCTCTACGTCGGGTTTTCTTCTCCGACGTTCTCAGCGGTATGCCGATTTTTTGTTGACCTCTGCATGCAGTCACAATCATTATTTTCATAGAACCTAAGTTCCTTAGAAACTAAGGTTTATCTTGGTTTCGCTAGAATCTTCCAGTTCGCGCAGTTGTTCGTGCTGGGACCACGCCTGATGCTCAGCATTCGAGAATATCATGCTGAGCTCCTAACCGATTCTGATACAGCAATCGCAATGGTTTCAATTGCTTTCCAGGGGAGTGTCCATGTATCAACTAGCAGCAGTGTGTAATACTGGAGATATTCGATGGAATGGATCTACGATGAACGGGTAGTCTGAGGAGAGGATTTATTTCAAGTTTTGTCATTGTACTTGTATATTGCGCATTTTGAATATAGGTTCGGGTGGTGTTGTCGCCATGGGACTTATTCAAGTTACAGTATTCAACCGGTCCTTGTAACACAACCACTTGTTGAAACAGTTAGTATTTCTCGCTCAATTCTACACCAAATTTCTTCAAATTTGATTTTTATTATACTTTGAGAGGCCATCTGTTAGAATTAAGAGTGATCCAGAGAAAAAAATTATGATGTATGCCAGAAATGGTAATATAAATATGTTTGCCTGTTACTGTAAATTTTTTAGAGCTACTGAAGACATACTAGCTAGTGGTTTGAACCATCTTCGCACCCAGAAAGCTTTAACAGGTCCCTGTGTGCAATTTGAGAATAAGGTTGACTGTGGCGAGGAGTGCCATGGTCTGTTCTGTATGTTCAAATTGAGACTTGAGAAACATCAGACATGCTGAGAAAATACTGTGTGCTGGACACACTCAAAAAACCAGTACCAAAGCCAAAAAATCATAGGCAAGATGAAGATCCACCCAAAGCTGATAACAAGGAAGCAAAATGGCTGGATGTCAAGGGTGATTTGGTAGTGTGATACGCGTGTGACAATTATTTAATAATATTTTCAAGGACTAGGGAACACCAAGAAACAGATGTCCTCACCAATCTGTATTTTTCTCGCTCACTACTTCACCAATTTTAATTCTACCTGTGCATGTATATACCTTAGATGCTATAGAATACATTGTAGCTGACAATTTTTTCTAAGTATTCATGTTTTTGGAAGAATGGTCAATTTTCGAATTTTGTGTTTCAAGGACCGGTTGAAAACTGTATTTGGTGTCGTGAAAAGATCGCAATGATGGCAAGTATAAAGATCGACAAAACAGTACAACGAACAGCACAAAACGATCTGACACCTTTGAGAAGGGACATTGGTGCGATGACATGCAATAGGTCGTAGGCGAACCACGTAGTTACTGGTTTATTTTCGACGCAGAGATCAAAGACATTCGCGGACCCGAGAAAGTATCAAATTGATCATCTCATTTTTTACTTCTAGTTGGTCAGAAGTGTGGTATTTTCTCAAATATAAAAGATATCTACTAACCACCAATCAGGAACACAAGACAAGGTAGCGTGCCTCACTGCCCTCCAAGTCCAATTCAGGTTAGAACGGGCTGTAGAACATGGGAATGAAGTATGGCACTCTGTCAAATGTTGGCATGGGAAATAATAGTGGAAGATAAACATTGCAGCAGTGGTGCCTGGGCGTTTCATCCGCACAGCAAGTGCTGTGAACACGTGGTAGAGATGAAGATATTGGATAAAACTCGAACCTTAGTAAATAGCTCAAACGAGCACTAAGACACCTTGATCCAAATAAAAACATTCGCTATATCGGCCATCAGTCTACACCTTTCGATATGTCAAGATTTTCTGAGTCGTAAGTGACACATTCTCCCAGCAAAGGTCGAGGCAAAGCTTAAAGCCTACTCGTTGACTGGTATCCTATATCTTCGTACGATCCAGCAGTGAACAAACACTAGTCCCGAAGCCGTCGGGATCAATTTCCTTTAATGAGTTCGACTGTGAGTAACTCATGCTCGTCTGTCGACAAGGGTTGAGATCAGAAAGCAGATAGGGCAGTCCAGCAACCTATGCCCCTGAAACCCGCTCTAATTCAAAGAAGACCCAGTCGAGCTGTCATAGTCCACCATGTCTTGTACTGCTGCTGGGATGAAAGTCACGCCAGCTGTGACGCCACGAAAGACGACGCGAGGCCATACCGGGCGAGTAGAAGGTGTTGCACACTTGCCCAGTGGGCAGCACATCATCACATGTTCGAACGACGGCTCACTTCGATTACGGGACCTGGAGAGAGACGCACAAATAGGTAATGAGTGGCAAGATGACAGGGATGAGGTAGCAGTCAGGACCATGAGATTGTCCCTGGGAAGACTGTTGCCAGCGGAAGCCAGGACGGAATAGTAAGGTTGTCGGATGTCGAGACGGGAAGGTCGTCGGCTCGCCGTCAAATGGAAAGGGCACCTTGATTCTTTGAAGTCAGTATGCTGCAGTCCAAATGGTGAGCAATCGAAATCTGTTTCTCTAGGACTTGTGCAGGTTCGAAACCTGCCGACGATGACATTGTTTTTCTATCAGGATACACCTTGGCATTCACTCACGGATGGTTTCCTTAGAAGTTCACTGTAACTGGTCTTAGCCAGGTGGATACTGAATCAAATTCGTTCTTTTTAGATTGTGCAGATTCACCTTAACCGGTCTTGGCTAGGTGGTTGCCACAACAGAATCGAAATCTGTTTCTCTCAGGTTGTGCGGATTCGAAACCTGCCGATCCCAACTTTTTTTGCTATCAGAACATACCTTGGTGTTCGCTCATGGATGGTTTCCCTAGAGGTTCCTCGGAGCTGGTCTTCACCAGATGATTAATCAAAATCTGTTTCTCTTGGACTGTGCAGGTTCAAAACCTGCCGACGACAAGGTTTTTTTCTTCTATCGCAACACTCCTTGACATTCAGTCATTGAAGGGTTCTTTACAAGTGCACCATAACTTACCTTAGTCAGGTGGTTGCCACAACAGAATCAAAATCTGTTTCCCTAGACTGCGCAGATACGAAACTCGGCGACACCGAGGTTCTTTCTATCGAATCACACCTTGACATTCACTCATCCAAGGTGTCCTTGGAAGCTGAGGTAAATGGGCCTTAGTCAAGTGGTTACTCCCACAGAGACAAAATCAGTTTCTCTTGCACTGGACAGGTTCGAAACATGCTGAGTGACAGGTCTTTTTTTTTGTATCGGAACATGCCTTAACATTCACTCGTGCGTCGGAGGTTCATGTGATATCCAAGTCCCTTTACAACTGGTAAAGATCTAGCTACTCTTTAGGAGGGTTTGCTTATTTCCCTTCAGGATTCCAGTCACGGTGATTTACCCACACTGAGTCGAACATTGAGTTACATGACACAGCATCGATACAAACGCCGATATATGACCCCGTGTCGTGACATGTGGCTTCGGCTGCCAGCTAATTCATAGCGACATAATCATACTAGCAATTGCTGGTTAGTATTGCTATTAGTATCACAAGGCGAGTCGTGGGTCTATCGCTTGATGCAACACAAACTACATACTCATAGCATCTACAGATGCTCAGACTGACACGATCAAAGTCAGGGCAGCAATCTTTGTTTCGAATAATTTGTACACACACTCCGGGACTCGAACGTGGGGCAGCCTCCCATGGCTAGATGAATTCCGCAGAATCCGACAGATTGGCCAGCATAACCTTTGCTTGAACTCGAGTTCACTGGCATCGCAACTGCAAGTATTTCCGGGAGGTTGGTTGTAGATTCTCTTGCTGCTCCGTCAGCGCTGACGCTGAGAATTTCTGTTCTGGGAGTCCTGTACGACGACAGGACAACTACTACTATAAATGTGATATGTGCGTGCCGGTAGGCAAGTACTTGATTGCCTATCTTAAATTCGGGACTTGGTGTGCGGAATCTTCTTCAAGACATTGCCGTCATTTTCAGAATTGTCGCGGTCCGATGACTGAGTGTTTCATCTAGGTCTTTCCGAGCGTGCGGCCATGAACAGGTGAGGATTATAATTTTTTGGGGGTCGAACTTTAGATCTTTTTTCTCATCTTTGATACCATATTCGCAGAGTCGTATAATACACGGTCTTGTAATTGGATGGTCCAGGATAAGATAAAAAGAACTAAAACGCCTTTGGCAGCCGTTGGAGTCTCGGGCACCCGTCTGATTTCTGTTAAAGATATAGTATATAATTTATGATACTCGTAAATTACATATCGAGTCGAAATCAGGCAGAAAATATAATATTATCAGCGTGTTCCTTATAGTACTAGCTATATCACAACGGGGTTTGAAATATTTAAGACAGGTTTTAATGTCGTGCAAAATGTCGTGCAAACCTATCTTAAATATCTCTAACCCCGCTGTGTATGCATGGTACCTACACATGATCTCCACAATCGACTAGGCCTCCATATCTCCACTGTGCTTGATGGGAGCTCGTTATTAGTATTCTTGATATATTATTAGTAACTATAACTAGAGTCTAGGCTCAGAGTAGAGTCTTTCGCCTCAGCGATTCGGAGCGAGTGTTTCCGAGTGGTTGGCTGTGAGTTCTCTTGCTGCTCTATGGTCGGCGTTGATGCTGTCGATGCACTGAATCGGAGTTATCGAGTATTCTTATGCCTTCACAGCGGAGTGTTGGCAAACCGTTCGGCTGCGTTGACAAATTCTTGAGGCATTCCCGGTACGTTATTATTCTAGACTTTCATGGTAGCCTGTTATCAGTCGGACCTTCAACTCACTTCTTTCGAATTTCTCCAAACCCTGTGTAGTAGTACCCTGTTACCATTCCGAAATACACCGGCTTCCAATCTTTCGAAAAGCATTTCACCATAACACCATTTGACTGACATTATTTAGTAAAGGTTGGACCCCGCAAACAGTGTCGGAGAAAGGTACGAAGCGTTTTCTATGTGTCATTGTCTTTATTGCCCTACTTAGTATCAATTACATGTCTTTGTTGTCCCACTCGTTGAGCTCATAGTCTTTGCGTACAGCATCCTCAGCCATTTTTTCTAACCCTAGCGGTACTCGTGAATGCCGCCATCCTGGTATCTGCGGCCTAGCTATGTCTGTGCGGGGTCAGTTAGGGTTAATTATGCTTAACCTCATCTCTCGTCATTCCTGAACCTTTTCTGTCATGCGAGTGTCGATCTGGGGTCTTTTATGAATACCGTGAGTGCAGTTGTCAGCTACTACTGGGTTAGTTAGGCTAGACATTGTCTCCTGGCATATTCATGAACCGCCGAGTGTCGAGTGATGTGTCACTATTCCAAAAATACATCGGCTTCCAATCTTTCGAAAAGCTGCCATTTAAACTGGTTTATTTCTCGTAGTTTGTTTCTGTATGTGGCATAGCACCGATGTGACACAATGGTGACCAGCAGTGACTCCTTTGTGACGATCTCAATACATGTTGGATACAACAGACAAAGCTTAATAGGCATGTCCTTATGTGTGACTAAACCCTAAGTAAACCCTATGTCACTTTGATGTCACTGTTATTTGTATATATTGTGGCGAATGAAACAAACTACTGAGAAATAAACCAGTTTAAATGGCAGCTGTCCAGGCCCTAAGTTAGCTGATCTCATTATCCTCTGTTTACTTCTGAGTGATACTCATTTTTGGGTCATGAGGTCAGGTGTGGGCGTTGGGCGGGTTCCGCAACTCAATACAAAGTAGTGGTACTCAAAGTAACTTTTGAAACTTGCTTAACACCTCTTGAAACTTGCTTAAACACTTCAAACTCCCGGCTAGAGTATGACAGAACTCGCTTAAGACTAACAGAAATAAGGTTGAAACATGTTCGGCGCACATCGGCACAAAGTCGGACATTCAAACACTTAGGATTTTTGAGGTGTACATAGGAGGACAAAAGCGCTGTAGATACGGTGACTTCATCTCGAAGTGTTTTGGATGTCTACAAGACAATAAAACTGCCCCGACGAGGGTCAATGACCGAGATAATTCTAATTCACCATCATCAGCAGATTCAATATGATTGATATTACCACTAAGTATACATGAAGTTTCTAGAAACACAGAAGGAAACCAGCAGTTGCTGAAAAACAAGGACAATGAGACACTGTCACCACTTTGAAGGCCAGGCATGGAGGATTGGAGATGGGAATCTCATCTTCCCACAGAACGGTGGCCATGCAGTAATCCAGTTCATCCCAAGCATAACATCAAGAACACGCATGATCTCGAACTCAACATCGGTGGCGAGAGTATGGCAATAAATCACTGGGGCCATGTGGATTTCAGTGAAACACAAACTTGGGCACAAAGAGCCAAGCAAATGAGCAATTGAAGAAGACAAGAGAAGAATATGATTCAAGGTCAAAAGCAACAGACACAGGAAGACGACTGATTTGAACTCGACATTGGTAGTGAGAGCACGGCAATGAATCACTTAGGCCACAGGGATTCCAGCGAAACATGAACTTGGGCACAAAGAGCTGAGCGAATGAGCAATCGAAGAAGACAAGAGAAGAATATGATTCAAGGTGGAGGGCAGACAAGCGGCTCGAAGATGAGTCGGAAGGGTGCTTGGATTTTCCAGAAGAAGGTGTGAAGGGTGCTGGAGGATCCATCGAGTGCACATGAGCATCAGCTCGAAGTCTTGCAGAACGATGCACATGTTGACAAGTAGGAGGCATAGCATTTCAAGGTCCGCCCTGCAGCACTTGCCTGACTTTGAATTGAGGTGCCATTTGTTGAGGCTTTAGCCGAGAGTTTAAAGCATTTAAGCAAGTTTCAAAAGGTGTTAAGCAAGTTTCAAAAGTTACCTTGAGTACCACTACTGTATACAGCACTCCAAGAGCCATGCTGCTGGGCCTCATGTACTTGCTTCGTGCCTTCTCAGCATTGTTCTATTGTGAGTAATATAAAATACAATATGTGATTAAGATGCTGTACTGTCTCTCACATGATGATGAGCACACAAACCTTACTTGATTGTTACAGTTTAATGACACTCCTTCAAGTTCCTTTGTCAGTCGTCTTAGGCCTCATTGGTCTCTTTGCGCCCACAGGGCTGCGGAGTGGTAACTATATTGAGACCTGCGAGAGGATCTCTCAACTTGTCCAAAACCCTGCATCCCAAGTGTATTACCCAGGTGAGTGCATTCGACTGCTCATTACTGTAAGAGGGACTAAGCAATGCATAGGGTCACCCCAATTCGTCAATAATACCAAGAGTTGGTCTTGTACCAATGATCAAATTCCTACATGCTCCTTTCAGCCAGCTGATGCTTATGATGTTGGAGTGGCCGTGAGTTTCATAGGATACAAAGTTTAATTCTGCTTTCTGATGAAGACTAGCTCTGAGTATTGACCAATGACGAGACCCCATTTGCAGTAAGTCCATCAACTATTTAGCTTGCATTTTGATCATCACACATGGTGGCTGTGTTAAAGGTCAGAGGTGGTAGTCATTCACCTAATCCAGGATTTTTGTCAACAGAGGGAGTCCAAATTGTTATGAAATCATTTTCAAACATCTACTATGAGTTGGCCACCTGGACTGCAAATATTGGCATGGGGTCACTTTGGGGACAAGTCTATTCCACACTTGGACAATGGAATGTGACCATTGTAGGAGAAAGGGATCACAGTGTTGGGGTTGGTGGCTTTGTCCTGCAAGGAGGTAGGTTCACTTGCTCGTGAAAAAACATCAATGGTTGAATGTTTTATTTTCTGATCAGAATATTCATTTGTCAGCAATCAGCATGGCTTGTCGGTTGACAATATCATAACACTTGAGCTTGTTATGCCTAATGGCACAGTCGCAACTATCACTCTAGTGGTTACAAGATGGATGGGGTAGGAGCGAGGATGCTAGAAACACAAAGGTATGATCTCAGTCTTTGGTCAAGAACTCTGTTAACAATGTGCACTACCTAGAAACACAAAGGTACGCTACGGTTTTGGTCAGTCAATGCTGACATACATGGGCTAAGTACTTACATCTCAGTCTTTTGTCAAGAACTGAGATGTCTGCATCTGTGGGTGCTTGACTTTATACTAGGTCAGTAGGAAATAAAAATTAAACATAACTATATTGACGAATGTCTCAGAACTTTGGCCAACATCAGCATGAGGCGCTGATAGGCTTCTTTTTGACTTGCGCTCATACCATGTTGCTCATCTTCTCCCCCTCCTGCCTCGATTCTCGGCTTCTTCGGAACTTCCCTTCTGCTTTGTCTCCAGTTCATCAGACTCCAACACTCCCCCTCAAGCGCAAGCTGTTACGAACTGGGATAGTTCTGAACACAACTGCCGCAAACAAGTGGCCTTGAGAGTCATGGGTTCATTACACTAGCTGGACAAAGGTCTAATGTAGGTCAAGGCAAGCAGCGAAGACAGTCAAGTGCCTGAGAGGACTAGACTGGCTGAGCTGAATGTGTTCTACAACGACGAAGATAGTTCCGAGTTGATATACATGGAACTAGCTGAGTCGAGGCGAGTAAGTGTCGCTTTAGACTAAGACTTAGGTGTGCTAAGCTTAGATACGATCTTAGACGACTAAGGATTGGGGGTCCTTAGTGAAGGAAGAATCCAGGTAGAACCCAGTAAGATTAGAATAAAGAAATACAGTGTATATACAAGCATTTATATACTAAAGTAAAAGAGGACTTTAGGGCAAGCTCATCAGATATACACAAGGCTGCATAACCAAAGAAGGAAGGCAGCTGAAGTATAATGTGTTGAACGTATGATGTCATAAGGAGTCAGAACGACTCATAGGCAGGGCCGAGTCAAGATGAGTCATGTATGAATGTACAGTCAAGTGACCGTGGGCAAAAGTGATATGCAAGGAAATGATGAAGTAAGCGAGAAAGGAAACTGAGTACAAGGAAGAAAAGAGGAGAATAGATAGGGGTGTACAGTGATTGTAACACAAGCAAGGCCCATATAAGTCCTCAACTTCTGGAGCCGTGGGTGTGCCAGTGCCTTTGTGAAGGCATCCGCAATGTTGTCGTCTGTGGGGCAGTATAAGAGGTTGAAGGTTCCATTCTTTATATGAGAGTGGACAAAGTGGTAGCAGAGGTCGATATGCTTGGTGCGTGATTGAAACTTTCTGGTGGAGGCTAATGCTATAGCTACTTGATTGTTGCAGAAAATGGGGATAGGAAGTGCTGGTGCTTCATACAGTTCTCCAATAAGGAGCTGTAGGTACAGCAACTCATGTATAATGCTAGTGAGTGCTATATATGTACTCTGCTTTGGCTGTGGACAATGCAATTATGGGCTGCTTACATGCAGACCATGCTATGGGCCCTCCATTGAGTATGACCACATATCCAGACATCGAGTGTTGGTGTGCTTGGGATGCCCAGTCTGCATCGACATATGCTTCCAGTCCTTCATCTGTCGAACCTAGCATTAGCTCGAAATTGGCTGTACCTTTTAGGTACTGGAGAGCTTGCTTTGTGGCCTCCCAGTGTGGTCTCCCAGGGTTGCACATGAATTGTGAAAGGATTGCGACTGGGAATGATATGTCTGGATGGGTACTGGTGGCTGTGTACATCAGTGAACCAATGGCACGTTGTAAAGACTACAATCTAGCTAGGCTGCTAGTGGACTACCACCTAAGCTAGTATATGTCGAAAGCTTGCCTAGCTGCTATACTTGCAGTGCAAGAATGTTTGACCTGAAGGGTTGCAGGTGAATATACTTCGTCAAGCACTGCTATAAGACGTGTAATATTCTTATAAAGTGATGCCTATGCTAGCGGTAGTGTTGCCGCAGATAGCGCTACGTATTCCATGGATGCCAACATTAAGCACCACGTGGAAGATAGATACTGATAGTACTGGTGATACTGTAGATGCCGTGAGGGGCGCTAATGAAGAGCATGATGATAGCATATGCCGACAACCATGATAGCACAGTATGCCGAGGGACAATGAAGAGTGATAGCAAGAGAGCAATGAATCCGATGATGCTGATAAATACCAGTGCTTAGCAAAGATAGCGGTAAGGCAAGCATCGAGAGCGAAAACCGTCAAAGGGTCTATTAGAGATATTTGGATTTCAAAGAAGATATATTTGTGTATAGCGAGAGTGGTAGTGGTATGGGAATCTCATCTAATGAATGATATGATATTAGGAAGATGATTGTAAGTGACTTCAACTGCCGCTGTATGGTAGAAGGGGAGTATTGAACGGAGGAGAAGTCAGCAGTCTTTTATCATACATCATAAGTATGCGGAATTGATAGGCGAGAGTAGTAGTGAGTATGCGAGACTTAGCCCTAGCAATATGTAATAGTGCTGTATGTACTACGGCACGTGTTCTACATGTAATAAAGCTTGCTGTGGGATCAGCAGTGGTAGATGGGAATGTACTACACACCAAATGGAACTAGTTGGCATGGCATGGGCATTCGATGGGCATCGGCTCATGAAATGTGTCTTGGTACTGCAGTACAGTAGTCCAGCAAGGGCGCGGTAACCTCGGTAACTGTATATATCAATAGTGCTAGGGTTAGGGGTGGTCATGCTATATGGTATAGGGGCTAGACAATAATGGAAATGGACTCATGCAAGGCTAGCACCAGCTAGACTGTCACATTGGTTACCTCCCATGTACCTAACTTTTCAAGCTGGCTAATCTCATAGTCCAGCGCTTCTTGCCATTCGACACTGTCAGGTCCATTCAAGGCCTGCTGTAGGGTAGGTTCTGGTTCAGCGGTTGCGAGAGCAAGGTGTAGGTGGGCTTCTTCATTGAGCAAGTCCAATTCTGATGCCTCCATTAGGGTCTCTATGGCTACCAATGCTGATTCTCCTCGCTGGAGTCCTGCATAGTATCCTGGGGGCAGTCTAGGGCACGTTTCATGTACTTGGGGTGGTGCCTGTGCTGGCGATGGGTGAGATAGGGTAGGAGAGGTGGCCAGGATGCTAGGTATGTTATCGCTGGTCTTATCTGTGCTAACATCAATGGTAGCAGTGGACTCCCCCTCATCCTGGACATCCTCACTAACCACCACATCCAGCAGTCTGAATGTAACATTTCACTCAATAGAAACACACTGCTTGGTGGGCCAGTATACTCAGTAACCCTTACTCTCAGCATCCAGACCCATGAACATGGCTTCTTCCACCCTCGGTTCCAACTTTCTGGCCTCCTCCAAGTGGACAAAGTGTCACGAATTCCTCATACAAACCATTATTCTTTTCTCAATTTTCCTAAAGTGCCTAAATCCAGTGCTAAGACAAACCCTAACCTTACCGAAATCCCTACATCCGCTTCTATAGTTGAACTTTCTGATGAAGATGAAGAGATCTTTTATGATGCTATCGGATAAGATAAGATAGTGTCACGTGATCTCAGAATCTTCTAGAATATGATGTCATTATGATGTCATCAACAATATCACAACATCACTTCATACGATTCTCTTTTCTATTTTCTGATTGGCTAGTAGTTTAGAACTCAGTTTGTATCTCAGATTCAATATGCCTATATAGTTAGCTAGTTTTGCTGTAGTAGTTCTTCAGTTCAAACCTCTTGTATCTACCAAGTGTAGCAACCAAGACGTACCTGCTTCTCTCTCTCTTGTGATAACCTTCAGTTTGAGTCCTAGTCTCTGCCCGTGCCTTAATTGGTTATAAGGGTTGTGACATTAGGTTTGAACTATAGGGGACTCCGACTCACATACCGCTGCATCACTTCTTTTTGATGTCGGTCTCAGCAACTGCTGACATCTACTTCAAGAAATCTTTATCACTTTCTGTACCCGTCTCTAACAGCACATTCCACTGTAAAAGATCGGAACAAAACCATATTCTTCATATCATTCTTTGCTCATCTTGAGCGCATTCGTACATACATCTTTTGTAGTTAGTAGACCTCTACCAGGCCCAGCCTTACATTGCTGCTGCCAGTAGACGGAGGACGAGCAACATTAGGTGTTCGATCCACAACCTCAGTGCTGGCCCAAGACCCTGCCTGCTGAGCTCTACTATAGTTTCATTTTTATGATACACTTTTACTTTCGTATGATAGAAGGTCTAGTCTTCTTTCCGAGTATTTAGTGGAATTGTCTCCTTGTTCACGATAGACAGTCGCTTGTAAGCTTTGGCTGGAAGAGCACCTGTCCCTGGAGTTTTTCCCACTTGGAAGGTTCACAAAAACCTTTACATACATCCTCTTTTAGTCAGTAAATAGGGAAGCGCCTAGTTGGGTTGATTAAAGAACCCTTTAGGACCTGAGTACGAGGTAGATCCAATCAGATATCGGGGACCGCTCAGTTTTCCATTTATGTATCCCTTTTTCACATTCTTCCTTCATCATCTTTCCTATTCGGATTGACCATTACGACTAGTCAACCACAGACATCAGTGAATCGGGTTCCAGAAAACAACTGGCACTATGTCTGCTGTCCCTGCCGAAAATGCCCAAGAATTGGCACAATACATCAACACCATGGTGCAACAGGCACTTGCTCCAATGCAAGAGCAACTCCGAAGGATTCAAGATTTGAATCATGAATTATCAGAACAAAACGATGAACTCCAAACACAACTCCGTTTACAACAAGATGAAATAATGGAGTTGAAGAAGAAGGAATCTACAAAACCTGGAGGAGCTCCAAAAATTGCCAAACCCACGGAGTTTACTGGAGAGAAAGACTCCATCGATATCGAAACATTCTTGGCGCAAGTTTCACTTTATCTTTCACAATATCCCAATGCCACACAACAACAACACCTCTCACTTCTTTTATCTTACTTAAAGGGAAATGCTGGAAAATGGGCAGAACCTTATGTCAAACAACAAGCCGCAGGAGAATTAATCTTTGCAAGCTTCATGGAAGAATTCTCGCGCATGTTCAAAGATGAAAATAAAGAAGCAAAAGCCATCCAAGAACTAGAGACCCTTAGGCAAGGCTCTAGTACAGTACCCAAATATGTTGCATCCTTCAAACAGAAATCTGTTTTCACCAACTTCTCTGACTACGATCTTCGTCTCAAATTCTGATCTGGCCTACAATCCCAGATCAAAGAACAACTTGCACATGTTGCACTCAAAGAAAAGAACACTTTCAACAAGTTGATTGAAAGAGCAGTCGAAATTGGGCAAAACTTTGAAGAGTTGGATGCTGAGAAGAAGCGAAACACCTGGTGGACTCCCAAGTCTACTAGTGGAGTTCCTTCTTCCTCAAGGGCTGGACCCAAGGACAGTGATGCTATGGATGTTGACTCCGGGAGGCAATGAAATGCTCCCAAACCACAAGGAAAGCCTGGTGCTTTCAAATGTTACAGATGCAGTGGAGAAGGCCACATGGCTAGGAACTGTAAAGAGGCGCTGAAACCAGCACAAGTGAAGGCATCGACTGCTGAAGAAGAATCCAAGGCCCCAAAGTGGTTTGAGCAGTGGCTCGCCTCCAAAGAAGGCAAGGGTTTTTAGAAGGGTTGAAGTCAGAGTCTGCGGACCTAGACCCGAACAATCGTTTCTCTATTCTTTCTACTTTCGCCAATGTAACTGAAGTGTATATATGATCCAAATCTGAGCATTTTTATATTCCAGTTACATTGAAAGGAAAGAACAGACAAGCAGACGTAAAAGCACTTGTGGATTGCGGTGCATCAACATTATTTATAAGTGAAAGATTTGTCAAGGACAATGATGTTCGATGTCATAAATTATTGCGTCCCATACCAGTCAAGAACATTGATGGCTCGTTAAATGCCACTGGATCAATGACTCGTTTCGCTGAATTAGGACTTAAGGTTGGCAATCATGAAGAAGAAAAAGCAGCCTTCATGGTTACTGATCTTGGAAGCGATGATGTTATTATCGGCATAGATTGGCTAAGGTACCATAATCCTGAGATTGATTGGAATGCAGGACGATTTTCTCTATCTAGATGTCCAGTTAAATGTGATTCTAAAAAAGAAAAAAAGACAAAAAAATAAAGAAAAACGAAAATTCCAAAAAAAGGAAGACTTGCCAGATCTGATTCCCATGGAAGAGGAAGATGACGACGAAGGCATGGCGAAGAAAAGGGCGATGGTAGAAGAAGTAGAGGACGAAGATAGTCCTGAGAATATCTGGATTAGGTATAAAGCTTCTATCGCCATGGAACAAAAAGTAGCAGAAGAAGCTACTAAGAAAAAGAAGTCAGTAGAAGAAATGGTTCCTGAATGGCTTCATGACTACCTAGGAGTGTTCTCAGAAGAGGAATTGAAGAGATTTCCTGAAAGAAAGAAGTGGGATCATGCGATAGATCTCAAAGATGAGAATGATCTTCCACCGAATGTGAAACTATATCCCTTGTCACCAAAAGAAATGGGCACACTGAAAGATTGGTTAAAAACCAAAACTGCATTAGGACGTATCAGAGATTCACAATCTCCTGTTGCAGCACCTTTCTTCTTTGTGGCCAAAAAAGATGGCAAATTACGACCAGTTATGGATTATAGAAAGCTCAATGAGAAGACGGTTAAAAACGCATATCCATTACCGAGATCTCAAGATCTAATTGATGCTTTAACTGGTGCCATGATGTACTCCAAGATGGATGTATGATGGGGATATAATAACATCCGGATGAAAGAGGGAGACGAGTGGAAGGCAGCTTTTAAAACACCTTTTGGTCACCATGAACCAACTGTAATGTACTTCGGATTGACAAACTCTCCGGCAACTTTCCAGACCATGATGAATGAAATATTTAGAGATCTTATCGATGGAAAGACGGTCGTTGTCTACATTGATGACATCTTGGTCTTTACAAATGGAAATAGAGAGCAACACCGAAGTGTCGTGCGAGAAGTACTCAAACAATTAAAAGAAAACGACCTGTTCTTGAAACCAGAGAAATGTAGCTTCGAACAGTCTAAAGTTGAATTCTTAGGGTTGATTGTGGAAAAAGGCAATGTATCTATGGACCCTGTGAAAGTAGAAGGAGTATTGAAATGGCCTGTTCCCAAATGCGTAAAAGATATACAAGCATTCATGGGTTTTGCCAACTTCTATCAAAGATTCATATTGGGGTTCTCGGATATAGCCAGACCAATGAATGATTTGCTAAGAAAAGATGTTCCATGGAATTGGATGGAGAAACAACAGAATGCATTTAATGAACTTAAGAAACATTTCACAGAAGCTCCGGTCCTTGTAATGCCAGATGTTGAGAAAAAGAAAAAGATAGAAACAGATGCTTCCAATTATGCAACTGGAGCAGTTCTTTCTCAACTCATGGAAGATGGATTATGGCATCCTGTCGCTTATTATTCAAAGTCAATGAATGATGCAGAACGAAATTATGACATTCATGACAAAGAATTATTAGCAATCATTCGTGCATTAGAAGAGTGGAGACACTATGTGCAGGGAGCACCTCATCCAGTGGAGATCTGGACAGATCATAAGAATCTCGAATATTTCATGACAAGCCAAAAATTGACGAGAAGGCAAGCTAGATGGAGTTTGTTCCTAGCGGAGTATGAATTTATGCTCCAACATAAGCCTGGTGTAGTCAATGATAAGGCCGATCATCTGTCTCGGAGATCAGACCACAGAGGGGGGGTAGAAAACGACAATTCTGCTCACATTTTGCTTAAACTGGAATTTTTCAAAGTCAATGCTGCTAAAAGAGGCCAAGTTCTTATTGAAGGGGAAAAAACTCTTTTGAAAAAGATTAGACAATGCACAGAACGAGAGCCTGAAGTAATGAAAGTGTTAGAAACGCTAAAAGCAGCACCGGTGCAATTGCATAGAGGAGTTGAAGAATGGAATGTTGAAGATGGATTGGTGTTATTCCAAGGTTTAGTATACATTCCAAATGACAAAGAAATCTGCTGAGAGATATTAGAATTATTTCATGATTCACCACCGGCTGGACACCCAGGATGTGCTAAAACCTTGGAATTAGTTTCCAGAAACTATTGGTGGCCTTCAATGACGAAGTATATCCATGATTATGTAGATGGTTGCAATCATTGCAGACAAACAAAGGTTTATCCTAGCAAACCAACAGGACCTTTACAACCAAATGAAGTTCCAGAAGGACCTTGGCAAACAATCACATGTGACCTGATAGTGGATTTACCAAAGAGTGAAGGATGTGATAGCATTTTTGTTGTCATTGATCGATTTACGAAACAAGCACACTTCATTCCCACCACAAAAGAAGTAGACTCGAAGGAAATTGCCGAGCTATTTTTGAAAAATGTATGGAAACATCATGGAACACCAAAAAAAGTGATTTCAGATAGAGGAACACAGTTTGTGTCCAAATTCATGGGGCAAATGTCAAAACGATTAGGCACAAAATGGTCTGCTTCGACCGCCTATCATCCTTACACAGACGGACAAACTGAACACGTAAATCAAGAAGTAGAACAATATTTACACATGTTCACCTCTTATAGACAGAATGATTGGATATCTTGGTTGCTGATTGCTGAATTTTCACACAACAATGCAGTCACAGTGACAGGTCATAGTCCTTTCAAAGTTCTATATGGATATAACCCTGAGTTCACGATATCTCCTAATTCCAATTCCCGTATTCCCGCTGCCGATGAAAGAGTGGATCAAATGAAAGAAGCAAGAGAAGATGCACAAATTACTTTGAAACTTGTCAATGAACGGATGAAACGGTTCTATGATAAAGGAGTAAAAGACGCACCACAGTATCAAAAGGGAGACAAGGTCTGGCTAGACACAAAAAATATTAAACAATGTCATCCAAGTCAAAAGTTGTCAGATCGTCGTCTTGGGCCCTTTGAAATACTAGAGAAGATTGGTGAAGTGAACTATAAATTGAAATTACCAGCAAATTATAAGATTCACCCGGTGTTTCACGTCGAACTACTTACCCCATACTATGCATCTTGATTGATTCCTCATTCTCAACCCACCCGACCACCTCCTGACATAGTTGACGATCAGGAAGAATTTGTTGTAGAAGAAGTATTAGATAGCTGTTTATTCTGAGGAAAGCTGCAATACTGAGTAAAATGGGAAGGATATCCGATTGAAGAATCGACATGGGAACCAGAAGAAAACGTTAAGAATTCCCCAATCCTAATAGCAGAGTTTCATAAAAAGAATCCCATGGCAGCCAAAACCAAACGAATTCAAGGCTCTATACTTAATTTGGATGATTTCAAACAATGGAGAGCACACAATATTCGACCATCATACATTCGCGATGACGCTCATCCTAGAGAGGGGGTAATGTCACGAATTCCTCATACAAACCATTATTCTTTTCTCAATTTCCCTAAAGCGCCTAAATCCAGTGCTAAGACAAACCCTAACCTTACCGAAATCCCTACATCCGCTTCTATAGTTGAACTTTCTGATGAAGATGAAGAGATCTTTTATGATGCTATCGGATAAGATAAGATAGTGTCATGTGATCTCAGAATCTTCTAGAATATGATGTCATTATGATGTCATCAACAATGTCACAACATCACATCGTACGATTCTCTTTTCTATTTTCTGATTGGCTAGTAGTTTAGAACTCAGTTTGTATCTCAGATTCAATATGCCTATATAGTTAGCTAGTTTTGCCGTAGTAGTTCTTCAGTTCAAACCTCTTGTATCTACCAAGTGTAGCAACCAAGACGTACCTGTTTCTCTCTCTCTTGTGATAACCTTCAGTTTGAGTCCTAGTCTCTGCCCGTGCCTTAATTGGTTATAAGGGTTGTGACACAAAGATCCATGCACCAAACTCATGCACTTGGGAGAGATTTTCTATGGTGTGGTAGGTAAGGTCATGCAGTGTGTGTCCTGGGATGGCTCTGGAAGGTAGGCAGTTTTTTAACCAAGTTGCATAATTGATGGCCTCAGCCCATAGATACTTTGGCAGGTCTTTTGCCAGTAGCATTGCCCTAGCATGCTCGACTAGTGTCCTGTTGAGTCACTCAGTGATGCCATTCTGCTGAGGTGAGTCATGCACTGTCAGCTGTCATTCGATGCCTTGCTGACACAAGTGCTGATTGAACTCTGCACTCAGGTATTCTCCCCCTCGATCTGAACAGAGCTTGAGAATATGGACTCCAGGGGACTGGTGTGTGATCCAGGCCTCATAGGCCTTAAAAGCGCTCAGTGCATCACTCTTATGCTTTAAGAAATGAAGTGTCGTCTGGCGGGAGTAGTCATCCATAAAGCTGATGTAGTAGAGTGCTCCCCCTAAGCTGGTCATTTGAGCTGGTCCCCAGAGGTCCATATGGATCAACTCTCCATAGGCAAGTGCACGTTTTTTGGACTCAGTGGGAAATGGTTTCCATGCTGATTTTGCTTTTACACAGACCTCACAGAATTCAGGCTTGGACATGGTGTCAAGCTCGACACCCATTACAAGCCCTTTCTTTATGGCATCAAGTAGTGCCTTTTGGGACACATGCCCTAGGACTCGATGAAGGTCAGCTATGGTAAGTCCCGTTTTAGCAAGGTTCACTCATTGCTTATGGTGACTCCCCACACTGTACAGGCCTTCCACTTGAGGGATTTTGGCAATGATGGTGCAGTCAGGACCCTTCGACAGGATCTTGCACATGCATCCTTTGAAGAGGACAGTGAGGCCAGCAGCAGTGATTCAAGGGGTAGATATAAGGGTAAATGCCATGGTCGGTGCATAAAGTGCATTCTTGCCCATGCTCCACCCTTCCTCCCCTTTTGATTCAGGCCTTGGCCCTCCTTCCCGCCACCTGGTCTCCAGCAGTCTGTCTTATAATGCCCTTTGCAATCACAGTTAAAACAGGTGATGTCAGCATTAGTGGCATTCGCTGCATTGGATGTGTGAGGCCTTAAGGATTGACTGGTTTTTGCAGCAAGTGCTGCATTGGATGTGTGAGGCCTCGAGGATTGACCAGTTTTCACAGCAAGTGCTGCATTCCCACCCTTCCTAGTTGTTGATCGTTGATCTGTGAGTTGACAATGCTCATATTCCTCTGTAATGACACTGATGAGTTCATTGGGGGTGATCGGCTTCTGGGTGATTTTCACTGCCGCATTAATGGATGAGAGGATGGGTTGGTAGGATTCGGGGAGTGAGCCTAGCAGAATGGCATAGAAGTCTTTTTCATCTATAGACATGTCCATGCCCGCTAATGACTCTCGGAGCCGAAGGATTTCACTAAAGTGAGTCCTCACATCTCCATTCTCATCACATCGTGTCTCCTGCAGTCGACAGCAAAGGTCTATCTGGACCAGCTCAGTCTTTCCTTCATGAATTTGGCAGATCTCTGCCCGGATTTTTGAGGCATCCTCGAGCTTCTGAACTTGTAGTAGTAGCTGATCCATGATCGTGCTAAATACTTGCTGTTTAATGAGTGAGTTCTTCTGATGATAGTCATCGAGTTTCTTATCGAGCTCATTTATTTCATTCTGTGTAGCTTGTTATAGTCATTGTATGCCCCTCTATTTTTCCTCTTTTAACTTACGCTTTCCTCTTCTTGTGCTTACTTCATCATTTCCTTGTATACCACTTTCGCCCATGGTCACTTGAC
>MU172932.1:219578-234341 GCA_016695475.1 Suillus decipiens | reverse complement strand
TTGCAATTGACAAGGTAAAGTGGAATGAAGAGAAAAAGGGTATGAAAATTTGAATGAGTGACAGTAAGAGTAACAAGAGTTGCGTAGCATGTGGTCGGTCTCGAACATTCTTGATTTGAAGTGTGGTCCAGGTGTAGAGGATCTGCAGTCCTTACATCCTCTCTGTACTTCAAATATCGACCATCCTCGGTTGATCCTCTAACTAATAAACTAAAAAAAATCGTATAGTATGTGAGACAGACAAGAAAACGAGAAAAGGCAAGATAAAAGGGCAAAAACAAAAATAACGCATCTAGTCTTCATCTGCAATAGCGCCAGCAAGTTTTTTGATACTTGGTATATTCAAGAGGCATCAATGAGCGAGCATAGTGTGGGATGAAATGGAACAGCGCCAGAACTTGGAATTCAATGTAAACTTTTGACTTTGGAAGAATGAACAGCAGGAAATAGTCATCGCAAAGCCATCCTTTGCTATTCTTGGTCCATGCGAGAGCTATCTTTTTGTGAAATAGGATGTGTGCAGCTGACATTGCTGTGATGGACTTGACTGGATTGGTGACAATTGAGAGTTCTTTGAGAGGGCTAGTGGTGACGTGTGAAACTGCAGGCGGCTGAACTGAAATGAGGGATGAACTATGGAATGAGGCTGCTAGGAGTGTAGGCATGCTTGGATGAGGCAGAGGACTAGTGATAGTGGTAGTAAGCGACAAAATGCTGACTTGACAGTGTTCTATGGCTTCTTTTCGGAGGTCTGGACTATTTGCAAGGTCAGTGACAGTAACATTGGGAATGGTGGCTTCGGACTCAAAAGTAAGCGCGGGAAGCTTCTTGGAAGGAGCAGGAAGAATATTTGGAGATGAGATTTCAATGGAAGGAGTTTGCTTCTGGGTGCAGGCATCTGGTGATGTACTAATAGGTTCTTTCTTTGGGAATGATACTGCATCTGAGTGAATGAGGGTACTTTGGACTTTCAAATAAGTGATAGGGAGAGTGTCTGCAGTGGACCCAGTATCTTGAACTATTGAGACTGTGGTGTGTTTTTCAGCAATTTGAGGGCATGGGAGGACAGGACTTTCTGATATGAAGGCGCGGGAAGGAATGGTTGCTAAGGATGGCTGTGATGACAGAAGAGCTGGAGCAGATAAGGGAATATTGGTGGACACATGTTGATGAGTGCGAGGAGCAGGCCAGACACTAGTGGCAGTTGGAACAAGGTAAGCAAGTCAGGTATAACAAGCTAAATAATTGGGATGGCTTATGTCAAGACCATGCATTTCTCGCGCGAGTGCTTCAACTTCATCCAGGGTAGATTTGGCAGGTGGAGGTGGAGAAGTGAATATAACTTGTTTGGCTTGTGCTTCTTGTCGTGTGTCTTCTTCATCAAGGTCCCAATTTTCTTGCGATGGCTTAGCTCTTGGCCCTCGAGTGTCATGCATAGTCTTAATGTGACTCGCAGCAGGTTTGGTGAGGTCAGGGTCGAACATGTCATCCAAAAGTGTGAATTGCCCAGCTTCTAATACCTTCTCATAGTCAGGTACCTCGTTTTGTGTATAGCTGGGATCTTTGAGTTGGAGGCATCGGTCAATAGCTCTTTGCACTGAATGAGGGAGTCCATGCCAAAAATACTGATTGCATTCTCGAGTAGAGATCTTCAAGTTAGCTTCTAGCCAAACAGCGATAGGATGGAATTGGCGATAGTAGTGAAGGAGTTCAGTTTCCATGAAGATATCTGACTCTGCCATACTGAGGATGACGTGCTCTAAGTCTTGGATAGTATAACATATACCCTAATAAGCATGAGGATACATTGCTAGGATGCTCTGCTTGAAAACCCCGTAATTCCTACTTTCGTACCCTGTTAGCATGACCCAGAGTCGCTTGGTAAGGACATCTGTATCTGTTCGTCTGTGAGTGCACAGGAGGAGGCTAAATCTTCGAAGAACTCGAGGAATTCAATGAGCTCAGACGTTTTACCACTAAACAATGGTGCCTTCTTAGATCCAGGGCCGGGCATTGCCAATAACCCTGTGTTTGCATTCGATATGAGTGGCACAATTGTTGAGGTAGCTATTTGCATGTGATGTGTAGGATAGACTTTGAAGAGATTGAGATGATGCAGAGGACAGCAGTGAGTGTGTAGGTCTAGGACTGAATGATTGTTGCATGGGAAGGACAAGGAGTGATTGATGTGAATGAGATGTGACAGCGACCATAAGTTTGTCTTTGGAGTATGAGGATAAAGTTTTCTAATCTGAATTCAAGAGGCTGGCTGAGGTCGGAGATGGATTGGAGTGAAAATGAAGGTTTTAGGAATGATATGGAGGCATTGTGGATATCTGTTGCACACAGCGGCAGTATTGCGAAATGGCAAGAATGAATGAGGTGGTCCAAGGACCAGGTACTAGAGAGAAAGATCAGTAAGTCAGAAGTAGACCAACGGATCAGACTTGGGGTGCAAATGGGTTGTTCAAGACAATTCCCCTCACAGTGGGCTCCAAAATATGTAAGGCTTGGGGTGAGTTCAAAGGGGAAAAGAGAACAGAATGAGTGAGATATAAGAGATGTGTTAGTGTGTAACATGAAGAGAGATAAGGCTAGAGACAAGGATTTTCTAGGAGGCTTTCTGTCGTACTTGGAGCAGGGATCTCACAGTAGGACACGCTTCACTACACTTGATACGCTGTGTTTCGCTATCCTTTGTTTTTGCTGTAGATATGAGAGTACATGGGTGGTATATATAGTGAAAATAGTAAGGGTCCTTGGTGATGGATGAGCCAAACAATTATGTGAAGACAGAGGCACCAGCGAGTGGCATTGCAATTGACAAGGTAAAGTGGAATGAAGAGAAAAAGGGTATGAAAATTTGAATGAGTGATGGTAAGAGTAACAAGAGTTGCGTAGCATGTGGTTGGTCTCGAACATTCTTGATTTGAAGCATGGTCCAGGCATAGAGGATCTGCGGTACTTACACCACTCTGCTAACATCCATTCCTGCATCACAGACTGCTCTCACCTCAAAAGAGTCTCTTCCTCAATGCAACAATCCAATTCAAGCTGCAAACAAATACCAGACCTGGTGGCCTCATCCGATAACCATGCCAGCAGGTGCATGCCATCATCATCAAGGCCAATATCTTGCCAGATTTCATCATCCATGTCAAGGTAGGAAGATGCCTTCATGAGCAATAAGATAAAGGGGAATAGCAGATGGGGGAGCTCGCTGTTGACATATGAGGGACTGTAGCTGAGTACATAGGCCATTGTAAGTTGACACCAGTTTGAGAATTGCAGGTTCTTGCCATTTGATTGAATACTGGGTGTTCAAGCAAAGCTTGTGTTCTGTTGAACAACACATGAGACATGCTGAAAAAGTAAGGCAAAAGAGTAGTAACATACCATTTACTGTTGCTCAATACAACCTCTCTAGCCTCTCCAATTCAAATTTGTGTTGATGGAGATGGTCCCTAATACAAGTCTTTACTGCACAAGCATTCAAGTGGATGGTAAGGTAGATGTCATTCTTCATCATCATAAGATTGGCCTGTCCTTGCAGTCCAAGGGTAGCCTTATGACATCAAAGTGTATTTGCAATTTTGGCACATCATGACCGAGCTTTGGCAAGCTGCAGATTGAACTCTATGACATTAGTAATGGTGCCTACATAAAGCTGCATCTCTAGCTCATGGACAGAAGTCTTGTGAGCATCCAGGGTCTTCTCCAGTGCAAGAATAGTAGTAATGACCTCTGCTTCCTTGTTCTTGGATTGCCCTATACAATTTAATCAGTAAGATGGCAAAAACACTGGTAAAACTCTTACGTGGGGTGGGTTGCATCTGGTGAGCAATTTGCACCTTTCATTCAGCATGAAGGATATCCTCATTGACGTCTAAGTCCAGTAAACTGTCCAGAGCCACATTCTTCTTAATCTGGCAATGTAGCCATCGCCGATGGAGCCAATGTCCGTAGCCTTGGATGGATTTTGTGTCCAGGTGGCAAATTTGAACATCGAGGATGAAGAGATGTTGATGGAACTACAGTAGAATTAGAGATAGGATATACATGTGAATATAGACTTTCTTACCCCAGAAACGTGTAATGATGGGATGAGTTGCTTGAGAGAACTCCACAATGAACCACAGCATCCGTTCCCACACACGAGGCCCTGCACGACTTATCTATCACATGTGTCTGTTTATGTCATCATAGGACAGAAAATGTTCCACGCCATACTGACCTTGCTTCGCAAGGTGATATGTTACTTTGCGTTGTCATTTCACTGTTCATTTAAATTTCTTCTTATTCTCAACTCGAAATTTGAAGTGAAAATCTATTATTTATCAAATCTTGCTCATGTCAAAACTCCGAAACCACCGATGTGTAAGGAATAAGACCTCCATAGCCTATTTGAGAAGAGTCCGTACATCCTTCAAATCCGTATGCCGCCTTGCGTCTAAAAAACGATGCTTCGTATACTTTGGAAATGCCATATTAATTGGTGGTGGCATCAGTGAACAGGGTTTTGGCAAAACCGACGCGGGGCCCAGCGATATCTAACGCAACGTAGAAACGCTGGAGGAATACATAGCCAAGACGAAAGTCTTCCCCATAACCATAGGGTGTGTCAAGGCTTTGAATGGCGAGATATATACCACTTTTAAGACCATTAATCTTGTAGTTGAGATGACGAGGCCAGATTTGGGCGTTACGGGTGAGACTGTAGGTTTTCTGCCATGCAAAACGGTGAACAAGGGGTGTGAGGGCTAACAGAATTGACCTACGTCACCAATATGGAACTTCAAGGGACGCAGGACACGGTACTGCTCAGGGGTAATAGAGAGAAGACCAGTACTCGCATCCAAATTAGCGCCGGTTGCAATCCTGTATTTCTCATAGGCATCTATCAAATGTTGATTAGGATGTATAAAAAATTATTCGCTGACTCTAAATACATACCGGAGGCAAGGAAATTATAGGTGGAGCCACAATCCACGATACCAGGGGCGGTGGGTAAGATCTCCGTGGTGCCGTAGGTAATCCTCTGTTTGATACCCCAAAACTTCGATGCGTCTGGGATTGTGGTGACAGGACTGAAACAAAACAATTACTATCAGACTGGATTGATCTACGAGCTAAGGTAGCTTACGTGTATGCGATGTCGCCGATGTAGAAGACACGGTTCGGTTCACCAAAGTTGAGTGTTCCACCGTCGGTTTCATCCCCATCTCTCCTGGAGGGCTGGAAAAATATACCAACAAGGGGCTGAGAAATGCTGCCGGTGTCAAACAGGCGCTGAGTAATAGTCTCGAGCTCCATTGTCGGATTATTTTTCACGTCGCCGGCTGACAAGCCTGCAGGCCCGATGCCAAGGACACCGTTATAAATCATGTCCTCATCATAATCAGAAGCAACACCGAATGCCATCCCGGTAGTGAACGCATTACCGAGAGTGAAGACATCATAGAATAGAGTTCCTATAGGTGATCGTAGGTATTTTCAAATGATGATAGTGCTACATTTCATACCGGCAAAGAAGCCAAATTCGTATTTTACCAGCACCTCCCATGGAGTCACGATGCTGCTTGCAGTTTTCTCATACTCCTTGTTGGCGCCAATCCACGTGAGCGCGCTACCGGTGTCGACAAGCAAGTTGTCTTCAGTAGTGCATTAGCAGCCGCATGTTTCTCAGTGTTGAACTTACAATATGTAGGGGGATAGCCAATGCCAACTGATGCAGTGTAGCATATATATTGGTTTTCTAAAGGAATATTAGCACGTCGGCCATGCGTGCTGTTGTCCCTAAAGGCCGCCGCGCGAGCTTCATCGCGCTGTACCAGGTTAGTACCATTGGAGAATTTTAGCCTCCTGGTTATAGGGAGGGTGATGCTGGAATTGCGAACTTCGACGGGCGATCCCGTGACTGACAAAGTCAGGAGTATCAACAAGGGTACGGTGGAGAACATGTTTTGCTGGAAAGCTATGTCATACTCGGTTGCTCATTATATAGTGCTAGCGAACGCGATATCGGCAACGTTCGGGAACCTCAGTCACGTCAGGTCCCCCTCGAAAAAATGATGACGAGATAATTACGATTCAAGTCATCACGAGTGCAAGGATTCAACTTCCCGATAAAATATACCAGTGGTGGGAAGTGGATAGATCAATTTGAATGTGATTCACGTGCCAGCGTTTCTTCAACTCACCTAGCCACCGAGTATAGTGCTGCTGCAGTCCGATCTTGAACGTTCCCACTGAAAACTGGCTGTGACGAAATAAGCCTCGATTGGTTGAGGTGTCATTCAGGCAGGACATGTACAAGCCTACACTCGGACTTGCGTTAATAAGACGGAGCAGTGTTCCCATGCGTGTATTATTTGCAGCCACTACAAACATACGGTATAAAAAGGCTCGAAAACACTTTGGAGAGCAGCTAAAAATATCATAAAAAGAGCAACGAAGAGAACAGCATCGACGGGGGAAGCATCGTGATCAAAGAGATCAATTAGGAAGCAAGTGAAGTGAGGGGAGAAACCATGTACCCATCATTTAATTATTTAATTATACGCTGCCATGTGGCGGTGTCGAATATCCTAATCGAACCATAAAGTTCGATGATCACGTTCTTCGAATTTCTATGGTGCGCGTCACTTATACGTAACGTTTAGATAATTCAATGTGTGCTTACCATTCACCTATGTCATGGCTTGGTACACTCCACGTCAGCAACGTGCCCAACGGCTGTTACGTATACTCGACTGTCTCCAAACAATTTAGACTTGTCAAACGATTCAAGGCGATTCACGATTCCACTCGATTCTGACGCTCAAAAATCGACCTCAGAATCGACGTCTGAATCGGCGTGTGAATTGACATGGTTGACTTCCTCTAATTTCTGAACTGTGGACTTTTGGTGATGGTTTTGCCAGTTTTGCTGGCAGAACTATCTTGAAATAATTCATCATAATGCATCAAGTTTTTGCCGCCGCAACGACATGCATTGTGAGCATATCAACTGTATCCCTCCAACGTCACTTTGACGACACAAGCGCTGGATCGGTGGACCGTGGTATATCAATGACGATCTTCCGCAATCTCATACATCCACAACGTTCGCCACTGCTCCCTCAATGTCGTCCTTTAACAGTATGACCACAGTCTCGAACGATCCCAGCTCATCCATCAAGGCATATGATATTTACAGTTATTTTACAGGTTTGTAGAGATATAAAAACGATGATGGTTACAACTTAATTAACCTTGGCTGTGGTTGCACAGTCGCCGCCTCTGTTGGGGTAATCTACGATTGGGGTGAGCAACATTGAGTACGAAAAAAACTGCCGACATCCTTATAGTGTTTTCAGTGCTTACGTTTGGACAAGAGGTGGGTCGATTCAATGTTACTGGTGTAGTCGTCTCGCTAAGAATGATTTAATAGGTTGAACTATTCTGGGCGAGCAGCTCGATTCCGCATCAAAAGAACGATGTAAATCTAATTCACGGCAGAAGCGACGCTGGTCCTTGATGTCCATTCTGTATCTCAGTGTATGTTTTTTTTTTCTTAGCAAGTTATGCTGACGTGAACATATCATAGATGCGCTATGTTGGAATAGGATATGTTGTGTGCGTATGAAAGGCTAGAAAATTGGCACTGTGCTCATCAGCGATCTCTCACAATCAGCCTCAGGATGCTGAGCATGTCACCTCACATTCGCCCTGTTTGTTTCTTCTGACTGGCGGCATACAGCTAATGCTCCGGCAATCTCAATCACAGGTTCAGTGAGTATTCTGTACTGATGGCTTCTATTCCCGCCTAAACAGCTGAACAACTATGTAGGGGTAAGACTCCCAAGCAACTTGTTGGTTTAATATAACAACTGCTACAGTTGTGAGTGTGTTTTGAGTGTGATCCTCCGAGGCTGATAGCTATGTTGTTGCATTTCTCAGGCCGTGTCATGTACATTACACTGGAAAGCACGAATGAAGTTGTAAATGTAATGCTGGGCGGTGAGCTATGCAACTCTGTGATATTGACGGGTCCCCTAAAACATCAGGCAAGTCATCATGATCGCTCGGCTGAATGCCATGTATCGATCCAGAAAGGTGCTGGTATTTCTTGTTGTGGTCTTGCTGGCCATCAGAATCGCCAACGCAGTGATGGCCGCAATATCCATGATCCATATTTCAGTGGGTAAGCTTTAATTATGGACGAAAGACTTGGTTGCATCAGGCTCATCGACAAATACCAGAGGAAGTCGTTCTCTCCGGTACCTATAGGTGCAAAATTCACTATGTGGGAGATACCATACTTCTGTATACCACCACTTGGATACTCTCCATTGCCTTGGAGGTCCTTTTTCTATGTCTCGCAACCAAGAATGCTATCGAACACTTTCGTGAACTGTCCCGACACTCAAAAAAAGGTATCATTGGGGACTGTTTCACGGTGTTAATTAAAACTCACGTGAATTACTTTGCGAGGTGAGCTCATAGTGTGAAGGTAGTTATCTTTTCCGCTGAAGTTCTATAGTTTTCTTGCAGCTTCTTGCTTCTACGTCGGGCTTTCTTCTCCGACGTTCTCAGCGGTATGCCGATTTTTTGTTGACCTCTGCATGCAGTCACAATCATTATTTTCATAGAACCTAAGTTCCTTAGAAACTAAGGTTTATCTTGGTTTCGCTAGAATCTTCCAGTTCGCGCAGTTGTTTGTGCTGGGACCACGCCTGATGCTCAGCATTCGAGAATGTCATGCTGAGCTCCTAACCAATTCTGATGCAGCAATCCCAATGGTTTCAATTGCTTTGCAGGAAGAGCGTCCATGCATCAACTAGCAGCAGTGTGTAATACTGGAGATATTCGGTGTAATGGATCTTCTAATTGCTTTGCAGAAAGAGTGTCCATGCATCAACTAGCAGCAGTGTGTAATACCGGAGATGTAATGGATCCATGATGAACGGGTAGTCTGAGGAGAGGATTTGTCTTGATTTATTCCAACTTTTGTTATTGCACTTGTATAGTGCACATTTCGAGCATAGGTTTGGGCGGTGTTGTCGCCATGGTACTTATTCAAGTTAATTGGTGTCGCGAAACAGGTCGATATTGGTGCGATAACATGCAAGAGTCATAGGTGAACCACGTAGTTACCGGTTCACGCACCTCCCTTTCGATGCAGAGCTCAAAGATGTTATTCGCGGCACGAGAAGTATCATATTGATCGTTTCATCTCTTACTTCTAGTTGGCTATATATAAAATATATCTACTAACCACCAATCAGGAATACAAGACAAGGTAGCATGCCTCACCATCCTCCAAGTCCAGTTCAGGTTAGAACGGGCTGCAGAACATGTGATTAAAATACGGCACTCTGTCAAATGTTGACATGGGAAATGATGGTAGAAGATAAACATCGCAGCAGTGTGGTGCCTGCTGTGAACACATGGTAGAGACGAAGATATCGGATAGAACCCGAACCTAGGTAGATAGTTCAAACAACCACTAGGACACCTTGATCCAAACAGAAAAACTTGCTATATCGGCCATTAATCTGCACCTTTCGATGGGTCGAGATTTTCCGAGTCATAAGTGACACTCTCCCAGGAAAGGTCGAGGTAAAGCTTAAAGCCTATTTGTTGACCGGTATCTTATATCTTCGTATAGCAAACAAACACTAGTCCCGAAGCCGTCAAAATCGTTTTTCTTTAATGGGTTCGACTGTGAGAAGCCTGCTCTAATTCAAAGAAGACCCAGACGAGCTGACATATACGATCTCTCCCACTGCTAATATGAAAGTCACATCAGCTATGATACCATGAAAGATGACGCGAGGCCATACCGGGCGAGTAGAAGGTGTTGCACCCCTGCCCAGTGGGCAGCACATCATCACAAGTTCGAACGACGGCTCGGGAGAGAGGCGCACAGATAAGTAATGAGTAGCAATATAACGAGGATGAGGTAGCAGTCAGGACCATGGCATCGTCCCCAAACGGGAAGACTATTGCCAGCGGCAGAAGCCAGGACGAAATAGTAAGGATGTTGGACGACGAGACAGGGAAGGTCGTCGGCTCGCCGTCAGATGAAAAGAACCTCCTAATTCGGTAAAGTCAGTATGCTGGAGTCCAAATGGTGAGCGAGTGGTGAACAGATCCTGGGATAGGACAGCAAGAGTGTGGGATATTGACAGCGGCGGACCTGGCATCCAAAATTTGAATCCATTAGAGACAAGGTACCAGGATGTGCACGCGATGGACTACTCGATGCAACAATGATCGCAATAGTCGAACCTACTAAGGAAGATGGAATCAAAATCTGGGATGCAGAGACAGCTGGGAGCCTGAGGCGAGCTACTCAAAGTCAAATTCAAATTGGACGTCGGATGAAAAGAAGCTTATCGCCAAATGACTTGATTATACTCGGCACTGCCACAAGGCACCTCTGTCATGTCTCCCATCACTGCTTAGCCATGTCTAATAGTATACACGCTTCCGTGACTAGGTGATCAGCCCATCTAATGAGGCAAGCCGTCGATAGACCGACTGGTAAAACTGAGTTTGAATTTGGATCAAGAGCAGATTCTTAGAGGAATGTGACGAATAAGTCTATTTAGGAATATCAGAACCACATAAGCTTTTGCTAACTCATTGCTAAGTCTTGTTATCATTGTCTGCAATCGACATCGACGTTCGAGTGCACTAGGTTGCCAGCTGCCGGGCAGCTTCATTCATCCACTACTTCATGTATATCTATTACTTTTTGCTACTGCTATCACTTGTTATAACTTTGGTCACAGTTTGCAACCAGGATGTGAGGTTCTTCGAGGATTCTGGATGCTGACTTTAATTGTTCCATGGACTCTGGTTTTGTCGATATCACAATGGACGATCCACCAAGATCCAAATTCGAACTCAGTTTTGCCAGTCTGTCTATTGACAGCTTGCCTCATTAGATGGGCTGGTCACCAGTCTACTCTGTGACTTGAACGTGGGGCAGCCTCCCATGGCTAAATGAATTCCACAGAATCTGACAGCATAACCTTTACTTGGACTCAAGTTCACTGGCATCGCAACTGCAAGTATCTCTGGGAAGTTGGTTGTAGATTCTCTTGCTACTCTGTCAGCACTGACACTGACAATTTCTAGTTGTTGTGGGAGTCCTGTAAAACAACAGGACAACTACTACTATAAATGTGATATGTGCACACCAGTAGGCAAGTATTTGATTGCCTTATCATCCCAAGCTCATTTTTGATCTGGTCAGGATGTCCATTGACAAGCTCTTGCACCCATGCATGCCCAGAAAGAATTGAGGTATGGTAAGGCTCTTTATTGAGAAATGGGGTCATATAGGTGATGAGAATGCCTATGATGACCATTACCACTTGAATGCGGAAGCTCTGAAATAAAATGCGGACGCCCTGAATTGAACGCGCGGTGCGGGGGTACAACGCGCATGCTGCGGAACGGTGTGGAACGCGCAAATAATACATGTGCAGATATAACGCCATACCCGAGTAGTCTTGACCTCAATGATGGGGACGTGGTTTTGACCGATTTCTCCCCTGCTGTTGGCCACTTCACTTGTTTCCTAATTGATGCTTCCCCTGTCGATGCTGTTCTCTTCATTGCTCTTTTTAGCTGCTCTCCAATGTGTTTTCGCCTTTTTATACCGTATTTTTGTAGCGGTTTGCAAATAATGCACGCATGGGAACATATAGGACACTGCCCCGTCTTATTAACACAAGTCCGAGTATGGGGCGCTGTAGGCTTGTACGTGTTCCTATGTGTCCTGCTTGAATGACACGTCAATTCATCAAGGCTTTCCCACCAATCGTTATTTTATCGAAAAGTCAAATCCTTGCACTCATGACGACTCAGATCGTAACTATCTCGTCATAGTTTTTTCGAGGAGGACTGACGTGACTGAAGTCCCCAAACGTTGCAATCGCGTTCGCTGGCACATATATAATGAGCAACCGAGTATGATATAGCTTTCCAACAAACCATGTTCGCCACTGTACCCTTGTTGACACTCCTGGCTTTGTCAGTCATGGGATCGCCCATCGAAGTTCACAATTACCGCATCACCGTCCCTATATCCGGGAGGCTAAAATTCTCCAATGGTACTAACCTAGTACAGCACGATGAAGCTCGCGTGGCGGCCTTACGTGCTAACCTTCCTTTAGAAAACGAATATGTGTGCTCCACTATATCAGTTGGTATTGGCTATCCCCCCACATATTGTAAGTTCAACACTCAGAAACATGCGGCTGCTAACGTATTATTGAAGACAACTTGCTTGTCGACAGCGGTAGCGCAGTCACATGGGTTGGCGCCCACAAGGAGTACAAGAAAACTGCAAGCAGCATCGTGACTCCATGGGAGGTGGCGGTAACATACGAACTTGGCTTCTTTTCCGGTATGACATCCAACGCTATCATAATTTGAAAGTACCTACGATTATCTATAGGAACTCTATTCTATGATGTCTTCACTTTCGGAAATGCGTTCACTACCGGGATGGCATTTGGTGTTGCTTCTGATTATGATGAGGACATGTTTTATAACGGTATCCTTGGCATCGGGCCTGCAGGCTTATCAGTCGGCTCCGTGAAAAATAATCCGGAAATGGAGCTCGAGACTATTACTCAGCGCCTGTTTGACACCGGCAGCATTTCTCAGCCCCTTGTTGGTATATTTTTCCGGCCCTCCAGTAGGGATTGGGATGAAAATGACGGTGGAACACTCAACTTTGGTGAACCGAACCGTGTCTTCTACATCGGCGACATCGCATACACGTAAGCTACCTTAGCTCGTAGATCAATCCAGACCGATAGTAATTGTTTTGTTTCAGTCCTGTCACCACAATCCCCACCGCATCGCAGTTTTGGGGTATCAAACAGAGGATTACCTACGGCACCACGGAGATCTTACCCACCGTCCCTGGTATCGTGGATAGTGGCTGCACTTTTAATTTCCTTGCCTCCGGTATGTATTTAGAGTCAGCAAGTAATTTTCATGCATTCTGATCGACATTTGATAGATGCCTATGAGAAATACAGGGTTGCAACCGGCGCTACTTTGGATGCGAGTACTGGTCTTCTCTCTATTACCCCTGAGCAGTACCGTGTCCTGCGTCCCTTGAAGTTCCATATTGGTGACGTACGTCAATTCTATTAGCCTTCACACCCCTTGTTCACTGTTTCACATGACAGAAAACCTACAGCCTCACCCGTAACGCCCAAATCTGGCCTCGTCATCTCAACTACATGGTTGAGGGTCTTGAAAGTGGTATATATCTCGCCATGCGAAGCCTTAGCACACCCGTTGGTTATGGGGAAGACTTTCGTATTGGCTATGTATTCCTCCAGCGTTTCTACGTTGCGTTCGATATCGCCGGGTCCCGTGTCGGTTTTGCCAAAACCCCGTTCACTGATGCCACCACCAATTAATATGGAATTTCCAAAGTATACATCGTTTTTCAGATGCAAAGCAGCATATGGATTTGAAGGATGTAGGGACTCTTCTCAAATAGGCTATGGAGGTCTTATTCCTTACACCTCGGTGGTTTTGGAGTTTTGACATGAGCAAGCTTTGATAAATAATAGATTTTCACTTCAAATTTCGAGTTGAGAATAAGAAGAAATTTAAATGAACAGTGAGATGTCAATGCAAAGTAACATATTTTGCCAAATATTTTGAATATTTGAGCTTCAAGCCAGGAAAAATAACTATCCAATATAGAAAATTTGTCATAAAAGGTAAATACAAACTTTTGAGCACAAACAAAATGTTGTGCAAACACATTAGGGTTAGTGACATTTAGAAGTAGTTTTTATGATGTATGAAATGTGAAGGAAATATTTAAAATTTAGATTGTCATATAGATAGAGACACAACTTCAAATTTTTCCAGTGCTTTGAATGAAATACAAAAATTCCAGTATTTCAAAAGGTTATGATAACTAGAAAGATAAATCTCAGTCTGTAGACTCTTATAGTATAAATGTATGTACCTAGAAAGATAACTAATAGTAAAGTTAGTATAGTAAGTAATCAAAAACAAATAAGAACTTACATCTTAGTCTACAGACAAGCCATCATATTGTAGTCTTTATACTATCTATCACTAATCCTAAGTAGCTGAGTCTGTATGTACCTGTGTATGCTTACTAACATGCTTATGGTTTGTATTACTAATATTTGTACTTTGTTTACTAACTATTATGACTGTGCTCAGTCATACTCATATCTGATGCAGCACAACACCCCCCCTCAAGTGCTGTCATACTACTAAACTCAATCCTGTGTGCAACCTCTATAAATTAAGTCTGGGCAGTGCTTTCATGAAGATATCAGCAATGTTTTTGGCTGTTGGACCACATAATACAAGCTGATGTAGGCCAATGGCCATAATTGTACCATGATATAGGAGTGGGCCAAGTGAATGTGTGTACCCAAGACAGTCAGATGGGCCAGGGGTACATATTATAAACCATAGTATAGGAATGTGGTAGTATATAGGACCTTATAATTGGTGAATCTGGGTTACATTGGAGATGAGTGGGCTGGGTGAATGTGTACCCAAGGCAAAGGGATGGACTGAGGGTATATAACATACAGTGGTATAGGAATGTAGTAGTAGTACAGTGGCTCAAAAAAGTGTCCAAATATTGGTGCATTTTTGACTAATTGGACAATAGCAAGTCAGCACCTGAACATAATATAGAGGTATAGGGACATGTCTGAAAGCCCTATATCATGGCTTGAATCCAAG
>MU172932.1:190324-219244 GCA_016695475.1 Suillus decipiens | reverse complement strand
CAAATTGGGATGTCCTCCCAAGCTTACTCCACAGAACAAAAGAGCTGTTGTTCATCAAATCCTATCTGGCAAGGCTTCCAATGCTATCCAAGCTACCAAATTCATCAATTCCATTATCCCCAACCCTGTCTCTACCCAAACAATCAGGAACACCCTCAAGGCAGCCAATCTGAAGGCTGTAACTAAGAAGAAAAAACCTCTTCTCTCAGTGGCTCATAGGAAAGGAAGACTGGCCTTTGCTTTAAAGCATCAACATTGGACTGTGGAAGACTGGAAGAAGGTGATTTGGTCAGATGGTCAAGAATATGTGTGGAAAAAGGCAAGAGAACCACCACATACTACAGTGACTCATCTCTGTATTATACAAGTCAGTGGACATGCATAATATCCTGTCTAATATGGCTAGTGGATCATGGGCCCATGGTAGAAATATCCTCAACTATGACAGATGGGCCAGGAGAAATATCATTTCTGATGGAGGTGGGTGTGCTGATGTAGAGAATATGTAAAGTAGATGAGTGGGCTGATGTACATGAATATTCTATAGACTGATGGGCTGAGGTAGTTGAATATAATGTAGATGAGTGTACCAATGTAGATGTGTGGATGGGCGGATATGCTAAGGATATTTGTTATCAGATATCCAGGTGGGCCCAGACATACATTGAATTAGATGGGTAGGCCATGGGTGATATATCATATACAGTGGCTCAAAAAACTGTCTGCATGTTTTGACATTTTTCACTATCTATAATATTGTGTGAGAACAAACAAATGCCTCAAGGACATGCTAGTACTACATTGTATTATGGCTTCAGGGCTTCCATCTGAGCCCTACACCATGGGAATCAGTGGAGATATAAGGCTTACAAAATGATGACTCATGTGGACAGTTTTTTGACTCAAGTATTTTATAGCAATAATCAGGTATTCTAGTACTTTGTGTGACCTCCCTTGGCTTTAATTATTTACTCTATCCTTCATTATGTTATCTTAAAGCTATATCTAAATATATAAACCAGAATATCTCATGTGTAATAGTTGTAATCACTATGAGAGCTATCTCCTATGCTTGAAGGGATAATACACATACTCTGTCCTATGCTGGCTTCTCTGCTCATCAAATTTTCTTTAGAACTGGAGTATGCAAGTCAACTATGGTCAAGGTTATCAAAGAAAACCACCCAGATGAGGAAAACTCTTGTGAAGGATGTCCATCCAAGCTCACCCCCACTGATAAATGGGCTATTATCCAACATATGACCACATGAAAGGCTGATAATGCTGTCCAAGCCACACATTGTATCAGTTCTGCCATCACTACCACTCTCTCTTCACATACTGCAAGGAAATTTCTCAATGCAGCTCATCTCAAGACTGTAGCAAACCTCTTCTCTCTATGCAACATAGACAGAACTGACTAGTCTTTGCCTTAACTCATCAAAACCATACATATACCTTCCCATATCACCAAATCCTACCAATTCTGGTCTTATCTGTGAGTCAAGGCAAAATATAACACACTTTTAGTCTTCTACAGTCCAGTTATGTTGATTGACAAACCTGCCACAATCCTTGATATATATGGTACCATCATTGCATGGTACCTCCCAGACGCCCTAACAAATGCCACCCAGGTGTGTAGTATATATTGTTATTTGATGAATATTGAATATCAAATGGTACCTACAGAAGGAAATGTGGGCAGCCTTCAAGCTTCTTGCTCCAAGCCTTGAAAAAAGTGTAAAGGCTGATGGCAATTGGTGGATTAATAAGGAGTGGTTCAAAAACAGCTCAGAAAATGTAGGTTTAACTCCTGGATGCATAAATTTATCTCCGGCATGGTTTCAACAGGGGCATGAGGTAGGATATAATGAAATGGTGGTTTTGGTAGTGAAACTGATGGATGCCCATAGCACATGTCAGATCCAGAGGTATCTGCATCTTTGAAGGGACCATCTGCTGAGACCATACTCAAATTCATAGCAAGGCTGGCAGCAATTGCATCAGCAGCACTCCAGATGATGCATCTGGAGCAGTACTGGGCAGGGTTGCAAACCTTTTCAAGCCTTGAAGAAAAGGCAGAAAGCAAGGAACTGCCCAAGATGTCAAAGACCCTCCAGTACTGGTCATCTGTGTTTAACACCCTCTCCATCATAGCCAATCAAGAAACCCCCAATCATCACAATCACTTATCCATTCCAGAATGCTTCAATATTCTCACCACAGTAGGGAACTATTCTAATGCTTAGATAGTATGCCAAGCCTTCAACTGGAGTTCATGTACAATTCTGGATGTATACTGGGGTTTTTGGAGAGGATTGTAAGGCATGGGGTTCATGCAGTGGAAGGGGATCAGATTGCATGGGCATGGTATATGAGGGACTCTGTTCATATCTATGCAGAGGTTCCCTGATGTGGATGGGCTAGGGTCAATGGGACACCTAGCTATGAGTGATCAAAGTAGAAAGTGTAGTTAGACTTGTTAGTACATACTCTGGAATACCAACAATGAATGATAAAGCATCCTGCACCAACCTGCTAACATTCAGGAATTGCCAGCCAATGCCTGGAACTCAACACTGAGGTTACAGGACTTGAGGCTCAATATTCAGGACTCAGCATTTGGGACTTGGGACTTGATATTCAGCATTTGGCATTTGATATTTGGAGAGCAGGGGGAAGGGTACCACACTGGTACTATAGTGTCTGGCTGAATGTTCATGGCAATATTGTGCACTCATGATAAGATAATGTAATCATGTCTCAGTACTGGAAATTCAGTATTTGGTATACAGGATTCAGTAGAGTCTTGGCATTCAGCATTTGATACTTGGTACTCAGGATTTGGTGTTCAGCAGGTACTTGGGGTTTGGTACTTGGTACTTGGTACTCAGTACTCAATATTTGGCACTCAGCACTTGGCAGAGTCTTGGTATTTGGTATTCAGTACTCGATCCTTAGTATTTGGTATTCAGCACTCAGTACTCAATATTTGGCACTCAGCACTCAGCAGAGTCTTGGTATTTGGTGTTCAGCAATTGATGTTTGGTACTTGATACTTGGTATTCGGCATTTGGTACTCAGTGTTAGGTACTGTTACGACTGGGATGGGCTCGTTGAACGATGGTTCAAAAGAGAACAGCGGTCGTTAACGTATCAACGCTTTATGTAGAAAAGACTACGACGTTGTCAGACGACACAGATGGTTTCGTGCTGGTTGCAGTACGAAACTGGCTGAGTCGAATATAACTAGGTTCGGGCTAAGACTTAGGAGTGCTAAGACTTAGAAGCTAGCTTCACAAAGACGACTAGAGTTGAGAGGCTCTAGCGAAGGATGTTCCAGGTAAAACCCAGTAAGATTAAAGTGAAGAATATACAAGTACACGAAGGCCTTTAAATACTAAAGTACGTAGGTAGCTTTAGGGCAGGTCTATGAGTCGATATGAGTCAATGGAACATAGTGGAATGTACAAGAACGATGAGTCAGAGGAAACGTCCTAGAATGATGACGTGGCATAGAAGTCCGTAGAATGTGACAGAACATGAGAGAACAGAATAGAACGTACAGTCAAGTGACTGTGAGAGAAGTGAAGAACGATCACCTGATCGTGTGAGTATACAACCGTTAAGGTAATAGTGACATAAGCAGAAGGGAAATGAATAGGGGCGTACAACGATTGTAACAGGTACTCAGTATTTGGCACTCAGTACTCAATATTCGGCACTCAGCACTCAGCAGTCTCAGTATTCAGTATTTGGCACTTGATGTTTGGTACTCAGTATCTGGTGTTCAGTACTCAGTACTCAGTACTCAATACTCAATATTCAGCACTCAGCACTCGGCAGAGGCTCAGTATTCAGTGTTTGGCACTTGATGTTTGGTACTCGATACTCGGTATTTGGCATTTGGTACTTGATGTTCAGTACTTGGTATTCAGCACTCAGTACTCAATATTTGGCACTCAGCACTCAGCAGAGTCTTGGTATTCAGTGTTCGGCACTTGGCACTCAGCACTCAGCAGAGTCTTGGTATTTGGTGTTCATCACTTGATGTTTGGTACTTGGTATTTGGTGTTCAGTATTTGATACTTGGCATTTGGTACTTAGCATTTGGTACTTGGTACTTAGTGCTCGATATTCAGCATTGGGAACTCAACACTCAGTACCTGGTACTTGGTATTTGGTGTGCAGTACTTGGTATTTGGTGTTTGGCACTTGATGTTTGGTATTTGGTACTCAGGACTCAATATTCGCCATTCAGCACTTGGTATTCAGTGTTCGGCATTCGGTATTTGGTACTGAGTATTTGGTACTTAGTATTCAATACTCTGCATTTGGTATTCATTTGGTATTTGGTATTTGGTATTTAATACTCGGTATTTCATATTCAGGACTCAATATTCAGTGCTTGATGTTTGGCATTTGACATGTGGAGCTTGATATTCTGGATGTGGGACTATTTTGGGATGTCATATCATATTTTACATCATGTATGGAATTTGGATGTCACCATATGTAGCTAACTGAGTGATTTGGGCTACTCTCCTCTGCCTCTCTTCAATTTCTCTAGCATCTTTGTGTACACCTTCACCTCTGCCATCTTCTCATGGATGCCCTGACTTTGCTCCTCATGCAATGCAACCAGGCATTCTCTAATCCACCTGAGTCCCATCAGGGATGGAACTGAAGTGTAATCCACCTGCTCAGGAAGAACCAAACCATCATTCTCAATCCCAGACTGAAACAGATGAGTCATCACTCAAGGACATGGTGTAACATGCTTACCTCCCAATGCTGGTAGTGAAACACACAGGCAGCCATTATCTGATTCCATTGCCATGGTTCATTCAGGATTGTGTTGTCTCCATTTTGCTGACCTTGGGCATTTGGATTGCCAATGGCAGAGCTGACTTTGACCTGCTCATGAAGCAGGGGTTTGTATTTCTGAAGCTGGTCTTGCCCTGGCTCCAGTCATATCATTTGCTTCCTGGTCCTCATATATATACTGGCATGGAGGGATACTACCTGCTGCACAGACATCACCTAGGACCAAGCTTGAGTTTTCAGTGCTTGGGATTTGGCTTGCCTGATTGTTGTTCAGAACAGGATAACCTTGTTGCACAAATGAATGCAGAGATTATGAAGGGCATCATTAGCCTGCCCTTCATGAAGTGATATCTCCAGTGGAATCAAATCATCTGCCATACAGATTCTGCATCAATCAACCCCAAGGTTTGATGGCAATGGAATTATGGTGAGTTCAGGGGTATTTGTCCATACATCAGATGTCTCGGTAGAATCTCCCAGGTCATCTTTGAGATCATCAAGAATATCTATGTTGAAGTCATCAGGATCTTCATCTGCATCAAATCCCTCTCCAAGATGTGTAAGAGCAGACTGAGTGAATCCATCTATTTGGCCTTGAAGGCAATCTCATTGCCAGGTGATATTGAGTCTCTGTGTCTCCATTGGCCTTCTTCCCATTTGTTGTATCTCAATCAGCAATGCAATTTGAGCCTCTTCAATTGCCAACCCCATGGATATCCATGTTGCAACAGATCTGCAAGAGGGTGCTGCATTACGGGCATTACCATCCTCTGGAAGTCTGAGCTCTATCTCCTTTTTGCTAGGTGCTGAGTGCAACATGAATTTGGACCTTCAAGGAGGCCAAGAATGTACTCACCCTTCTTGATATTGATGTCATATAAGTCCATCACTGCAGGATCCCTGATTCTGCTAAACTGAGCAATCCTCTCTTGGGCTAACCATTCTGTCTTTAAATGGCTGGATGCTGCTTCATCGAGCCTGTCAAAAGCCCTGCCACTCTCAGCAATACCATTCTTAGCCAGCTTGTATTTCTGGCAAAGAGTCCTTTTCATGCAGATCATTTTGCAGAAATTAGAATCATTTATCTGATAATCAAGACATTCCTGTTGATGCGGTGATGACATTCCCCGAGCAGCAGGGGAAATCAGATTGAGATGCACCCATAGGGTCTCCATGATCTCTCCATCAATCTGGCTGATGCCTTCAATGAAATTTGATGCATACCAGACATAGCAGCTGTCTTGATGGCCATGCACATGCCACAATCCGATTCCAGGAATGATGATAAGTTCCAGGACAATTTTAAGAAATCGGCTTCAATCCACCTGATCCCGACAGTGCTTGTTGTATTGACAGTTCATATCATAGAAGGTGATGGCCCTGGTGATGCCTTCCATGTTGTGCTGGGCAGCCTCACAAAGAGCATAGTCCATGTTCATTTGTCTGCAAGTGATGCATGGTTATCCCTAGAAAGTGGAACTGCATGTTTGGCTTGCCTTTCACCTTTATGAAAATCTACCATTGAGTGAGGGGTGAAGCAACCATGTTGGGCACATGCCACCCCCTGATTCCTGTGGACTCAAGCTTGTGCTGAACCACATTTGTCTGATTTATGGCCTGGTTGTTAAGACTGTACTCAATAGGTGAGAGATTCAAAGGGCTTTGGCCTCAGTTCGTACACTGTGCCCCTTTCCCGAGTATTGCCCCTTATTTCAGAGGAGTAATATATGTCTAAGGATCTGAAGGTGCTTGCATGATGGATCTAAAGGTCCAAAGGTATTGGATATGATATGTCTGAAGGGTATCCAGAATGTATGGATGGGAAGAGTACGTCCAAAGGGTATCCGGAGTGTATGAATGGATTCAAGATATAGGGCTAGTATCAGACAAGGTCCATACTAGAAACTAACAGATATAGACTACCAAAGGTAGAGTCGGAAGTGTAGACTGTAGGAATCAATCCTAAGTCTTGGAATATACTTAGAGCTAGAAGAGGCTCAAGTTTTGGAGGAACAGAATGAGCAGAATCTAAGATGATATTTGAACTAAGGTTCTCTAGAGTTGTACATGCAGTTTATATACTGTAGGTAGATAGTACAGATAATCAGCAAGTCTGGAACCGGAGGGCTATGCACAAAGTATAATGGAAGTCTATTAGTAAATGCACAGTGGATCAGTAAATGCAAGTTGGATATGAAGCACAGGTAACAGATCAGTAAGCAGGACAGGAATATACACAGCCAGGACATCAGTACAGGTAGATTACTGAAAGGGGATAGAAGCAAGTATGCACAGTGGACTTAGAACATGAGAAGCTAGGGGTTTCGGATGGGTGATCCAGATAGAAGCAGGATTGATCTGATTGGATTGGATCTGATTGGATCTGAGATCAGATGTAGGGAATATGACAGTATCCCCCCTTTAGGGCTGAATCCCTGAGGCATAAGAAGTGTCGATCTGGATCGGATGAAATTAATGCGAGATGATGGAGAAGTTTGATGGTTGACATGCTGAGTCTGTAATCTGACAGATATACAGACATCAGATGTCCGGAGTGATTCCTAACCCCCACTTTCTTATATCTCAAACAACAACTGCTTTTATCATGTCTGGAGAAGGATCCCATATCCATGACCCTGCTGCAGACCTTGTAGCAGATCTGGAGAAGAAGTTGGCAGCTGCCAAAGCTGCAGCTGAAGCCAAAAAGGAGTGGAAGTGTAAGGAGGAGGAGGAACAGAAGTGTCAGGAGGATCTGTGGAAGATAGAGGAGGCTGAGAAACAGAGGGCAGCAGCAGAGGAAAAGAGGCATAGGGAGATTGCAGCAGAAACAGTGAGTTTTGGATGTTTGTTCTATATCTTTCCTAACTTTTGGAAGTCTCGTGCTTTGTCCTTGGACAACGACAGATCCTGTGCATGTTGCACTGGAAAGGGTTAGATCTGTCTGTGGACAGACATGGAAAAGAATGCCATGGTGAGTCTATACTAATGGACTTTTGGATAGATCAAATCTTGTGATTCATGCCATAGGGACAAGGGCACTTGTCCTGGAAGGCCTGGATCCATCAAGGTTCTGAGGGGCAAGGGCAGGAAGAGGCAGCATGCTGTTGGATCCCCATCTCTGAGGGGTAAAGGTAAGAGACGTCAGAGGAGTCTGAGTCTGGGTCCTTCGGAAGTTGTGGAGGATGATGGACAACCTTTGGTGATGGCTGTCAACAACATCTTGGCTGAGTTGGCTCAGACCAATTCTCTCCTAGAGTGGAGCATCCTGGTGGCAGAAGGCAGTAGGGCTGCAATGGATTGGATGGGCTCTGGACTGGAGCTGTTCCTTCAACAACAGAGGGAGTTTCAGGCCTTGCTTTTTGGGGAGCTTTGGCTGGGGATTCAGATCCCATCGGATGAGGTTCAGACAGCTTCGGATATTGAGGAGGAAGATGAAGAGATAAAGAAGGATTCCAGAAGTGAGGAGGATGGATCCAGAGAGGTGGAGGAGTCTATGGAAATGTAGTCATTCTCAGTCCTGTGGTGAAGGAATGTGTGCTCAGACAAGACATAATTTCAAATGGACCTAAATTCTTTTCCAAAAGCTTCTTTGACAGGCGAGTGGAATGGAAGTACTTGGCTTTAATGAAGACTTGTTCTCCAATCTGGAAATCCGGAGCGGGTTGTCTTTTAGCATCCACAGGTCCCTGATAGCATTTCTGTGCTTCAGACATTTCTTCTCGGAGGAACTGGTGAAGTTTGTTAAGGTCTAGGGCATATTCCTGGGCACAGATGGAGGATAGATCGCATTCTGGATGGATGGAAATATTCGGATGATAACCCTTATTGGTGAAGGGTGATACCCGGATGAGTCGGGAAGTTGCTCAATGAAGTCCATAGAAATGGAATTCCATGGTTTCTCCAGAACAGGGAGTTGCTCAAGTAATCCGTATGGCTTGTGTCTTGAAATTTTGGCTCAGGCACAGGAAGTACAAGACCTGACATAATCCTTTACATAAGTATGTATTCTGGGCCAAGTGTAGTTGCATCAGATGAGCTTGAGAGTATGATTTTGTCTGAAGTGTCCAGATAGGGGGTGATCATGGCAGTTATAGAGGACACGTAGTCATAAGTCATTGGCTTCTGGGACATAGATACGGTTGTTGTTATGAACTGGGATAGGTTCTGAACACAACTGCCGCAAAAAAGCAGTATCGAGAGTCATGGGTTCATAGTACTAGCCAGACAAAGGTCTAGCACAGTTCAAGGTAAACAACGAAGACAGGCAGGTCCAAAAGAGGACTAGACTGGCTGAGTCGAATACGTTCTACAATGATGAAGGTAGGTCCAAGTATGAGGTACACGGAACTAGCTGAGTCAAGGCTCGTAAGTTTGCTTTAGACTAAGACTTAGGTGTGCTAAGCTTAGATACGATCTTAGACGACTAAGGATTGGGGGTCCTTAGCAAAGGAAGAATCCAGGTAAAACCCAGTAAGATTAGAATAGAGAAATACAGTGTATCTACGAGCATTTATATACTAAAGTACGGAGGGACTTTAGGGTAGGCTTCGTTAGATACAAATGGTCTGCATAACCTATAAAGGAAGGCAGTTTGAACGTATAAGGTGTAAGCAATACGAGTCGAGTCATGATGAGTCAGGTATGAATGTATGGTCAAGTGACCGTGGATGAAAGTGATATATAAGGAGATGATGAGGTAATCATAAAGGGGATAAGCATGAACAAAGGGAAAGAAAATAGAGGGGTGTACAATGATTGTAATAGTTGTTGCAGCAAAGGAATCCACTATCATTTACCGTCCATCTCAGATCCACAGGTACCAGAAGATGGGTTTTAGTGATAGGATCATTGGGAAGTGTGGTCAGGATGTCTTTCTGAAGATTTTCTGTATCCATAAGGACAGCTGCTCTAAGGACTGGAGGTGCTAGGGTTGTGGCTCATAGGGATGAAGCTAACTGTTTGGAGGAGAATACTGGATGGAAATTATGAGGATTAACTTGAGTGTAGTCCTTATCCCCCTCTTTGGGGTAGATGTCCCAACATCTAGTCAGGGAATCCAGTTTGGCTCTGAGTTTTCTGGGATGGAAACGGATGATGAGATTGAACTGATGGAGAAATTCTGACCAGTGAGCCTGATGGTGTGAGAGGAGTTTGGTGGTGGAGAAGTACTCAAGGTTCTTGTGGTCTATGACAACATCTATAGGCTTGGACAAGCCTTCTAGGTAATGTTGTTAGGTCTGGAAAGCTTTGTGGATGGCTAGGAGTTCCTTGTCATGGGTATCATAATTGAGTCCTGGTGCAGATAGTATACAGGAGTAATAGGCAACTGGAAGAAGCTCTGAGTCTGGACATACAATGGAAAGTATTCCAGCAATGGTGTAGTCAGAGGCATCAGTTTCCACAACTATAGGAACATCCAGAATCCAGTGGGTAAGTACCAAAGCGGAAGTGAAGGCCTTCTTGAGTGTTTCAAAGGATTTCCGGCAGTCCTCAGAAAAGTTCCACAGAACTCCCTTGCATGTAAGCTGAGCGAGGGGAACTACAATATCCAAGTAATTGAAGATAAATTGACAGTAAAAATTAGTGAACCTGAGAAAGGATTGAATGTCCTTGATCTTCCGAGGTTCTGGCCAGTTGACAATAGACTGGATCTTCTCAGATGACATTGTCAAGCCTTCTGGAGATAGTAGGTAACCAAGATACTTGATGGAGGATGAGTGGAATTTGCATTTTTTGAGTTTAGCATAGAGTCGATGTTTATGGAGATGGCGTAGTACTTCTTGTATGTGTGTCCTATGACTCATAAGGTCTTCAGAATAGATAAGAATGTCATCCAGATACATGATAATGCATATATCCAGCATATCAGCAAACATGCTATTAACAAAGCATTGGAAAGCCGCTGGAGCATTTGTAAGACCTTCCGGCATTACCAACCATTCATAGGAGCCATAGCATGTATGGAAGGAGGTTTTCCACTCATCTCCTTCCACTATCCGGATGAGGTGGTAAGCAGAACAGAGATCAATTTTGGTATAGACTTTGGCATGGCTCAGAGAGTCTAGGAGGTCAGCAATGAGGGGTAATGGATATCAATCTTTCTTGGTAATCTGGTTAAGGCCACAGAAGTCCACACAAAGATAAAGGGAGTTATCCTTCTTTTTGACAAACAGGACAGGGGCTCCATGAGGGGAAGACAAGGATTGAAGGAGTCCGGACGAGATGTTTTCATCAAGGGACTTCCAAAGGGCTTCAAGCTCAACTGGAGCAAGAGAGTATATGGTTCCAAGAGGTGGACTGGCCCCTTCCTCCAACTCAATTTTGAGGTCATAGGGTCAGTGAGGAGGGAGCTGCCCCACTTTGTCCTTGTCAAAGACATCTGCGAACTCGTGGTATTCAGAAGGGATTCTGGAGAGGTCTGGAGGATCAGATGTTATGGATGTTATGGATGCAGATTGGAGGTTGACTTCAGATGGATGGAGGTAGATTGTTAGAGACGTGCTCAGAGGGTTAATGGATCATAAAGGGCTTTGGTCTCAGCTCATGCGCTGTGCCCCTTACCCGAGTATTGCCCCTTAATTTCGGATGAAGTCCTAGGGAGAGTTCTGGTGAAGTCCGGATGTAGTCTGGATGGACTCTAGGGCAGGATGGCTCAATAGAGCTCTGAAGGACTTCCGGATGAGCGCGGGAATGTGCCGGAACTATTCCTGGATGATAGGGGATGATGACAAGACTACTTGGACGAAGTCCAGAGTAGAGCAGTGAGGGATGTTACAATAGGATGGAGGATAGAATAGGACTGGACCGTAGGACCATAGGACCAAGGGTCCGAAGGTCCGAAGGTGCAAGGATCTGAAGGTACGAGGATCTGATGATCCGAAGGTACGAGGATCCGATGATCCGAAGGTCCAAGGATCCGAGAGCAGGAGTAGCGGAGTGTTAGGCGGATAACAGATGGGCGGACAGATGGACGGATGAATAGACAGACGGACAGATAGATAGATGGACGGATGGACGGATAGATGGATGGACGGATGGATGGATGGACGGATGTGTGTACGGATGGAGGAAGTGGTATAACTACTAAGGAGGAGTAGGCCCAGATGTGAAGTAGAGAAAGTGTAGACTACTTCAGACGAGGTCCAAAGTAGAAACTAACAGAGGAAGACTACCGCAGGTAGAGTCGAAGGTGGAACGGAAGACGGACTACAATCGGACGAAGTCCAAAAGTGATTATAGGACAGAGAGTCAAGGCTCCGGACTAGGGAGTACTCCCATAGTCCAGAGCCGGAGACTTACAAGGGCTGGAGCCCAAGTGAGAATGGAAACAGAGTTATATAGACAGCAGAATAAGTAAGGATACAAGCAATGATCAGACTGAGGTCTGCAGGAGTAGTACTACAAGTTTATATACTGTAGGTAGCATGCCGGAAGGTAAGTAAGCATAGTCCAAGGCTATGTCAGAAACATAATAGTAAGTACAGCAAAACATCAGGCTATGAACTCAGAGATGAAACTTGTACGGAACAACTTATTGAGACGGAGGCAGAGATGACCAAGAGGTGAAGGCAGGGATGACCGAGAGCCAGTGGCACAGGTATATCCTAAAAAGGATAATGCACAGGTGCACAGGAATGGGTCTGGATATGAACACGGATCAGATATGGATCGGACGAGTGTCTCAGATCGGATCTGGATCGGATCTGGATCGGACGAGTGTCTCAGATCGGATCTCGATCGGATGAGTGTATCGGATTGGATCGGACGAGTGTCTTGGATCGGATCTCGATCGGATGAGTGTATCGGATCGGATATGTGAACTGGATCGAGTGGGGATTAGATGGATGTGGATATGAGCAGGATGTTATAGTGCAAGTCAAGTGTAGAATCCGGTATATGACATAGATGCTGAATTGAGTGGATCCTTCTAACTTGCAGGCACAGCAAAATGCCGCTGCATTTATCAGAGATATGTTAGGGACCAAGGTACCAGCAGAGGGTTTGGATTTGGTTGGAGGAGGAGTCTCTTCCATGGATGGGATGCCTGGAGGCAATAGAGATGTCGGAGAGGACATTTCTATCTTGGATGGGACTTCCAGAGGTAACAGAGGTGTTGGATGGGAAGCTTCTGCCTTGGATGAAATGTCTGAAGGCAGTGATGATGTGGATAGATTCAATGATGTTTCTTGTATAGTCATCTGGAACTCAATGCTGCCCATTATCCAGTCAATCAACAGATTGTGTCAGGTGAGCCAGCTATATCTGAGAATGATATAACAAGAAGAATCCAAAGGGGTAACATAGAACGTGTCAGAGGTGACTATGCCAGAGGAGAATCGGACAGAGTTTATGGCTTTGGAAATATTGTTATTGCAGGTACCATCAAACAAATAGAGTGGTAGTGGAGGAATCTGATAAGTAGAAATTTTATGTTCTCAGACAAAACTAGTGTCTATAAAGCAGTGAGAAGAACCACAATCTATGAGGGTGGGAAATTCAGATATATTGGAGAAAAATGGAAGGGAGACATATGAGCATGAGAGTTCAGATCCAGAAGGGTTACAGCATTGAGCTGTAGCTCTGTTTTATGGGTTGGGCCAATGCGACCCCCATCCTGTATGGAGTCAAGAGGGTTGCAGGCTAATTTTTTGCCTCATCTGAGGCTTCCAGGGCAAGTGTTGTAGTATGACCCTTAGCTGCGCGCAAGGTTGACTTGGTGCAGTTTTGGACAGTGTGACTGGGTCCACCACAGAACATACAGAGTCTTTTGTCAAAATGTCTCTGATGCTCCTCAGTGGTCAACTTTCCATCAGCTCCAATGCCACTAGGAAGGTCCGGGACCTTAGGAGCAGAAGAGGTTGCAGGATTGGGTTTTGTGGACCTAGTCATTTTGGATCTGGACAAGTCAGTGTTTATCCGGTCAGATGTCAACTGTCTAGGAGGGTTGGAGGGGGTCGATCTACTTTCCTGAGTGATTTCCCCCTGACATTCCCAGTAATGGGCATCGATGGTCTGGGTGAGGGTTTTGAATTCTGAGAGGGTGGTGGGTTTACCCATGCGACTGATCTCATCTTCGATTCAGGCTGGAAGGCCATTATAGAACTGTTATCATAGAGCTCCATCCCCCCATTTCTGTACTTTGGAGGCAAGTCATTGGAATTCTACAATATACTTGTTGATGCACTGCCCATTATACATATGTAGTTGCTCTAGTTGCATTTCTGCATCTCTGGATGGATCATGAGGTCTGAAATTGGTTTGGAGCTCAAGCATGAACTCAGAGTAGTCATCCATCCAATCTGGATGGATACTATTCTCATCTGAAAGGAGATCCAGTTCAAACCACTCGAGAGCCATTCCCTTGAGATAGGATTGGGCAAAGTTGACTTTAGCACATCCAGAATGGAAAATGTTAGGTCTGCTTTGAAAGTTGAGCTCACACTGGACAAAGAATGCTTGGAGCTTGTGAGGCTCAGATCTGTCAAAGGTATCTGGTTCCTGGATTTTGACCTTGCTATCATCTGAGGTGTTGTCATGACAGCTACTGCGAGCAAGATGGTTAATGGCTATGGATAGTTGAGCTAGGACCTGGTCTTGGGGGCTTAGATGGTCATCATCATCTTCATCATCTGGGTACCCAACATCTGGATCATCACCTTCATCGTCTGGTGAATTATCGTGCAACTCATCATCAAAATGGATGGTCAGGCATGGATTAGCATTTGGGTCATCCATGTTTGGGGTTGGTGTAATCAGATCCAGTCTGGTCAGATGAGCGGAGATGCTTTGTCCTATGTCACTCATGCTTGCACAGTGTTACGACTGGGATGGGCTCGTTGAACGATGGTTCAAAAGAGAACAGCGGTCGTTAACATATCAATGCTTTACATAGAAAAGACTATGACATTGTCAGATGACACAGATGGTTTCGTGCTGAGTGCAGTACGAAACTGGCTGAGTCGAATATAATCGTGTTCAGACTAAGACTTAGGAGTGCGAAGACTTAGAAGACGACTTCACAAAGACACTAGAGTTGAGAGGCTCTAGCGAAAGGATGTTCCAGGTAAAACCCAGTAAGATTCAAGTGAGGAATCTACAAGTACAGGAGAGCCTTTAAATACTAAAGTACGTAGGGACTTTAGGGCAGGCTTAGGATAGCTATAAGCGGCAGATAACTAGGTATGGCATACGACGACGTGAGTCAATGGAATGTGATAGAACGTCGTAGAATGCATGAGTCAACAGAAGTCCATAGAACGTCATGGAATGAAAGAGAACAGAGTAGAACGTACAGTCAAGTGACTGTGGGAGAAGTAAGATGATCATCTGATCGTGTAAGAATACAACCGTAAAGGTGTAGGTCATCTGACCGTGTAAGAATACAACCATTAAGGTAATAGTGACATAAGCAGAGAGGAAAATGAATAGGGGCGTACAATGATTGTAACACACAGCACTGAGAGAAACTGGTAAAGGTTTGGATGATGGGTGTGGGGTCTTATTGGATTGGACCAAGTCTGGCTCCTTGGAGGGAGTTCTGAGTTTTGCATGGAGGCATGATACAGGTGGTTTCAGATATTGTACTCGGAAAGGTGTGAGTTCAAATATACTATTAAGACCATACTCAATAGGTGAAGGATTCAAAAGGGCTTTGGCCTCAATTCGTACACTATACCCCTTTCCCGAGTATGCCCCTTATTTCAAAGGAATAATATACATCCAAGGATCTGAAGGTGCTTGCATGATGGATCCGAAGGTCCGAAGGTATCAGATATGGTATGTCCAAAGGGTATCTGGAATGTATGGATAGGAAGAGTACATCTGAAGGGTATCTGGAGCATATGGATGGATTCAAGATATAGGGCTAGTATCAGATGAGGTCTGTACTAGAAACTAACAGATATAGACTACCAAAGGTAGAGTCGGAAGTGTAGACTGTAGGAATCAATCCTTAGTCTCAGAAGATACTTAGAGCTAGAAGAGGCTCAAGTTTTGGAGGAACAGAATGAGCAGAATCTAAGATGATATTTGAACTAAGGTTCTCTAGAGTTGTACATGCAGTTTATATACTGTAGGTAGATAGTACAGATAATCAGCAAGTCCAGAACCAGAGGGCTATGCACAAAGTATAATGGAAGTCTATTAGTAAATGCGCAGCTGGCATATTCCATACATCCAATCTCAGATCTGATCTGATCTGATCGATCCTGCTTCTATCTGGACCACAGATCTGATCCAGATCACCCATCTGAGTGCCCCAGCTTCTTGTGTTCTAAGTCCACTATGCATACTTGCTTCTATCCCCTTTCGGTGATCTACCTGTACTGGTGTCTTGGCTGTGTATATTCCTGTCCTGCTTACTGATCTGTTACCTGTGCTTCATATCTGACTTGCGTTTGCTGATCCGCTGTGCATAGACTTCTGTTATACTTTGTGCATAGCCCTCTGGTTCCGGACTCACTGATTATCCATACTATCTACCTACAGTATATAAACTACATGTACAACTCTAGAGAACCTTAGTTCGAATATCATCTTAGATTTTGCTCATTCTGTTCATCCGAATCCAATCCTCTTCCACCTCTAAGTATCTTCCAAGACTTAGGATTGATTCCTATAGTCTACATTTCCGACTCTACCTCCAGTAGTCTATATCCATTAGTTTCTAGTACAGACCTCGTCCGCTACTAGCCTTATACCTTGAATCCATCTGTACGCTCCAGATACCCTTCAGACGTACTTGTTCCACCCATACGTTTCGGATATATCTCGGATGTGCCATATCCAATACCTTTGGACCTTCGGATCTGCTACACAAGCACATCTGGATCCTCAGACAAAGATTACTCCTCTGAAATAAAGGGTAGTACTTGGGAAAGGGGCACAGTGCACAACTGAGACCAAAGCCCTTCGGATCTCTCACCTATTGAGTACAGTCTTAACAGCAGCAGATCAGCAAACACAAGTTGGATATGAAGCACAGGTAACAGATCAGTAAGCAGGACAGGAATATACACAGCCAGGACACCAGTATAAGTAGATTACTGAAAGGGGATAGAAGCAAGTATGCACAGTGGACTTAGAACACGAGAAGCTAGGGGTTTCAGATGGGTGATCTGAATCAGATCCATGGTCTGGATAGAAGCAGGATCGATCAGATCAGATCAGATCAGAGATCAGATGTATGGAATATGACAGTGTGCTAAGACTTAGAAAGATGATTCAGACAACTAGAGTTGCAAGGCTCTAGCAAAGGAGATTCCAGGTAAAACCCAGTAAGATTAAAGTGAAGAATCTACAAGCAGTACACTATGCTTAAATAGGCCAATATGTGCATATAGACCAAGACCATAACCAGTAGGTAAGTAATAGTACGAATGCAGAAGGTATGAGCATATGACAATACAAGGAAACCAGAAAGGTAAAGGATGACATGGCAAAGCCACATAGATACAATGACCAGTTCATAGACCATATAATGAGACAAGTAGTCCATGGTTGTACATGTTATGTAATCAAGAAAAGGGGAAATGTATAGGGGCATGTACAACTGTAACAGTTGACCAATCTTGAATTCATGATCTTTTGATGACATTATGTTCTAGTAGTGATTTTGGATATGATGTCTCAGGAATGTAAACCATTGTGCCTACATGTGCTGTCTTGCTGTCTGCTAGGTCTTATCTGATCTGCTGTCTTGCAAGGATCAGTGATGGGACTGAAGACTAGATAGTCCATGGTGTCAAGACTTCAATCTTTTGTTATGAACTGGGATAGTTCTAACAAGCAGTCACAAATGAGAGACTCATGCTTGAGCTGCTGTACCAATGCAAAAGAGCAAAGGTTTGTCATACAAGTCTTAGGATAAGCCAAGTACAAGGTCAAAGGTTCAATGCACAAAACTTAGGGTTTAAGTCAAGTGAAAGGAAGATTAAGAGTTTATGCTAAGTCAATGGAGTGCAAAGACTTAGAATAAGACTCAATGATGACTAAGGTTGAGAAGCCTTAGTGAAGGATGTTCAGGTGAAAACCCAGTAAGATTGAAGTAAGGAATACAAGTGTTGTACACTGTGCTTAAATAGGGTAGCTATATATGTACAGACCAAGAGTGCCATATATGGTGTAAGAATGCAATTGTGTGAAAGAAAGTACATATCCTAACAAGGAAGGTATTGTAAAGTACAAATATGTTGAAATGTGCCATACAAGAAAAGGATGATGTAAGCAAAGACATAGAGAAGGTGAAGAATAAAGGAAAATGAATAGGGGCATACACAACTGTAACACTTCATCTCATACAACCTTGCCTTCTTTGCTGCATCTGGTAGCATTATTAATCAAGGTGAGTTTTGTGTCCTATTCATTATGTATTAGTGCAAACTGAGTGAGTACAGATGGTGGCCTAATGCTTGTAATAATCCACATGCAACCTCATGTCCCTCATCTATATAGCTCTCAGTAAAAAATACAGCTCCTACTCTTTCTTGAGCTCTCATTCACCACTATTCTGCAACTGTTGTCTCATGGCTAGTGGCAAGAAGAAGACCCAGAGTACTAATTGGAGTTAGGGGTGGATGGAATTTACAGAACATCCTGGCTACAAGAGTTTAGACCCAGCATTGATGGTATAGCAGAAGGCTAAAGTCATCTGCATCAGATAACTCAAGCATTACATTGTGGCAGAATAGGCTTATGATGAACTTATGGTACAATTTGGATCACAGGATCACATACAAGATGAGGATGCAATTAAAGGAGCAGGTAAGCTTAAATCGTATCATCTATCTATTTCTAACACTTTCTATTGTAGTGTGGGCTACTGGCCAACATAATCCACAATGAATTTGGCATATCAGTCATCCAAAAACACCCCTGATGCATATCCAAGACTGCAAGCTACATACAGAAAGTGTTCATTCATGTACACAAGCTGACCTTGTGGCTTACTTCAATCAAGTCACACAACCCATGGCTATACTGTCCATACCTCAATCATACAATGATTCTCCTGATATCATAGCATCATCATCAGCTGCACATTCAACATATCCTTCATCTTCTGCACCACCAGCTCTCAGTCTCTTCATTCCAAGCCTTTTGGTGCCTTCTCCATATGCTAACAGCTCTTTGGACTTGTTATCTTTACCAAGCCCACTAGTAATTGATTCCCATGTACTAAGTCCCACAATTTCTGATATCACACTCCTTTTGCTTCCCTAGAAGCACCAGTGCCTGACTAATTTAGGTTTATATTGTTGTTTCACAGCCTATCACTGCTGGGTCTGTCTTGTCACTGCTTGTCAGAGCTCATTGGCCAACTAGCCAAACTTGGACTGACACTGACCAGGCAGATTGGGAAGCAGGGTTAGCACAGGTGACTGCAAGTGCAGGATTGCTGCTATGATGGGTTGAGAATCCAGAGTAGTTGAAACTTTGTGATAGATTTATTCCTCAAGCAAAAGCACCATCAGCAAAGGTTCTTATGAAATGTGTCATGCCCCAAGTTCTCTGTGGTATCAAAGCCACTGCAAAAGAAGAATGTCATGGTGCAGTCAGAACACTGCAATGTGATGGCTGGACTGGTAAGAACAGCCATCATTTGATTGGTTTCATGATGGCCATAAAACCAAAGGTAAGGACTATGGATATGTCATGAGCATTTCCATCTCATGGCTGAACCAACTGCTTTATCTTACTAGCTACATACCATCCATGTTCATGATGCATCTGGTGACTCATGCAATGCCAAAGAACTCCTCAAACAAATTATCAAATTAACAAATCAAGTTGAGAGCAAGTAGGGAGTTATTATCATTGCATATACTACTGATGCATCTGGAGAGTCTTGTAAGGCTTAGCAACTCCTTCACACCAAATTTCCACACTTGGTAACACCTGACTGCCTAGCTCATCAGGTAAGTTGTCAATATGAGAATAGTATGTGAGCTAGCTTCATCTATTTACAGTTTAACCTTATTGTGGAGGATCTCTTCAAAGCCAAGGATGACTATGGGTAGTATGGTGACCTCACACAAGAGTTAATTACATGACTTCATAGTAAAACCTATATTCTTGCACACCTTTGTGAATTGCAAATGTCAACCATGGAAAAGATATTGCCTATCATTTGTGCTGTTTGTTACAATACTTGTATGCCCCTATTCATTTCTTCTCCTCTTTCCTCTTGTTCCTTGCTTATGTCATCCTTTACTTGTTATATCTTACATTTCAACACAATTGTACTATAGTTACCTTCCTTCTTAGGATATACACTTTCTTTCTCACAATACTTCTCTCACATCAGATATGGCAGTCTTAGTCTGTGCATGCATAGCTACCCTATTTAAGCACAGTGTACTTGTCTCTTGTTCTTTACTTTAATCTTACTGGGTTTTCACCTGAACATCCTTCACTAAGAGCCCCCAACTCTTAGTTATCTGAATGATATCTAAGCTTAGCACACCTAAGCCTTAGTCTAAAGTGAAACCCTTGCTTCAGCTCAGCACAGTCTTCATCACCTTGACTTTGACTGTCTTCATCATCGCAGATAAATGTACTTGACTCAGCAGTCTTATACTAGTACTCAACTGCCTCATTGATACTGAGAACTCTTGCTTGTTTGCTTGAGTACCACAATCCACATTCAAGAAGCCTCTTGTTTGCAGCCTTTGTGTTAAGAACTATCCCAGTTTGTAACATTATTCTCACTCAATGGTTGTCACATTATTTAGCATACTGATGAATTTTAGATGTTCAGCCATCACTAGAGCCACTGATAACAAAGCACAAAGTGGAGATACAATATACAGGTGATGCTTGTTCATGAGCAAAGACCTCAGCTGCTATTATGACAATAAAAAATCTAACATTCTGGCATGCAATGACTCAGTAGGAATATTTTTATTGTGACATAACACAATTTTGACTGATGTTGCACTACCATTTAGATGGAAAAACCTTTTGGAGCCAATTACCCTGATGATGAATATTCACCAAGCTGCCCACTTGAACCCTGAGTGTCATGAATTCCTCATACAAATCATTATTCTTTCCTCAATTTTCCTAAAGCACCTAAACTCAGTGCTAAGACAAACCCTAACCCTACCAAAATCCCTATATCTGCTTCTATAGTCGAACTCCCTGATGAAGATGAAGAAGTCTTTTATGATGCTATTGGATAAGATAAGATAAGATAGTGTCATGTGATCTCAGAACCTTCTAGAATATGATGTCATTATGATGTCATCAACAATGTCACAATATCACATCATACGATTTCCTTTTTTATTTTCTGATTGGCTAGTAGTTTCAGACTCAGTTTGTATCTCAGTTTCAATATGCCTATATAGTTAGCTAGTTTTGCCATAGTAGTTCTTTAGTTCAAACCTCTTGTATCTACACCTAGTAGCAACCAGATGTCACTGCTCCTCTCTTCTCTTGTGATAACCTTAGTTTGAGTCCTAGTCTCTGCCCCTGCCTTAGGTGGTTAAAAGGGTTGTAACACTGAGCATATTCCAATCTCATTTGGGTTTCCCTACTACCACTACTCAAAAGTCAGTGATGAATCTGACCTTGTGGCTTGAAATGCAGTTCCAGAGAGTGCCAAGCATTGCTTGGCTCAAATTGATCATGAGGTTTATTGATCATGAGGTTTTCATTGCCACTATTATCATTGATCCACTCTACAAAGACAAACCTTTCAAAAATATTCCCCTAACACATGCTGGGCTAATGTCCTTTTCAGTTGCCTCTGGACACATTTTTATGGTGGTGTGCTACCACTCAAACTTTTTACAGATCTCAATAATTATTTAAAAAGTTCACCTGAGTTCCAGCCACTTGATATATACACAGAGATCTTAGTATCATGCACAAAGGATCAGGTAATACATTTACTAGACTCAGAGCTATATTCCTCAATGTCTAACCTATTTCTACCCATAGGGCACACCAGTTGATCCTCTCGATATTTGAGATGGATTTTCACACAGCAGCTCTGAAATCAAGCCCCTCCAGAAATTTGCTTAGTGAATTCTCTTTATCTGTCCAAATTCTGCTTCATGTGAGTGTCTCTTTAGTATCTTTGGTGCAATCCTCATTAAATGGTGAAATTAGCTTTCCACTCAGAATCTTATGCTACTTGCAGAGTTAAAGATGTACCTCCATGAGGAACATGTTCATGCAGGATCCTCCAGGAAGTGTCTCAAAAAGTACTACTGCCAGGATACCACTGAGGCCAACCCTACAGAGGCTGACACAGATGCCTTTGGTGATTCCCAGCAGATGAGCAGCAGAGCACAGAGGGCTACAGCAAATTGCTGCACACTTGATTCAAGCTGTCAAAGATGAAGAGTCATTCACCACCTCCAAGATTATGGAGGCAGCTACTAATCCATTAGACTTCCAGCAAATTCCTATCAAAGATCTCTTTGATTTCTCTTGTACTCAAGATTGGCTAGAATCCTTCTACCAAATAGCCATACCAGGCTTAGATGTGGAGGTTGAGTTATATGAGCTGTTGGATTTGGATGCCAATGGTATTGACAACCCAGAATTTCCACAGGCAGATGAGATTTTGGACAAGTAAAAAGGAATGATGAGTTCCTGGTTAGGTGGGCCTGAGCCAATCAGATACGATTATATAATGTTTTCCCTCGGACTTCTGGCACCATAGCTGTTCACATTCACCTGTAGGTATAGTGACGTTCACCAGTGAACATTCACCAATTTTTGTGAATGTTCAGCAACCGGACAAACACTGAAAATATCCCAGGGAGCTTTGCACTTTCTTGGGCATTTCAGCAAGTACGAAAGGGTGGATGGAAAACATAACCCCAACTTAATGAATTGCTAGGGCATTGATAAGTAGCCAATATATTGTATCATACTTACCAAATTAAAGATGCGAGTACTGAGCAATGTCAAGCATTCAGGAGGAGACATGTAGCACTCTCCAATCCCATTTGTGGATCGCCCAAGAGAAAGGACGTGAATTGCGAAGATGAGCGTGCGGTAGCCTAAAGGAAGCAGTGAGACGAGGCAAGAATATATTCATCACTTGTTAGATACTGGACTTACTGCACAAACAATAAAGGCATCATATCTTTGCAGGATACGCGGCGCATCTGAAATAGCCGGCGGGGACGGCGGCCTGGTGGGGCATGCCTTGCACTAGGATATTCACACATCCCAAGATGCGGGGGCCCGCAACACTAGTATGCACTATAGCTCTCGATGAGACATAGACTTGGATTTTTAAGGACAAATTATTCGACATACTACTAGTAGGAACGCTCCGGGCTCATGATGATCCACTCCGAAATGAAAATATGGCTATTATGTAACCACAGCTCAGGGACACAAGTAACCTAGTAGTCCAAACTGTCGTCCCTTGGCTGTTACGCCACAAGGCAGTGATACTAAAAGCTTGTGTTTCAGTGTCGCGGGCAGTATTTATGTAGATTGTGGGAACTCCAGTAAGCCAGCGTGCTTACAACAGGACAGGGTAGGACATGCGTGTGCTGCTCGCCGTCCCCCGAATCCAGTTTGACACAGACTGGCTGCAGAACACGGACATGAAGTACGGCACTCTGTCAAATGTTGACATGAATCACCAAGTTCAAAGCAACAAATGCACATGTCACCAGTGTCGTGCCTGGGCGCTCATCTGCACAGCAACTGTTGTGAATATATAGAGACGAAGGTATCGGCCGGAACACGCACCTCGTTACACGACTTGGACGACCTCCTAGACGAATCCTCGAGTTCCAACTTTTGCTGTCTCAGCTGTCAATCTGCACCTCTCGTTTGTCAATGGTGCTCATCTGTGCCGAGGTCATCTGAGCTGTAAGTGACACTATTTCCCAGGAAACGTGGAGATAAGGAAAGCTATAAGCCTACTCGCTCACAGGTATCTTGCATCCTCGTACAGATCCAACAGAAAACGTACACCCATCCGAAAATCTTCAGGATCGATCTCCTGTAAACAAGTTAGATCGTGAGTGATATCGCATCCTTGTCTGTCGACAAAAGTAAAAGTTGAGGTCAAAGCAGATATGCCAGTGAACTCGCCCACAGTCTAAATCCCTCAGAATAACCCATTCTGATCCAAAGATCCAACAAGCTGCTCTCGCACATATTGGTCACGATTCCCTTGACTGAAATACCCGAATTGCCTACCATGTCTTCTCTTGGTGCTGAGATGAAACAAACATCAAAATTAATCCCCCGCAAGATAATGCGAGGCCATACTAAGCAGGTAGTTGGCGTTGCACACCTGCCCGGCAGGCAGCGCATCGTCACATGTTCTTTCGATGGTTCACTTCGACTATGGGACCTAGAGAGCGGTGCACAGATAGGTTACGAGTGGCGAGATGAATGGGATAAGGCAGGAGTATGGACGATGGCATTGTCTCCAAACGGGAAGACTGTTGCCAGCGGAAGCGAGGACGGGACAGTGAGGTTGTGGGACGTTAGGACAAGAAAGGTTATTGCCAAATGGAAAGAGCACACTCAAGCTGTAGAGTCAGTGTGTTGGAGTCCATATGGCGAGCGAGTGGTGACTGGATCCTTTGATGGGACAGCAAGAGTATGGCATGTCGAGAGCGGAGGACTCGTCCAGGGTTTGAATCCAATAGAGACAGGGCACCAGCATGTGTACGCGGTGAGCTACTCACCCAATGCAACAAGAATTGCGACCTGCGGACGCGATGGAATCAAAATCTGGGATGCAAAAACAGGCAAACAGCTCACCGCCATCAAACTCCATCAACTAGTTTGGAGCTTAACTTGGACATCGGACGAAAAAAAGCTTATCTCCGGGTCAAGGAATGGCTCAATTAGGATATTCGACACTGCCACCTGGTACCAGATCGCCATCCTGCACGGTCACACACAGGGTATCAAGTCCATTACATTATTCCCAAACGACCGCCTCCTTGCGAGTACATCATGGGACGGAACAGCGCGTCTCTGGAATCTTGATACCAACCTCCAAGTTGGACCACCTCTGCAACATGAAAAGGGTTCAGACGTTCAATGTGCAGCCTTTTCCGCTGATGGAAGGCTGCTATCCACAGGTTGTGAGGATAGAAACGTATATGTATGGGACATTCAAGCCATCTTCAAATCAGCTAGACTAGAGGATCTTTTGTTCATACCTGATGTGAGTACCAACTCGACTTCCACTCGCTATCTCATTCCCAATGACTGTCAGGTACAAAAATTTGAACTCAAAAGGAAGGTACGCATCATCTTATGACTTTTCAACAATAAAACCCGCTAATGTCTCATTCGCACAAGTTATTATCAGGTGTACGCTGTGTCTTTTTCTGTCCTTGATATGAATCGTGACATTGATATTCCAGGCTTACGTTACGCGACGTCCAACCATCCGTCCACCCCCACATCAAGTACCACCAGGCTTTTTTGATGGAGATCAAGACTGTGACCCGGTGCGATACCACCGTCTCAATTTCCCTCCCTTTTCTGACTTCTATGCTGTTAGTCGCTCACTTCCAGCCGTCCCTATCCTGATCCTTCCCTACATCGCTCCCGCAGTTCTTTTGTGCCATCCCAGGAATCGCGTGCGCTCATCTCTCGCTTTCCCTCACTCTTCCGCCGTTCACCACCCAACACCAATGAACCATTTAAACCTCAACAATTCCCAGGACCTAGTACCTCCTCTCGCTGCGGTCCTGCACTACATGAAAAGAAGGTGTGTCCTTTTTGGGATGGGTTCTCAATGCAATTGGTAGTGTCTCAATTTTTTTTCCCGCAGGAGCTGTATGTTACTTGGCGGCCGGAACGAGCTAGCGACAAGGGGACGCGCATCAAGAATCCCACATTGTGGGCTCGTGTCGGGTTGTTCCTTTGCTGTGTATCTCCTTCCACCCATGACGACCATTAACGGATGCAGCACATAGATGTCCTTGATATTTGGTCCCTCTGTTTTGTTATCTTGTTGTAATGTATCTTTCACTATACTATCAATAGCATCCATTGAATTGGGGAAGGACATTAGGTCCTGTTTTTGAATCTGAAAAAGATGGGACATTCAAGGTTTTGGTCAGTGAACATATTGTAAGCCCTCTCTATACTACTATCAGTTCTGTTAGTTATTTTTTTCTCTATTATTTTGCTCGTCACTCATGCGAATTGTAGCGAAAGCGTCCCGACCCTCTCAAGATGTATGATGGTATATGTTATCAAAATGTCGAGCCAACATCATTGCAGAAATTCGTTCGGCGAATTTTTTGGATCTGCGTAAACTCGGCCTCTTGTGTAAGTTACTAAGAAGCACTAGGGCTCTGGCTGCGAGTTTCTTAGGGTGTGGGACCTGTTTAAATTATGAGCGCACTGAATAGTTAGACGAGAGGTTACTGATAGTCATGCAATAAGGAGAGTGATAATTCTGTGATGATAAATGATAGATTTCGATGATACAGAGCATAACGAGTGCGATACGAGAACGAGACTGGACTGTGAGACTGATCTGATTGCCTGTCTGCAGAAACGAGTGTACATGAATTGTTTATACTGTGAAATGCCAAGGGTCCTTGGGTATGAGAGGCCGAACGAGTAGGTGAAACGGAGGCAGAAGGGAGTGGGGTTGGACCTGGCAGGTAGAGAGGTGGTTGACAGAGAGTACGAGAGATTGAATGAGTGGTGTAGTAGGGGTATGAATATTAGATTGTTTTTGACAGCTAAGGAGGTGACGGTGACGAAAGATGGACTAAGGGCCAATATACAAGGGAGGGATGACGGCAAACGACGACGATGAGCTGAGGCGGTGGTAGCTGGTGGCGGTCAAGGTAAGTGTTGTTTCAGCTATTTCCGGCCGCACACGCTTGGTAATCACTACACCATTTGTGAACGTCTTTTCAGTCTTTTGGGCACATCGCATCTGTCCTCACACAGCGCTCCTTCGAAGATGAGGATGCCATAGATGATATTCCTATGTTCAATGACATCCCCCTTCAACAACTGTTGAACTTCGAAGACGAGAGCTGGGTAAGATTGACGGAAGTATTTCTGATGAGGTCAATTGAAAGTTTTACGAGTTAGTCGACATGGATGCGGAAGGTGAAGACGACAAACAGACAGTCGATGACATGATCAGTAGTTAGTGCTGGGGGCAAAACTACTTTTGGCCGAGTTTTGATTAAGTGCCGGCACAACTGGCACTTGGCGCATCGGCAAAACTCCCAGGCGCATTACATCAACACGACAACGATTCATGATAATTCATAATGATACTACCGATTATTACATTGACGAGACACCTTTCATAGTTAACAGAGACTGCACATCTCAAGATATATTATCCTTCAAGTCAAATCCCACCTGCTGAACATCGTCTTCGAAAGCCGCAGGCATAATTCCTTTGTCAACCTGTCCCAGCTCTGCAAGGTCATCCACCTTTCCCGCCGAGATCTCGTACCCTTCCAGCTGGGGATCAATAACCGACAGTAATTTTGCAATGCGTTGCTCAATCTCATCAAAGGCAGCTGCAACCTCATCCTCTGTTAAGCTTTCAGGCCCCTCCAGCTCGTCGCCAGCCTGACTCTGGCTTACCAAAGGAGGTGTCCATGCGAAATTTGTGTCGAGATCCATCGCCAGGTCTGTGTCAATGCCACCACCGTTCCGAGTGTGTATATGTGCATGTTCCCGACGGACTGGTTGGCCAGCAGCAAGTGCACGCTGGTGGACATGATAGGAATAGTTGTTACGAAGTTTTCCAAGGGTCTCGAAAGTGCGAACTGTTAAGTTGCAATATTTGACACTCTGGATTCCACCAAGATCCGAAAATAGTCGTTCGACATCTGCTGCATGAGGGACAATTGAGAATAAGGTGATTGCGAGTGTTTTCGATGGGTACGTCTTCGCAGACATCGGAAGATCTTCCCACCAATCCTTCTCATTGGCTTGACCACCGGCAACGGGCCTTTGCATTGGTAATACTACTTTAGATTCTCGACAAGTTTGACAGCTCGATCCCCATCCCAGCGCCATTGTTTTGCAATATCAAGTGCAAGTGCAGCCGTACACATCTGCTCGAACGTTCGGCTCTTTGCAGCTTGAGACACTGCCAGATTCCAGCACATTGATTGTAAGAGAAGGGCAAGAGCGTGAATATCGGTATTCATGGCATGAAATTCACGATTGAATACAGCCTTAGCACTGGATGTTTTTCAGTAGGCATTTTGAGACGAGTCTCAAGTGCAGCCTGAGGATGGTGCAAATGATATGGTTCAACTTGAACAAATGATAAAAAAAACATGGTAATATTGTTACTGTGATCTTGATAGGTGGATTGATGCTGAATCTACTGTAACAAGCTTGTCCAAGTTGCCCCTGAACCTCTGGTACTACTACTAGTTGTGCCAAGTTTTGCCAGGACCCCCGAGATATCGCCGGCAATTGCCAAAATGGCACAACTGGCGCGTCGCAATGGCGCAGTTTTGCCAACTGGCAACAGTACAATCGCTTTATCTCCAGCCAATAATATCGCATTCTTCCAGCTTAGTAAGCATAAGTATGAGATTTGCAAGCAATGTAAGTCACGTGCGTTCTGGCTGTGACCTGATCTTGCACCTGAAAAATGGACAACGACTCTGCCATTGCTAAGGCTTCGACTACTATGAAAGCCAAACCGACTAAGGTGAAAACACAGTGTGTCCAGGTCCCAAGAAAAATGGATCGTAAGTACACTGTTTAGATTGTTTTTCATACTCATTTTAATTGCAGAAATTTGTATGCGTTGCATCACCTGCATGGTAGCAGCGTGCTTCCCTGTTTGCATCATACGTCCCTCGCGCCGCTCACAGCTCCCGAGTAGTCTTGACCTCAATGATGGGGACATGGTTTTGACCGATTTCTCCCCTGCTGTTGGCCACTTCACTTGCTTCCTAATTGATCTCTTTCATCACGATGCTTCCCCTGTCGATGCTGTTCTCTTCGTTGCTCTTTTTATGGTATTTTTAGCTGCTCTCCAATGTGTTTTCGCCTTTTTATACCGTATTTTTGTAGCGGCTGCAAATAATGCAGGCATGGGAACATATAGGACACTGCCCCGTCTTATTAACACAA
>MU172932.1:168806-178857 GCA_016695475.1 Suillus decipiens | reverse complement strand
AGAAATTTGGCAGGAGAAGCGAGGAGTTTGAAATTTCACACATGCCGGTGATGCCGGTTTAGGTAATCGTTGTATCTGTACAGCGTTGACCACACGGTGTTAATGCTGTGGGCAGAACTATTTCAAGGTAGTTCTGCCGGCAGAACTGGCAGAACCTGGCAGAACCATGTTCTGCCAACGTGGCAGATGGCAGAATCACGTGATGTTTTAACGACGCAAGACTACTAACTACATCGATGTAAGACCGCTCGACAGCAACATAGAATTGATATTCCATGCCCCATCTTCATTTGCATCATGATCCGTGACCATAATTTCATCCTTAATCGCGGCAGGCACAAATCCCTCATCGACGCGCTGCAGTTCTGCGAAGTCAAATGCTCTCCCTCGCAAAACTTCCTTCCCATCCAAGGAGTCCCAGTCCGAGGCAAACTCTGTGCCCATTGTTTTTTCCACATTACGAATATCTTCTAGTCGAGCAAACTCAGCATCAATATCATCAGGTGAGATTGATTCAGAAACTTCAAGATTGTCACTGGAGACTGCTGAAAGTGGGGGAATGAATGCAAAGTTGGTTTTGAGCTGTTTGGCAACCTCCGTATCAATTCCCGGAAGTTCAGTTGTGTGCATGTGAGCATGCTGTCGTTGTTACGACTGGGATGGGCTTGTTGAGCGACAGCTCAAAAGAGAGCAGCGGTCGTTAATGGATCAGAGCTTTAAGTACAAAAGAGTATGACTCTGTCAGACAACTGAGACAGGTTCGTGCTGTGAAGCAAGACGAAACTGGCTAAGTCGAACATAAGTGTTTGGCTAAGGCTTAGGAGTGCTAAGACTTAGAAAGATGACTTCACAATGACGACTAGAGTTGAGAGGCTCTAGTGAAGGATGTTCCAGGTAAAACCCAGTAAGATTCAAGTGAGGAATCTTACAAGTACAAGAAGGCCTTTAAATACTAAAGTACGTAGTGACTTTAGGGCAGGTCTGAGATGGATGTAAACAATAGGTAACCGTGTATAGTATACAACGACGTGAGTCAGTAGAATGTCATAGAATGATGATGTCGATAGAACAAGATAGAACAGGATAGAACAGAGCACGAACGTACAGTCAAGTGACTGTGGGAGAAGTGTCGAGGCCATATGACCGTGTAAGAATAAAACCGATAAGGTAATAGTGACATAAGCAAGAGGAAATGAATAGGGGCGTACAATGATTGTAACAGTCGTCGTGTTGGTTTGCCGTCAGTAACATTTCTAAGGTGGATGTGATAGCGAAAATCAGCGCGGACCTTGCCAAGTGTCTCAAATGTGCGAACTGAAAGATTGCAGCACTTGGCCAACTGCGTACCACCAAGGTCTGAAAGAGCCATTCAACCTCGGCCGCATGTGGGATGATGGATATTGCAAGAGCCTTCAGTGGGTGTGCGTCAGAGTTGATTGGGAGATTCTCCCACCAAGCTAGTCCGTCTGCCTGGCCACCAGCAAATGGTGCATGGCAGAGATTATATGCCTTAAGGTCCATGACAAGTGTGCCAGCCTTTGCTTTACTCCACTTTCACTGTAGTGCGATTTCCAATGCCACTTTGACCATGAATTCGAATGGACGGCCACTCGCTGCTTGAGTAACAGCAAGTTTATGATACATTGGGTGGAGGAGTAGTGCGAAGGTGTGATATTTGTATTGATTGAATGAAATCGACAGTTGAAGACTGACTTTGCATGAGCAAAGAACTCCATGTCGTCGCCATCCTTGAGTCGTAGTGTTGACATCTTGTGTGCACACCGAATGAGTTCAATAGAGTGCTTTGATTCACGCTATCATACACTGAAATGGTATATAGTACATCCTCCCATGGTTCTGTTGGGAGTTCTGCCACATTCTGCCCGGGAGGTCTGCCATCTGCCTGGCAGTGCCAGTTCTGCCCTGCCATGTGGCAGAATGGCAGAGTTCTGCCCACAACACTAACTAAGGTCCACACCTCATTCACACCACTTCAGCAAAGTATTGTATGCCTCTCAGACATTATAGTCTATCGAGCAACAGTACTTAACATCTAATAGGACGATAAAATGATACCTTTTCATGCCTTTCGCCTGCCCATGCTACAATATCAGCCACCTATTGAGCCTTTGATTTGGATTGTCAATCCTTCAAGCCTCGACATTGATGAAAAAAATCCTTGGAGTCCTAAAAATCCTTCGTGGGCTTTGCATGACAGTCATGGACCTCATGTTGCACTCTATCTCGCACAAGGCCTCCATGCTACCTTGGAGAGAAGCTTTTTTTCGAAGCAGGGCCCTTATCCAGTTTCTCAATGTGTTGGATGCTGACAAGCAAGTGAGTGAGCAACTTCATGTCATCTTACGACCAATTGCTATCAAAATAGTCACCAATGAGGTTGATGCTGAGATGGAGGCTACTAAGGACATTTTTGGCATGTCGTCGAAAGATATCACCTTCAAACTACTCCTCTCGTTTGATCTTGATGCTTTGCTGACGGCGCGGTTACGAGAAACTACTCCGTGGCTACAACGCATCCTTTTCTCAGCTATGCAGACAGTATGAGCTGCAAAGGAGAACAAGAAGCAGAACATCGAGACAGTAAGTGTTGTGCGCATTTGGTTGATTGTATATGACTAATTTATGAACAGTACTGTAACGTAATTGAGCCACAAATTGCGAATATTCGCTCCCAAAACAATCTCGCCTTCCAAATGATCCACGGATTATGTTTATCTAGTGGTGGTTCATCACGCAAAACCATTGATTTACTCGCGTGTTGCAGTCTTTCTCCTGCCTACGACACGTTGCACAATGCTCATGCTGCCATGGCTGATGGCCAGATACAGTGTGCATGTCTAGTATCTCATGGACCACATATGATTGGATGGGATAACATCCAAGTATCCAGGTGTTGTGGTATTGAAAGGGCACTTAAAGTCTGTCAGAAGATCTTCAATTGCATCTTGAGCAGCGAGCGATAAAGGTTATATGGAAAACATGGTTAAAACTTAACATAGCATTATAGAGTCTGAACAATGGTAGACGCTTTGTACTAGTACATGCAATCGAGTACGACCAGCATGACTGGCACCTGCTAAATTTCAAACTCCTCGCTCATCCTGCCAAATCTCTCCGAGATCGACCAGCCTGGCTTTGTTGTCCGTGGTATTAATAAGCCAGGCTGGTCACGAGCCTAATTGACACCTGAGGGCTGCTCAATTCTGAAAGTTCGCATTCACCTGGGAGCCGAGTTCGCCGGTTTGCTGATAAGCGTCGCCAAACTTTGTCCCAAGCAGGACTTGTACCCAAACCTTATGGCGCACAGCACCAACACTTGGTGTAGTGAAGCAGTCTTAAAGCACATACCAAACCTCACTAAACCTTGTCATTCACATTCCTAACCCTTGTCAGGCATGACCCTTGACATTCCTAAACCTTTACTAACTATTCCCATAGAGTACATCACATTCAATATTAGTATGTCTGTGAATATCATATAATATAGCCATCTCTCACTCAGAAATGGAATTACAATTATATATTTCTACCTAACAAGGTTTAGATGAGGATTGGATCAGCTGAGGGTTAGTAATGAAGAGATTCAGGAGTCTCACTGAGGTTCAGGATGTGCTTTAAGACTACTTGTAGATAATTTACTACACTTGAAGTGCTGGTGCTGTGTGCCATAAGGTTGAGGTACAAGTCCTGTTTAGGACAAAGTTTGGTGACACTTAGCAGCAAACCAGTGAACTCGGTTCCCAATTGAATGTGAACTGAATGAATTGAGCAGCCCTCTGGGGTGATGCATACTATTAAAGTCCAAAAAAGTCTGATTAAGTAAGTTGAGATTTTCCTGATGCAATGCACTCCAGAGCTCACCATCCACCAAAGATCACCCATTGTTCATGACTATGCCAGACCCATCACTGTGGTCACCATGCCAGCAGAAGACTCCTCATGTGACACCAACACTGAGCACTTTGAACACTACCTCAATGACCTCAAGGAATACACTTTCATTGAAGCTGCCCTCATGTGTGAAGGGTATGCCATTGAAGTTGACATCATCATCAGAAGAGATACCTTTGCCACTTCCCTCATCATCCATATCATTAGAAATGCAATCTTGCTTGAGCAGTGGGCTTGCAGAATCAAACATGAGGAAACTTACATCAGTATCATGCACTTGCAAAGGCATGTCCATACTCATGCTTTATGTTTGCTGCCTCATGGGTTTGAAGGAGATATTAGGGAGGCTATACAAGTGTCATATCCCATACATCTGATCTCAGATTTGATCAGATCAGATCAGATCAATTCCACTTCTGTCTGGACCATGTATCTGATCTGGATCACCCATCCAAAAGCCCTAGCTTCTCATGTTCTAAGTCCACTGTGCATACTTGCTTCTATCCCCATTTGGTGATTCACCTGTACCAGTATCCCAGCTGTGTATATTCCTGTCCTGCTTACTGATTTGTTACCTGTGCTTCATATCCAACTGGCATTTACTGATCCACTGTGTATTTACTAATAGACTTCCATTATACTTTGTGCATAGCCCCCCAGTCCCAGACTTGCTGATTATCCATACTAGCTACCTACAGTATATAAACTGCATGTACAACTCTATAGAACCTTAGTTCGAATATCATCTTAGATTCTGCTCATTCCGTTCCTCTGAACTTAAGCTACTTCTAGTTCTAGTATCTTCTGAGACTTAGGATTGATTCCTAAGGTCTACACTTCCAACTCTACCTTCAGTAGTCCACATCCATTAGGTTCTAGTTTGGACCTTGTCCAATAACTAGCCTTATACCTTGAATCCATCCATACATTCCAGATACCCTTTGGACATATCATTTCCATCCATACATTCTGAATACCATTCGGATGCATCATATCCAATACCTTCAGACCTTCAGATTCATCATGCAATCACTTCCAAACCTTCAGATGAATATCACTCCTCTAAAATAAGGGGCATTACTTGGGAAAGTGGCACAGTGTATGAACTGAGGCCAAAGCCCTTCAGATCTCTTACCTTTGAGTATGGCGTGACAGTCTAGCTGGTGCTAGCCTTGCATAGGTCCATTTCCATTATTGTCTAGCCTCTATACTGCATAGCACGACCATCCCTAACCCTAACATTATTGATATAAACAGTTACCAAGGTTACCACACCCTTGCTGGACTACCATGCTGCAGTACCAAGCCATGTTCAATGAGCCAATGCCCATTGAATTCCTATGCCATGCCAAACTAGTTCCATTTGGTGTGTAGTACATTCTCATCTACTGCTGCTAATCCCATGGCAAGCCTTATTACATGTAGAACATGTGCTGCAGCACATGCTGCATCATTACATATTACTACAGCTAAGTCTCACATACTTGCCACTACTCTCACCTATTGATTCCACATACTTATGATGTATGATAAAAGACTGCTGACTTCTCCTCTGTTTGACATTCCCTTTCTACCATACAGCGGTGGGAGAAGTCACTTACTATCATTTTTCTTATATCATATCACTCATTTGACAGGATTCCCATATCACTATTGCTATCGCAATATAAAATACATTTTCTTTGAAATCCAATATTTTTAAGAGTTCTTTGATGGTCATTGCCCTTGATGCTATCATCACCCTGCCTGTCGCTATCAATGCTATCCTCACTATCCTCACTGCTACTACCGCTAAGCATTGGTGTCATCATTTTCATGCTGTCGCTCATTATTGCCCTTTGGCATACAGTGCTATCATAGTTATCAGTACACACTATCATATTGCTCATCATTAGCACTTCCCACAGTATCATCAGTATCTATCTTTCTCAGTATGCTTAGCATTGGCATCCACAGTCTCTACAGTGCTATCGGTGGCAATGCTACCGCTATCATTGGCAACATCTTATAGCAGTATCATGTGTCACATATTAGTGTTTGATGAAGTATATTCACTAGCAACCCCTCAGGTTGAACATTCTTGCCTTGCAAGTATAGCAGCTAGGTAGACACTCAATATATACTAGTCTAGGGGGGTAGTTCACTATCACTCTAGCTAGATTGTAGTCTTTACAATGGTCTTAACACAAAGGCACTGTGGGATCAATGGAAGGAAGAAATAGAATTGGTCCAATTGGAGATGAATTGGACATGCAACTTTTCCTGTGGAAAGTAGGCCAATGGGGTGACCAGATGCAGGAATCATTGGTGAAAGGTCTTCCAGGTCATGCATGCTACTCTGGAAGGCAATCCCACATGTATTCATTACTGGCACAAGATACACAGGTAGCATTTCAAGCCCTGCAGATGGTGTCAATAGATGCTGATGATAAATGAATTTGTTTTGCTGATGATTTCCAACACCCAAAACCTGAGTCCTGGGAATTGTCTGGGTCAGTCCACCCAGGCTTGACTCCTGGGAATTTTCCAGATCAGCCCATGTCTGAGTTTGAATTTTTTATCCATCCATCAATCCCTGCTATCTTCATATCTGAAACAACTGTCATTGTCATTGCCAGTGTCATAATCCTGCATTAACCATGTCTGTATCTACTGCATCCACTACTCATACTGAGACTTCTGGTAATTATTACCAACCCCTCACCCTGAACATGGCAGATATTTCCTATACATTGGAAATGGCTGCATCATGCATCCATGCATGTATCTCCCAATATCAGAATGAGGCTGCCAACAGCAATGTTCCCTCTGCTGCCCAGATCATGCACTTCAAAGCTGGGCTGCAATGGGAGATCAGTGTAAGTGACTGGTGACCTGATGACTGGTGATCAATACTAATATTTCCAACAGACATTTGTTACCCCTCTCCTGTAGTATGCAGCTGCAAGGCACATCATTTCTGTTGTTCCAACCCTGGTTGCTCATATCCTTGCATTGTTTCCCATGCTCACCTGGAAAACAGTTCCAGATGACATTTTTTCATCCCACCTCTGTCAGTTTGATGATGCTGCAGTTCTGGGTCATCCCTTCCAGATTGTGTCTGACTATCATGCTCCATGGTAGATCGGAGACAACACAATCCTGAATCAACCATGGCATTGGAATCAGATAATGGCTGCCTGTGTGTTTCACTACCAGCATTGGGAGGTAAGCATGTTACACCATGTCCTTAAGTGATGACTCATCTGTTTCAGTCTGGGATTGAGGATAATGGCTTTGTTCTTCCTGAGCAGGTGGATTAGAGAATGCCTGGTGGCATTACATGAGGAGCAAATTCAGGGCATCCATGAGAAGATGGCAGAGGTGAAGGTGTACACAGAGATGCTAGAGAAATTGAAGAGAGGCAGAGGGGAGTAGTCCAAATCACTCAGTTAGCTACATATGGTGACATCCAAATTCCATACATGATGTAAAATATGATATGGCATCCAAAAATAGTCTTCTATCCAGAATATCAAGCTCCAGATGTTGACTCCTGAGCATTGAGCCCCAAATATCAAGTCCTGAATGTCAATTACCAACTGCTGAGTCACAAATATGGAGTCCCAAATACCAAATATCAAATGCCAAGTACCCAATACCAAATACCAAATACCAAATACCGAGTAGTAAATACCAAATTCCAAGTACTAAATGCTGAATGCCAAGTGCTGAATACTGAATACCAAATGCCAAGTACCAAATCCTGAATACAGAATGCTGAATATCAAGTTCCAAATACCAAATACTAAGTATCAAATCCCAAATCCCAAATACCAAATGCTGAGTAGAGAATACCAAATACTAAATACTGAACACTGAATACTGAATATCAAGTACCAAATACCAAATATCAAGTACTGAACACTGAATACCAGATGCTAAGTACCAATGTGGCAGTCAAACTTGCTATAGGCTTGTATGACTCCATTATCATATAAATATCAAGCCAAGAGTACTTCCCTATCATTATCCTTACCCCTCAGCCTCTCTGTCCCTTACTGAGCCCATTTTCTGTGTGTTACCCCTATCTCTGGCTCTGTTCTGAGCTCCAGCAGCCTCATTGCTGCTTAGCAGCCACCCTATGGCAACTTTCCCACACTGTGCACAGCTCCCATGACTTGCTGAGACCCATTAGGCAACCTAAAGGCTCAAGAATTCTGTTCCATCCTATGTCCACCTAGCCATGCCAGTATGTAAATTTCCTTACCTTATGTTTTGTAACATGTAGTACATCCTTATTACATGTCTACTGTGTGGTTTTCCTATCCCTTCCATCTCCATCACTATTACTTAGGTATATAATTTCCTACCTACTGAGACTCATACTTTACTACCCTTCTACTATATACTCAGTAGGAGCAGTCACTATTACCTTTTGGTATAGTTTTCAATCCTTATACAAAATAACAATCCTTATCAAACATCATAATAAATCCTTATTCCACTGCACACAATACCTTCACTATACTGCTATACCACTTTACAACTGCTTAGTAACATTTTCCCATGCTGTGCACAGCTTCAGCATACATCACACTACCTTTGGAAATCATCTTGGCAGCTTTGGCAACTTCATCACTATCATCAGCCCCTATCTCACTATCTTTGACAGCCATCTTGGACAGCAGATTAGGCATTTTGGACTATATCCAACTAGTATCCCCCTTGGGTCAAACATTCTTGTCCTACAAGTGTAGCAACTAGGCAAGGCTTTGACATATACTAGCCTGAGAGGTAGTTCACTATCACTCCAGCTAGATTGTAGTTTTTATACCAAGTACCAAATACCAAATATTGAGTACTGAATACCAAATACCAAGTACTAAATACCAAATGCTGAGTACCAAATACCAAGTCCTGAATACCAAATACCAAGTACTGAGTACCAAATACCAAGTCCTGAATACCAAATACCAAGTACTGAGTACTGAATATCAAGTACCAAATACCAAATACCAAATACCAAATGCTGAGTACCAAGTATCAAATATTGAGTACCAAAACATAATCACACTATCTTATCCTGAGTGCACAATATTGCCATGGACATTCAGCCAGACAGTATAGTAGCAATGGATGTAGTGTGGTACCCTTCCCCTTGCTCTCTGAATATTGAATGCCAAGTACCAAATGCCAAGTGCTGAATATCAAGCCTCAAGTCCCATAACCTGAGTGTTGAGTTCCAGGTGTTGGCTATTAGTTCCTGAATGTTAGATAATTTGGTGTAGGATGCTTTATCATTCATCATTGGTATTCCAGGGTATGTACTAACAAGTCTAACTACACTTTCTACTTTGATCACTCACAGCCAAGTGAATGTGTCCCATTGACCCTAGCCCATCTACATGAGGAAACCTCTGCATAGATATGAACAGAGTCCCTCATATACCATGCCCATGCAATCTGATCCCCTTCCACTGCATGAACCCCATGCCTCACAATCCTCTCCAAAAACCCCAGTATACATCCAGAATTGTACATGAACTCCAGTTGAAGGCTTGGCATACTCATCCAAGCATTAGAATAGTTCTGTCATGAATTCCTCATACAAACCATTATTCTTTCCTCAATTTTCCTAAAGCGCCTAAACCCAGCACTAAGACAAACCCTAACCCTACCAAAATCCCTACATCCGTCTCTATAACTGAAATTCCTGATGAAGAAGAGGTCTTCTATGACGCTATTGGATAAGATAAGATAAGATAGTGTCACGTGATCTCAGAACCTTCTAGAATATGATGTCATTATGATGTCATCAAACAATGTCACAATATCACATCGTACGATTCTCATTTCTATTTTCTGATTGGCTAGTAGTTTCAGACTCAGTTTGTATCTCAGTTTCAATATGCCTATATAGTTAGCTAGTTTTGCCGTAGTAGTTCTTTAGTTCAAACCTCTTGTATTTACCAAGTGTAGCAACCAAGACGTACCTGCTTTCTTCCTTCTTGTGATAACCTTTCGTTTGAGTCCTAGTCTCTGCCCGTGCCTTCATTGGTTATTGTCATATTCCATACATCCGATCCAAGATCCGATCAGATCCGATCGATCCTGCTTCTATCCGGACCACAGATCCGATCCGGATCACTCATCCGAT
>MU172932.1:0-141867 GCA_016695475.1 Suillus decipiens | reverse complement strand
GTCATGTGAAATATTGATGGCTATGCAGGTACTTGAGGTCAGGTGACTATTAGTGACTATTCTAGGTAAAAAAATGTCAATTATGTACTTGTGGGATATACATATTGCATGTTTGCAGAAATTGCACCAGGTAGACAGTGTGAGTTTCGTGACTTTTTCATCGGACAACCTTACATAATTAAATTTCTGAGGTCACCTGACCTTTGTGGGAATTCTTTGGCATAGTTTTCAGAACCAAAACATATGTGAAGACAGTCATGAAAAATGAATTAGAAATAAGAAGGAAAGAGGAAAGAAAAAAAAATGTAAGATTGTGCACTGATTTTTGAGTGCTCAGCCATGCACCAGACCAGTTTGGTGCAGGTCAACGTTAGCGACCGCTGTTCTCTTTTGAACTGTCATTCAACGAGCCCATCCCAGTCGTAACAAAAGATTCAAGTCTTTCACATGCCACCTATCCGTGAGCGCCACCAGACCCCAGACACCACCAATAATCAGCCAGACTCACCACGAAGCGAACCCTGATTCTGCCACGACGCAGCCCAGACCAAAGCTTGACTAATACGTACAAGTACCAATGACACTATGTCAGGATCCACCCCCACTCCAGTAAAGATCACATCGCCCGAACTTAAGGCAGGGTTACCCACGCAATTCGATGGGACCCCCGCAGACGCCAAGAGATGGCTATACTCAGTAAAAACCTATTTTGCTATAAATGCCAGTTACTACGATACTGATCAGAAGCAGATCGCCACCGCTCTCACCTACATGAAGAATGGGACGGCAGGAGCATGGGCACTAAACTTCTATTCTAAGGTGTTTGAAGCGGGAGAAGCATGGGGGAAGTTTGAAGATTTCGAGAAGCAGTTCAAAGCTTCATTTGTCACTGCCGATGAAAAAGTCAGCGCCATGACTAAGATCGGTCGCATCAAGCATACCGGGAACCTTATGGATTACATCGCCGAATTCCGTACCCTTATGGCCGAATCAGCCCTCAAGGAGAGCACGGCTCTCATCTACTTCTTTGAGCAGGGATTGAAACCTGGCCTCCAGCTATCTGCCAGATGGAGACCGTCCCAGTAACCATCGAAACCTATATCTCCGCTGCTGTCATCCAGAACACCAACTGGGAGAGGTACTCTGCAGTAAGGAAAGGAGAAGGGAACGGGAGGAAGAAGAGCGGACACAAGTACGTCTCTAACTCCAAGAGATCTGACCCCGATGCCATGGAGGTCGATCACCTTACGGACACAGACTGGCGCAAGTATATGAAGAAAGGCCAGTGCTTCCATTGCGCCCAGACAGGACACCATGCCAATAAGTGTCCGAAGAAGAAGGTCCCTGTTAGGAAACAGGAGATTGAAGAAGAAGATACCGATATGGAGGTAGAAGAAGCCAGGAGACTCGCTGAGGATTTTTAATTTGGGAAGCTATGTCGTCGACAATAGACTTCCCTACTAGACCCTTACAACTTGTACGCAAAGTAGGAGAAAGGAAAGAAATGCACATCCCCATTACCCTTTACTCCCGAGTCCATAAGGATCCAGTCGACACCACAGCAGTCATCGATTCCGGAGCAGCCGGAATGTTCATCTCTGACCAGTTCGTCAAAGACCACCGCATCCGGACCCATCCCCTTAAGAAGCCCTTTGCCATGACCACCGCTGACGGCAGCTACTCGAAAGGAGGGTTGATCTCCAGGTACTGCATGCTCCACATCAAGATAGATGAGCGTGTTATGTTTGGAAAGTTCAACGTTACGCGGTTAGGAAGACGAGACCAGATACTCCTCGGTATCCCTTGGCTAAAAGCCATGAACCCCACCATCGATTGGGCAGCAGAAACATTGAAGCTCCCAGCAACTGAACGATCAGCAGAAGTCGAGAAGAGTATCGATGATGCTAGGAGGAGTAGCAAACTCAAACCCTTTTTCAGCCCCGATATGACACCCCGATGGGCACAATCATGGCTTAGAAAAACCAGCCCAATAACTGAAAACCCCCCTTTGAAGAGCTTCGAGCCACAACCTATAGAGGTTGATGAGACGCCTAAAGGAGCATCCCTACCGCATTCGGAAGAGATACCACGACCAGTGTCACTGATAAAAGAAGACATAAAACCAGCACTACCAATGCCCAGGGTCGTCTTGCCACCAAGACCGATATCGCCTATAGTAAGGCCGAAGAAGAGGGTGATGGAGCTAGGAGAAGTATTCCACCCGAAGCCTGTTGTCAAGGAACAAAGGCCTGTCGATGAACAGAAGAAGAATAAGAGGAAGGCGGAGCCAGAAGAATCATTCCGCCCAGCGCCCGCTGTCAAAGAACAGTGGCCGATTGACGACCAAAAGAGAGGGAAGAGAAAAGCAGAATGAAGTGTTAGTACAGAACGTCGAAATCCCCTGCCCCCTCCCTTTGCCTCAATCGAAGAAATCCCCGATGAAGAAATGACACCGGTACCACCCTTGCTACCAACAGAGGATGACGACCCCCCACCAGACTTTGATACTAAAGATGACGTCTGGATGGACACCCTCGAAGAACCAGTCAGAAACGTCTCGGATTACCCATTAGAAGAAGGAGAGTTCCTAGCGGAATATGCTCTTAATGGAGAAATGGTCAGGATCATAGAAGACGTCACTATGGACACCCCCCTTACACGTGATGGTACCTCCTATGCTGAGCAACACGCAACCCCTTTGAAATTCAGCAGTAAATCACAGGAGTTTGCCACAGCGGAGAAGGAAGCAAAGAAGAAGAGCTTCGAGGAGCTCGTGCCCATCTACCTCCACGACTTTGCTGATGTGTTTGCTAAAGACAGTCTTAATCACCTACCACCCGAATGACCTGGAACTGACCACCGTATCGAGACGAAACCTGGATATGTCCCCAGGGTTTCAAAGATCTATCCGCTATCACCAAAGGAACGAGACGCAGTGAAAACCTTCATAGATGAGAATCTCGCTAAAGGATTTATTTCGGAATCGAAATCCCCGCAAGCGAGCGGATTCTTCTTTGTTGGAAAGAAGAGCGGAGACCTGAGACCTACGCAAGACTACTGGTATATCAACAAATGGACTATAAAGAATGCTTACCCCCTTCCACTGCCAACTTCGCTTATTGCACGACTTCATAAAGCAAAGTATTTCACGAAAATGGACATTTGATCCGGGTATAATAACATCCAAATACACCCTGATGACAGATGGAAGGTGGCCTTTACCACTGAATTCGGGCTCTATGAACCGAATGTCATGTTCTTCGGTCTCTGTAATTCACCGGCAACATTCCAGGCGTATATGAACCGCACGTTCCAACAGGAACTGAATGAAGGGTGGTGGCTCATCGTCTATATGGACGACCTTCTTATATTCTCGAATAATTTAGAAGAACATCGGAAGAGGACAAGGTGGATATTAGAGAAACTGCGTAGAGAAACGCTATTTTGCAAACCAGAAAAGTGTACCTTCAATGCTGAAGAAGTCGAATATCTTGGCATGGTCATTCGTCCCGGACAGGTTACTTCGGACATCGAAAAGGTTGAAGGGATTAGGAAATGGGAGATGCCAAAGAACGTATCCGAAGTCCGCTCGTTCTTGGGCTTCTGCAACTTTTATCGGTCCTTTGTCCCTCATTATTCAGACATTGCCTGACCTCTGGTAGATCTCACGAAGAAGGATAATAAGTTTGCCTGGACCGATAAAGAACAGGGCGCTTTCGATGCATTGAAACAGGCGTTCACCACGAAACCGGTATTACATAATCCAGACCCAGCAAAGCAGTTTGCCATTGCCACCGACGCATCCCTCATGGCCACAGGGGGAGTCCTCCTTCAGACGGACGAGAATGGAATCTACCATCCCTGCGCTTACCTTTCGCAATCCCTGAACCCTGCTGAACAAAATTATCAAATCTTCGACAGGGAATTGCTTGCTGTTATCAGAGCGCTCGCCGAATGGAGACACTACCTTGAAGGAAACCCCCATCCGATCATTGTATTCACCGACCACAAAAATCTGTTATATTTCAACACGGCCCAGAAATTGACGCATTGTCAGGCTCGTTGGCAGATGTTTTTATGGGAATACGACCTGGAACTACACCACGTGGCGGGAAGCAAATTAGCTGCACCAGACGCATTGTCACACCGGCCCGATCACGGGACCAGAAAAGACAATAATACGGATCAGGTTCTCCTCCCCGACTCGATGTTTGTCCATCTACTAGATGTCGACCTCGCCGACACCCTCCGATCCTCAGACCCACTGGATGACCCAGTGTTTAAAGTCGCATCCGACGCCCTGGATGGCATTTGTCTCCCTCCAATGAAGTCGGCGCTGTCCGATTGGAGAATCGAGAACGATATCCTGTACTACAAGGATCGTGCCTATATTCCCCCGGCACACCGCCCCGAGATCCTTGCTAGGTATCATGACCACCCTACCGCGGGCCACCCCAGCCAGTTTAAGACTGAAGAACTTGTCAAATGGGAAGCTTGGTGGCCCAGTATGGGATCCTATATTAGGAAGTATGTTGATGGCTGTGCCCTCTGCCAGCAGATGAAGGCAGATACTCATCCAGTTCGCCCGCCTCTTACCCCGATTCCCTCCTCTGCGACATGCCCCTTTGCCCAACTTTCCGTTGATTTGATCACCGACCTTCCCCCGTCCGGGGGCTTTGATAGTATCATGGTCGTGGTCGACCACGGGCTTATGAAGGGGGTAATTATTACTCCATGCAACAAAACGATTACATCGGAGGGAGTGGCCAAACTATTTTTGAAACATGTCTACAGAAGATTCGGGCTCCATGATAAAGTCATATCAGACAGAGGCCCGCAATTCTTATCTAGATTCTCGAAGGAGCTAGCAAGACTCCTGGAATATGACATCGCACCATCCACTGCATACCACCCCCAGACGGATGGCCAGACCGAACGTCTCAACCAAGAACTAGAAATGTACCTCCGGATATACTGCCGGAATAACCCCGAAGATTGGGTAGAGCATCTACCAATCGCAGAATTCGTGCATAACCACCGAAAACACGATGCACAGAACGCGTCACCATTCTTCCTAATGATGGGATATGAGCCATGCGCCATTCCACATTTGATCCCTGACTCCACGGTACCGACTGCCGAAGAACGCGTTAGAATGCTACAGAAGATTAGAGAGGAGGCGATCTCATGCCATAACCTTGCTATGCAGAAGATGGCAGAACGGTCATATGGGCAGAAGTATACCCTGTGAAAAATAGGGGACAAAGTTTGGTTATCAGCGGAGAACTTACGTCTGAAACTGCCCTCGAAGAAGCTTGCCCTGAAACGATATGGACCGTTCCCGATCACAGCAGTCTTATCACCCATCACCTTCAAATTAGAACTCCCAAAGCAGTGGAAGATCCATGACACGTTCCATGCTTCCCAGCTATCATCCTATAGTGAAAATGACGTACACGGTCCGAACTTCCTAGAACCAGCCCCTGACATCATCAAAGAAGAAGAAGAATACGAAGTAGAAGCGATACTGTCCCATAAAGGGAACGGCAAACGCCGAAGATATCTGGTGACGTGGAAGGGATACTCATCAGCTGATAATGAGTGGCTACCGGAAGCTAACCTGGAGAATGCTGAGCGGACCTTGAAAGCATATAAAAAGCGACACAACCTGTGAAGTGGCCCTCAAACTCGAACCACTATCATCATCTGTTTTCAACCGACCTTTAACCAACGAATCTATATGCCTTCAGCTGTTTACATCCCATCGACCTCAGCATCCCCCAATGCCTCCACGTCAGAGATTACAGAATCGTCCATCTCCCAGTTCACCGACACCACTGACGCCCTTGTCACCCCAGTCCGCCGCCATTCCCCCATCACTCACGATTATGCTCGTCCCATTGCAGTCGTCACCACCCCAGCAGAAGACCATGACTGCGACACCAACACTGAGCGGTTCACCCGCTATATCGACGACCTCGAAGAATACACCTTCATCGAAGCCATGCTCATGTGTGAAGAGTACGCCATTGAGGTCGACAACATCGTCATCAGGAGAGACACCTTTGCGGCCTCCCTTGTCATCCACATCATTCGCAACACCATCCTCATGGAGCAATGGGCAAGGAGAGTTACCAAGCCCGAAGTTCGCATTAGCCTTATGCACCTTCAGAAACGCATTAGGACTCACGCTCTTCATCTGCTGCCTCGTGGTTTTGAGGAAGACCTTAGACAAGGTATACGGGTTGTTAACGAAAGGTCAGCAGGAGTTCTTAGACCTCATAGTCTGGATGTTGCGGTCAAGTCAAGCCGCATTGCTCTCACGAATACCACTTTCCCTGCAAATCCTCGTTCTACTATTAGCAACCTTGTGGGTCTGCTGGCCGCAGTCCAAAGTGCTACCGAAACCACCTCTGCCATTGTCACCAGCATTCAAGAAACAGTCGAAACCTCTCATGAGGCACGAGATGCTATTAATGATGTAGTCAACGTTTTAAGAGATCAGATGCCCTCCACTCCGCCTCCTCGCACCGTAAACCCCATCGACACTATCCTCCAGAATCAGACCACCCCTCCTGATTACCATCGCGCTCGTGCCCCGTCCCCAGAAGCTGTAAAAACATGGACGGAAGAACACCCTGCAGGGTTATACTCCCCTGCCCCCGAATCATCAACGCTCCCACCTGTTGTGGTAGAACTACCCAAATTTGTCCCTATCGCGACTTTAGGGATCACATCACCATCGTCACGCAGCAAGCTCATAGCCGCTGCTGAGAAAGAAGAAGCGCGACCAGTACCTGAGCCGCAGAATAAGGGCAAGTGTCCCTTTCGAGCCATCATCCCACACGACACGCATCCGATTAAGAAAACTAAAGCAGCGGGAAAGAGACGTCGCTCGCAAAGTCAAGACCCTGCTTACAGTCATGTCGCTGTCGCCCCTCCTCTCCGCGCATCCGCTTCCAACCCTGACGCGAACTGAACCTGCCACCTCTGTAATGGTGTCGGTCATCGACACAAGAATTGCGAGGAATATCACTGTGTGTATTGCCACACGATCGCCCCCAGACATCTGTCCATTTATTGTCCCCTGCTGAAGGGTAAGGATGTCGGGTTCCCTTACAAAGACTTCCACCACCCCAACTTCTACACCGCACTTGCTGCCTTGGAGTTAGAAGAAGATGAGAAGTACGCGCGTCACTGTCAGGAGTTAGACGAAGCTCGTGCTATCAAAAACGACTTCGACGAAGATGGCCACTTCATTTCTGACGACCCAGTCTACTGGGCTAATCAAGATGAGTGAAGAACGGTGTCTTCACCTTAACAACAGGGGTAATGTTACAATCGTCGTACGCCCCTATTTATTTTCCCTTGTACGCTTATGTCACGATTACCATATTGGTTGTATTTCTACACGGTCAAGTGATCTTACCTATACGGTTGTATTCTTGCATGATCAGGTGACCATATACTTCTCTCACAGTCACTTGACTATACGTTCTACTTTCCTCTTTCATGTTCCACAACATTCCGCGCATTTCCATTGACATCATAGCTCTCTGACTCACACTATTCCTTCATGTTCTATCATGTTCTGTTGACTCATAGACCTGCCCTAAAGCTACCTATGTACTTTAGTATTTAAAGGCCTTCTTGTACTTGTAGATTCTTCACTTGAATCTTACTGGGTTTTACCTGGAACATCCTTCGCTAGAGCCTCTCAACTCTAGTGTCTTTGTGAAGTCGTCTTCTAAGTCTTAGCACTCCTAAGTCTTAGTCTGAACACGATTATATTCGACTCAGCCAGTTTCGTACTGCACCCAGCACGAAACCATCTGTGTCGTCTGACAACATCATAGTCTTTTCTACATAAAGCGTTGATACGTTAGCGACCGCTGTTCTCTTTTGAACTGTCGTTCAACGAGCCCATCCCAGTCGTAACAGATAGGAATACGCATTTCTTTTCATTCACCTACTTTTCATACAAGTTGTATGGGTACAATAGGAGAGTCTGTCGTTGACCCAGCTCTCCAAATTAAAAATCTGTGTCGAGCCTCCTGGCTTCCTCTTCTTCCGTTTCTTTGGCAATCTCCTGTTTCCTAACAGGGACTCTCTTCTTTGGACATGCATTAGCGCAATGACCAGTCTGGGCACAATGGAAGCATTGTCCTTTCTTCATATATTCTCGGCGGTCCACCTCAGTAAGGTGATCGACCTCCATAGCGTCGGGGTCTGATCTCTTGGGGAAAGAGACGTACTTCTGCCCATTCTTCTTCTTTCCATTCCCATCTCCCTTCCTTACTGCGGCATATTGTTCCCAATTGGCATTCTGATTGATAGCGGCTGTGATGTAGGATTTGATGGTAACTGGTACAGTTTCCACTTGACAGATGGCACGCTGAAGGCCTGGTTTGAGTCCTTGCTCAAAGAAATAGATGAGGGCGGTGCTTTCTTTCAAAGCTGACTCCGTCATCAAGGTTCTGAATTCAGAAATGTAGTCAGTGAGGTTTCCGGTGTGTTTGATCCTTCCGATCTTGGTCATGGCACTAACTTTCTCATCAGCGGTGACGAAGGAGGCTTTGAATTGCTTTTCAAAGTCCTCAAACTTCCCCCAGGCTTCTCCTGCTTTGAATACTTTCGAATAGAGGTTCAGCGCCCAGGCTCCCGCTGTTCCACTTTTCATATAGGCTAGAGTGGTGGCGATCTTCTTCTCATCAGTGTCGTAGTAGTTAGAGTTGATTGAGAAGTATGTCTTGACTGAGTATAGCCATCTTTTGGCATCTGTGGGGGTTCCATCAAATTGACTTGGTAACCCCGCTTTCAATTCTGGGGTAGTGATCTTTACTGTCGATGATCTGGACATTGCTATGTCAGTATCAGTACTTGTACGTCTTTGGTCAAGCTTTGTCTGGGTTCATGGTTCACTTTGTGGCAGGTTCTCCTGAGTCTGATTCTGGTGGTGCTGGCACTCACGGATGTGTGGCATTCAATAAGACTTTAATCTTTTGTTACGACTGGGATGTGTCGCGACATGACTACTCAAAAGAGAGTGACAGTCATTTGGTATCAGCATTGAAGTACAAAAGAGTACTATGCTTCAATAGACGACGAAGACAGACTAGTTCAAGAGAGGACTAGACTGGCTGAGTCGAATAAGAGATCGTGTTCAGACTAAGACCTTAGGAGTGCTAAGACTTAGAAGACAATTCAGACAACTTGAGTTGCAAGGCTCAAGTGAGAGGAGATTCCAGGTGAAACCCAGTAAGATTAAAGTGAAGTAACTACAAGCAATACACTGTGCTTAAATAGGCCAATATGTGTGCACAGACCATGACCATAACCAGTAAGTAAGTAGTGAGATGAATGCGGAAGGCATGAGCATATGATGATACAGAAAAGCAAAAGAGGTAAAGGATGACGTGGTAGAACCATGTAGATACAACAAACAGTTCATAGACCATATCGTGAGAAGGGTAGTCCATGGTCATACATGTTATGTAAGTTGACATCCAGCACATACAAACCTTTGAGCACCCTTACAAAGACTCTCAATACCAAAGCATACCTTCTTTCAAAGCACCAACCCTGGAGATGGTTTGTGCTGCTGATATCCTTGTGCAATGGGTATTGCAATCTTCATGTCCACCTGTACAAACATTCTGGAGGTGTTGTAAGCCCTTGCACTAACATCAATCAAGAACCAGACAGATACTTGTATATCTTGTCATGCATTGTATTTGGTAATCTTGAGTGCATCAGATATGTGTCATAGACCATACTTCCAATCTCAGATCTGATCAAGATCTGATTGATCCTGCTTCCATCCAGACCATATATCCAACCTGGACCACCCATCCAAAACACCCAGCTTCTTGTGTTCTAACTCCACTGTGCATACTTGTGCCTATCTCCTTTCGGTGATTCACCTGTACCAGTATCCTAGCTATGTATATTCCTGTCCTACTTACTGATCTGTTACCTGTGCTTCATTTCTGACTTGTGTTTACTTATCTGCTGTACATTTACTAATAGACTTCCATTATACTTTGTACATAGCCCCTAGTCTCAGACTCACTGATTATCCATGCTAGTTACCTACAGTATATATTCTGCATGTATGACTCCATAGAACCTTAGTTCAAATATCATTTTAGATTCTACTCATTCTACTCTTCTGGACTTGAGTTCTCTCCAACTCTAGTCACCTTCCAAGACTTAGGGACAGTTTCTATAGTCTATATTTCCGACTCTACCTTTGGGTAGTCTATTTCCATTAGTTTCTAGTTAGAACTCCGTCCAACACTAGCCTTACACTTTCTTCCATCCTTATATCCCAGATATCCTTCAGACATAACATATTCATTACCTTCAGATGACCAGATCCATCATGCTATCACCCCCAGACCTTCAGATGCATATCCTCCCTCTGAAATAAGGGGCAATACTCAGAAAAGGGGCACAGTGCACAAACTGAGGCCAAAGCCCTTCAGATCCTCTATCCTTGAGTACAGTTTTAACAATATGACACCACAATCAGCATATGTGCGCATACACTTCCACAGACTCTCAAAACATATTCTACTTGCCTTCTGCAGAATGAAGGCTCATCCTAGGATGTCACACCAACTCACTTGCCAGGCCAGATCAAGAGCACATCCCCCCCCCAGATCAAGAGCACATCCCCCCCAGATTGAGAGTACATCTTTACTTGCTAGTACCACTCCTCAGATTGACTTGGAGACAGAACCTACTGAGGATAATGCTGCTAAAGATGATGATAGCTTCCCAGTGGAGCTCCCAATAGAGATCTCTCAGGATCCTCTTCTCGAACCTCTACCAGAGCCAATCAGGAAGATATGGGTCAATGACCATTTTTATGACATTTTAGAGATCATTTTTTTGAGGCAGGGTCTTGTGGGATGTGGCACTGTTTGTTATCCTGCAAGGAAGGATAATGAGGAGTTTATAATAAAGGACTAGTAGGCCATTGGGGGAAATAAAGAAGCCTTGAATGAAATCAAGATGATGGAGAAGATGAAAGGTGTCTGTGGTGTCCTCCAGCTGGTTGAATATTGGCTTGTTGAGGTCACTCCTGGCAAGGTGGATCAAACAGTGGAATATTGCTCTAAGTCTGTGTGAAGTCTGCAGGGTACATTCCATACTCACATTTGTGTGGTCTTGAAGCCCCAGAGATGACCTTTACACAAATTCCATGCAAAGTACAAGTTGCTGGTCTTAGTATGGGATATCATGCAAAGTAAGTACCATACATTGTGATGCACAAGCATTTACTGACCTATCTTTAGTTCAGAAGGGAGTAGTTGAACAACACAATTTTCTTCACCACAATTGTAGTCTTTTCAATGCCATGATCAAGGATGATGGTAATGGCACCCACAGAATGCTGATAGATTGGGAGTTTGCTGTGAAGATCTTGAAGAATTAGAGTTACACTGTTGGGGGCACCATCAGTATTTTTTTGAGTCAGTTCAGAAATCAATGTTGAACATTGTATTTAGGGCACATTATCCTTCATGTCCCAAGTGCTTCTCCTGCAGCTCTACCTCAAGACTCCAATTGATGTGCTCAAGCTCAAGGGGGCCTTGAGTTAAGACCACACCCACCCCCCCTAATTAAGCACTGCTACCAAGACAACCTCAAGTTCATGTTCTATGTCTTCATATGGATTCTCATTGAGTTCAGGGGTCCCCTTGGCATGAAGTGTATTCTCAACAAGAGCCACAATTGGATACCACATGAGTGGTCTGCCTTGAAGTTCAAGATGTGCTGTGATAGTAAAATATCATTTTTTGACATGATGAGCACTACATCAAGGAGCTTACTGAATAAATCCATTCATCCTTTAAAAGCCTCATTCCTGTCATGTTGGATTGGTATGAGCTCATGGAAAACCCAAAAAATGTGTGTTTTGACAACATGCTTATAGTGTTGAATAAACATCTTGCAGACCTTCCAATGAATGAGCCCTCACCCAAACTTCTGATTTCAAGGTGGTTGCTCAGGGGGCTCAAGGAACAGGATGAGAAAGATGAGAAGGAGGGCACAAGTGTTGAGGAAAAGATGTTGCAGTCAGTTGCTAGGACTCTGCTGGGCAACAAGAGCAAGCAAGTCATAGATTATTGATGGATGATGGAAGCTATGCCTAAGCTGAAGAGGTGCAGGAGATAGGGACTTGTAAATGCATCATGATTCATTATGTCATTTCAATTGAATTTGTTTGAGTCACTGATATGTATATATAATCATGCTACCTCCACACAACATGATACCATATGACTACATCATTACTCAACCACATCATTTGTATCATGCCTGCAGGCCAACACTTGACTAATATCTCTGAACACATTGATTTTGACTTCACTAAAATTCCATGCTGCTATCCACACCAAGCTCAAGTCATAGTAATTGCAATAAATTCCTTATTAAAACCCATCAAGGTAAGTTTTTTGTTTCCTTTATGCCAGTTTCTCCCTGGTGTCTGTTACGAACTGGGATAGTTCTTAATACAAAGGCTGCACACAAGAGGCTTCTTGAATGTGGATCATTGCACTCAAGCAAATGAGCAAGAGTTCTCAGTATCAATAAGGCAGTTAAGTACTAGTACAAGACTGCTAAGTCAAGTACATTATCAGCAATGATGAAGACAGTCAAGACCTTGGTTGACAGGACTAGACTGGCTGAGTCAAAGCAAAGGTTTGCTTTAGACTAAGACTTAGGTGTGCTAAGCTTACATACAAATCAGATGATTAAGAGTTAGAGGCTCTTAGTGAAGGATGTTCCAGGTAAAACCCAGTAAGATTAAAGTAGATAACAAGAGACTAATACACTGCTTAAATAGGGTAGCTATGCATGCACAGACCAAGACTGCCATATACAGCATGAGAGAAGTAATGTGAGAAAGAAAGTGTGTATCCTAAGAAGGGAGGTGACTATGATATAGACATGTTGAGACATATGATATACAAGGTAAGAATGACATAAGTGGAGACATAGCAAAAGGAAAAGGGAAAATAGATAGGGGTACATATGACTGTAGTAGTGTCAGCCTCAGATGCCATCTCAATGTCAGGACAAAGCTTGCACTAGCCCTAAGAAGAGGAAGACAAAGCACAAAGCCATGGATTCTGATGAGCAAGATGTGTCAACCAAGAAGTCACAGGCTGAGGCTGAAACACCCATTGCATCACAGCAGCCTACCCAATGTTCTGGATATCCTGGTGCTGGAACAGGAGGTAGAGTTAGTCAACTTGAGATTATTGGAGCACTCTTGGGTGCCCCAGCACATACCAGCCAGCCCAAAGGCTCCACCTCCCTCAACTCTAGTATCCCTATCAATCCACTTGCTCCAGAACCACCTTGCAAGAGAGGCCAGATGAAGGTTTTTTTTTCATTTTTTACTTGTAGTAACAGACTGACCACTCTGAATACATCAGAAGCCCCCTCCACCATATAGTGCCTCTGGCAAGCTGATGAATTCTGCACCTTCAAGACCACAGGGGGAAAAAGCTACAGCAGCGAAGAAAACTACTCCTGTTGCCTTGACTGTCAAGTCCATGGATTCTGTGCCTTTGAAACCATGGGGAAAAAAAGCTACATTGACAAAGAAAACTACTCCCATTGCCTCAACTGTCAAGCCCCCAAACCTCCAACCCAGTTTCATACATCATGAAGTGGGTGCACACTTTGGTTTTTCTCAGTTCATCATTCCCCCTGGTACAAAGCCTGACCTACAGGCACTCAACAACCCTTATGTGGCTGCAGCCAGAGAGAAGCAAGCTCTTTCAACAGGTCTAGCTGCACATCAGCCTGATGCTATTTTCTTACACAACAGTGTAGACAAAAATGGGAAAACCAAAACCAAAAATGCCTCTCACCCTGTGCTCCATGAAGCTTCTATTTCTTTCTTCTATACAGGGTCTTACCATGTTGCTCGCAGGAGACCTGAGGTCTTCCTGAAGTCATTTCCATTAGAGTGCTTGGCACTGGTTTGCACCATGGTATTTTTTTATGCTTCCATGTCCTACTAACAACACACTGATCACATGTTTGATAGGTTAATTGTGTCCTAAATGGCTTTGCTAAAACTGACAGCAGAAAATCATTTCCAAAGTTCAGTGCAAAGGAATACTCTTCTTTGTATACTGCTATGCTTGCTAACCTGGAATCAATCATGCATGACCCTTACCATGGACTGAAATTAGCATAGTAACTTCATTCCTGGCCTGCAGCTAGATGGCAAGGAGTTTTTGCTTTCGAAGTATTGCATGCTGATGAAGTTCTCACAGGGCAGAGTCCTACAAAGTCGATGGCAATGTGAATGATGCTTCAAGACATTCTCATTTGAAAATCATCCTTGATTGATGTCTTTCGATTCTTTACATTATTGCCCTGCACTGATTCTATCTTGAGCATCATTTAGTGTAGTATGCATCTGATTGAATGCTATGATTGATTTTGTCAATTTTTTGCTTGTGTGTACATGTGTGAACAGTCAAGCAGCTAGCAGCAGCACCACAATTATATTCTATTGGTACAGGAGCCCTTCTCTGGGTGTCTGTGAGTTGTCTGTACAGAGATCTACAGAGTAAAGTAGTACTGTAGTGAGCTTTATAGAAGGGACCAAGCTGTCAGCCTGTCACACTGTACAGAATCAAGTGATTTACTGATGAATGGGATGACAAAACTTCAAGTTTCACCCTTTGACAAAATAAATTGCCCAATGGTTGCCCACTCATTATTCAATTGTCACCCACTCGCCACCCACAACAAGCACAAAATGGCAACCAAACTGTTTCAAATTAGCACAGTTGTTGCTTATATTTTTATAACAAAATATTAGTCTGAGAGGTTTTAATACTTGCAAAGGAGGGAAAAGGACGGCACACAAATGGATTGCAAATCACCTATATACACTTGTGAGCATGAATGAGAATTTTTTGAGCTGGTGAGGGTATGAACAAGACAGGATACACAATAACTTTAGAAACAAAGTAATAAACTGATTAATCACAAGATAGGGATAGAATCTATTTGCTTTATCATGTGGTCTGCAATTGTGATATAAATTCTATTTATCATACATTGGATAAAACTAGCTAAATGTTTGTCATACTGCAGTCAAATGCTTGATGCTACCTCCTGCAAGTATTTTGGGGCAGAGGAACTCAGTACGCTACTAGAGCTTGCAATGGTCAACGATAGCAATGCTTCAACCTCTCAGCAGTATGGTATTAAAATTGTTTGCACTCAAAAACACCATCCCCATTGTAGTAATCACACTGGTATGCATCAAGTTGACCATAGACTCGAATGGAAAATAGATTTGTTTGCATAGTTTATATATCCATATGATTTGCACATCATACATGCTCGAGTAGAATAGCACAAAGACTCTATCTTCACAAACTGACTTCTGTCTGAAAATTCAGCAACATCCCGCCTGCTGAGCCCAATCTGTGCCAACATCTGGCACGATGCCAGTTGGATCACCCGCGTCAACGATGCGGTGGTAAGGACCATCTGCGCGCGCATCGAGGGGACGACCCTGCGCTACCGCCATATGAATGAAGTAACTAAGTGTCTTCCTGAAGTGACTTGGGTCCTCCATGTCAAATCGGATAGGCCTTAACTGTCCTTGCGAAGGGTCATAGCAAGGAGCTATCGGATAACGAGTGATCATGGCACTAATGACGGTCGGGTCCTGCTCCTCCAAAAATCCACGATAATTATCATGAGGCCAGTAAAACTGTCCATGGTCTGGAGCAGCAATGCGGGGAATAGCGAGGTGAGATGGAACACACCGTAGGTTTATACGTGAGCTATGCGCAGAGCGCGAGATCAGTGGGCGCGGGGACTGAGTAGTGGTAATTGGGGAGGCGGAGGGGACAGGGGGAATGGTATACGAGCGATCAGCGCTCGACTTGACGCGCGCACAGTCCGCCTGTCCGCTGCTCCAAACTTCGGGAACCTGGCTGTCGGCTATTTGCAGTACATTCGCGACAGCTTGATCACCAGTAGCCTCATGCCGTTGTTTGCGGGCAAGGGAAGGGTAGGCCGTGGCCGTGGGCCGCGAAAAGCATGTGACTGAAGGGGAGCGTTGAAGGGTTCGTTGTCTGCCTGCGACGAGCTGATCGCTTGTGTTACAGTTCTTCAGGGATAGTTGAGGCCTGCTATTCTTTGAATTCAACGAAGCCGTTCTTAAGGCGCTGCGGGGGGGCCTCGGAGGTGGTTGTGGGGGACTCGGAAACTGGTCCAACAAGTCCGCGTACGTGTCCAAGTGGGCACGAGGTGGTGAAAGGTCTCGGAGATCTGGATACCGTTCCGCGCGACGGATGTCCAATACCCCCGGAGCTTGCTCAATGTAGATGATGTCCGAAGTTTTAAGGGGGGTCTTGCCACGGTATACGGGTTTCAAAGGATCGGTGCGAAGGCCATGTGTGCTCCGTTGTGAAGAGAGTCCGAATGTCATCGATTTGGAGTGCTTAAGCGATGGTGTGTTGTCGTCGTGGGACCTGAGGGGCATTGCTTATGGTTATTCCAACGAGTAGAACTAGAAAATGGTTGACTTACTTCTGGAACAATTTCTTGAAAGAATTCATGGTTGATATTTGGAAAAAAAACCGGATGGAGAATTACAAAGAATGTGAAGAGGTTGACTGTCTGGAAAAGTGGTGGATCTGCATTGCAGTATATATAGGCTAGGCTATTGTGGACGCACCACGATCATCCACACCCACAACGTCAAAGTCATTCTTCGAAGTCCACAACCGATACAAGTATGAGTGGATGCTTTGATTACCTTTGATGTCGCCCCATTTGTATTACAAAGGTACAATATATACCAACCAACCAACTACCTGGCAATTTCCACAGGCCAAATGAATGTATTGCACGATGTGTTGAATATACCTCGAGAGCCCGTAGCTTGAGGACACCTGATAAGACGCATCAGGGATGACTCGGATGACTAGACCAACGTGGTTATATCTCGTACAATAGATGGTCGACATAGTCCCATCGAAGATACCCAGACACACTGTACGCAGCGAATGAGCTGATATCACGGTGCCCATGGAGACTCTTGGATGCGGATGCACCTCGTATAGACAATATCAAAAGAGGCCTAAAAGGAGAGCTACAAAAGTCCTGCTGTTAATGAGATTAATGAAACTATTGAGTAAAAACTCAACTTATTCATTCCACAGCATTGAACCATGTAGCTAACTGCGAGAATGCAAATATGCAGTTGCTACCTAGATAAGGAGACAATGATGCTTCATCATGATAGAAACAAGTTTTTGCGATGACATACTGATGTCAATGCTGGAATGCATGTCTCTCGAATAAAAGAAAATCAGATTACCGCAAGTCCGCAACTTAATCCATCATTGGTTATGTCCATCCCAATATTCTGAGAGTCCGAGACAACGATGAATGATGCGTGTCTCAGACACTTTAGCTTTTCAGAGATGCTTACCACCTGGACCGATTATTGTGTTCAACATTGTTGACTGGAGCCTGACACCATCCATTTCACATATGTGCCGTAACATACATTGAATATTGTTGTTGTGTGGTCGAAGACTCGATCGAAGTCCAAATCCGAGTTGTGGACAGTGGACAGCTGAATCAGCTCAGTAATCCGTTTTTGGATAGGGCGGGGAAGCCAAATATATGTAAATACTCTCCTCCTCGTCTCTGGCATTGGCGCCAGTCAGTACATTGCCGAGACCTTGTACATCTTTCGATTCCTCATTCTAAGCCAAATACATTTGGCCTCGTAAAAAAGTACCGTGCTAGGATTTCCTCTTGACATTGCAGGACTCCGGCGGTCACTCCGCGTCGCACAGCAACTAGCCGTTCCACCACTTCTGTCGCCGACGACGCGCGTCATCTTCGTTTTTGGTAGAGAGCTGGGATACAACTGCTCTGTACGTTCTCTTGTGATCACACGACTCTGTTTGTGCTAACCTATTTCAGATCGTGGGCTCGCACTGGCAACTCCATCGTCTTTCGAGTACCAATACCTTGGGCTTGTCCGTCCCTCTCTTCTGGGATGACTGTCTCCCATAGAAAACGACAACACCAGCCGGATGAAATCCAAAGTACGTGGTTCCTTCCACCCATTCCAATGGTATCGTCTGCTTGGATTACCTTTCTCACGCTTCATTTACGTAAACTATGTAGCTGTAAACGAGCCAGGCTTGCAGATTCAATGCGATTGCTGCCAATGCGACTTGACGCATTCTGCTCGTATCAAGTGCGCAGATCCTGTCTGTGAGCCAGGAGATGGTGTGGATATCTGCCCCGCCTGCTTTTGCGCTGGCAAAGAGTTCGCCAATCATAAAGCAGGTCATGCATACCGAGTTATTGTACAACAAATTCATGCTCAACGCACGTTCTTGTATTGATTTGCATTCTAGGAACTTCACTCGTATCCGATTTTCTCGGCTGACTGGGGAGCAGATGAGTAAGCTACCAATGCCTTCCTAATCACTCCATCTGAAACATATTTATAGAGAACTCCTACTTATCGAGGGGATATCTCAGGAAGGCCTTGGAAACTGGCAGATGATCGCAGAACACATTGGTACTCGCACAAAAGAAGATGTCGAAGAACATTACAACAGCGTATATGTCGATTCCCCCGATTGGCCGCTTCCCGTACGTCCATATGATTCAAGTTTGTCTCTTTACTGAGTGAATTGCATCACAGCGTATGGATGTCGAATTCAATATTGATCCAGATGAATTCCAGGCTCGCAAGCGCAGGCGAATGTCAGCCATGACCACTTCTTTACCTCCACCACCCAAGGTAGCCCCAACCTCGGCTCCTGGGGTACACGAAATTGCCACTTTTCTCCCTGGTCGACTCGAATTCGAACACGAGCTCGATAATGAAGCAGAGGATCTTGTGAAAGATCTAGAATTCGGAATTTGCCACGCATGGGACGGTGATCAGATTATAGAAGATGAAAACGATGCGGATGTCCGCGCCAGGGCACGGATGCAGGAAGAGCGCAAAACTGCAGCGGGTTCTAGGAACAGCAGTCAGCCACCTGTCAACGGTGTCAATGGCATTGTGAATGGCAACGGACATCTTCCGATGAACGGCGATTCGCGTGTCAAGTCAGAGGAGCCGTCTGGTGAACAACAGGCTTCAACAGAGGACGATGCAAATGCGGATGAAGCAACGCTGCCTCCACCATATGAGACGGAACATTCACTCGCATTTAAGCTGACGCTGATGGAGATGTACAATCAACGTCTTGACAAGCGGCGAGAAGCCAAAGCTATCATGTTCGAACGAGGTCTCTTGGAATACAAGAAGGTATGGCAACGCGTGTACACACATAACAAACTCATTTCTTTTTCAGATGCAAGCCGCCGAAAAGAAGCGTCCGAAGGAAGAAAAGGACATTGTTCAGCGACTCCGACCGTTCGCTCGACTTCAGACTGCTGAGGATTTTGAAGTTTTCACAGCTGATATTCTCTGTAAGAGCTTCTAATATTGTGGTGGAAAGGCGCTGATGTTACAACAGATGAAGCCATGCTAAGGAAGCGAATACAAGAACTACAACATTACCGGCGAATGGGACTTACCACTCCAGCCGATATCGATAAATTTGAACTTGATTCGATTCGTAGGGTAAGAAATGTGCCACGATTGTTTGTCAAACCATCCAGCTCACCTGCACGGCTAGGCTCAAGCGAAAGCGAATTTATCTCGCGATTATTATTCTTCAGAACGTTTAGCACAGCTTCGTGCATCAGGCAGCTCGAGTATGTCAATTTTCCGTTTTCTCTGTTCGCGTTATTTACTAACACTGTTACAGGAGAATCAGAAGGTCGCAAAAGTCATGAGAGAGAATCAACTCCGAAACTTGGGACTCCTGCTGGAACGGGTCCTCCGATCCGCAGACCACGTTCGTTTATTCCATCCGAAAGTATTACATAATGGCTCACCTTACTATTTAGCCGCTCCTCTCAATCTTGCCAATAGCCCGTCCTTGCATTTGCTTACTCCAGCTGAGCAGACCCTCTGCTCCCAGCTCCGAATCTTACCCAAACCTTATCTTGTCATCAAGGAGACCCTGGTTCGGGAGTACGCTCGTCGTGGAGGCAAACTTCGCCGTAGGGAAGCACGGGATCTCGTCAAGATTGATGTGAACAAGACGAGTCGAGTTTGGGACTTCTTGGTGCAAGCTGGTTTCCTCAAAATCACACCTGACCCCCCTGTTGCTACTGCTACTGTTCAGGATACCTCGTATGTATATATATATTCCCCCTATAGCTGGATACTGACAAGACTCTCTAGTATGAACGGCATCTCCCATACATCACTAAGTGTATCTCCATCCAAAGAGACATCACGTATATCACCACATCCTCCCGCAGTAAAGAATCTCTCCGTTAGTCAAAACGGATTTGGTCACAGACCAATGCCCAGCCACACACCACCTAGCATATCTGCCCCACCATGGCCTTCAATTTGATGTCCTTGCTATCTTTGTCCCCCTGTTTGCTTCATCACGTAGCACCTGTACCATAGCACTCACATACATTATTTACCACATGCAACTTATGGATTCATTATTGAAAATTTTAAACTCCAGAACCAGGTTGGGCGATTAGATCGTTCACTATACTGCGGTCGACCGGGATATTGGCTTTACGCAGATATTCATCATTCCTACAAAGATGTCAATGTCTCTCCAACCAGACGTGATGTTTTCTTACCAGAACTGACCACAACCAAAGCACAAATGCATTAGGGAGCATTCGGTCTTCTCGGATACTATACACTTACCTTGGAGTAATGTCTGTTGCCAGAATCACATCTGGAAAGGTGGTGAGTCACATCATTCATTCCACAGGTGTTCAGGGAAACGTACAAGATCGTGACAAGTGTTTGGCCGTCCCGCCATCCCCTTTTCTTTACGAATTTGATGCATGCCACCAGATTGCAAGCACTGCTGGAACCCAGAAATAAACCGTCATTCTGAACGAGGTATCGGGACATGGCAACCGCCTCCACGTCAGTTACCCTTGATCGTCGGTGAACTCCCATTGAGGTCGAAAATGAAGGATTCAACGTACCGGAACGCGTCGTCTATGATCGGAATCGCGAGGTCGATGTTGTTTGTCATCCGGTTGATTCCTCTGGAAAGAAATAGGTAAGATGGAAAGTTGAGGTAGTATCTGTATACGCACATTCCCTCGACTACTGTGTCAACTTGATGCCTTCGTTTTGTTCCTTCAGCTTCCCTGCGATCATACATTACGCCATGCTTGACCTGAAAGTGTGTGAGGGAGTGTCAGGCAGACCACAAAGACAGGCTTCGACCTTGTTGTAGAGACCACTGCCTTCTGGGTCTGCTAGCACGACCTGCACTTCCTCATCCATCGATTTGAGGAATCGTCCAGTGCCTGCAATCGTTCCGCCCGTCCCTGATTCACATAGTATTGAGGACCAGACAAGTCGAACATAAAATATGCGCACCTGCTCCAGATATAAATGCATCGACATGACTATTGGTTTGACGCCAGATTTCTGGACCAGTCCCATTGTAGTGAGCTTCGAAATTACTCCGATTCTGCGCAAATGTGAGCTTATTTACGTTTTATTTATCAGGGTGAGCACCTCGAATTGGTCGGCAAAGAAACCCCTTGGCTTGCTTAGCAGATCTTCATCCAGCGGGTCGTCAATGGTGCCTTCGGCATTAATGTGTGACGATGTAGTCGTGACCACTACAGATGCAGAACCTGTATGAAGCTCATGGCTGGTGTGGGCCTCCTCCGAACCTTTCACTATATCTGAACGTCCGAATTCGATGGCTGCTCGCCTAGCGATATTCTTGTTGCAAATTTGTAAATGCTCATTGGCTTTCCTCGACAGAGAAATTGCTCACCACATACTGAAATTATCATGTCAATTCTGTTAAATACATAAAATGGCGACCGCGGTATGAGCTCGCACCTGTTTTTTGTCGACGATGCTCGCCGGACGGACCCGTTGAACATCAGCTCCAAGGGCGTGCAAAGCATTCACTTTCTCCTGGGCAACATCATCGGGCATGATAATCGCTAAGAAACATGAGATAGATTCAACTGCTCGAGGAATTTGCTCACTTGTATCATATCCCCTGCAACATCATGTTATCAGATGCGACATTCTCGCACCAGAACTGGCATCACTTGCCTTGCCTTGGCTATCGTCGCTATCGAAATGCCAGTAGATCCAACAGTGCCTTCAAAGATGCGAGATCCAGTATGAGGGTGCAGTAAACCTTGCCGCTCCGCGTCCTCGATGACTTCACGTTCGCAAGATAATGAGTTTTAGGTTGATTGTTGATTGCTGCACGGCAAACTCACTGCGTAGAGCGACTCGGTCCTTGACACTCCCTCCAGGATTCAGAAACTACAAATTGTGGAAAAAGTTAGAAATATTGCCAGTGAAGGGGCATGTTCTAGTTCGATACACACCTCTGCCTTTCCAAGAATCTCGACACCCAAAGCATTACTTAATGAGTCAATCCTCACCAGAGGGGTATTTCCTGGACGTTCAAACTTGGATGCCCTCGAAGAACGCTCAAACGGCCAAGTTACGTACCTATCAAGCCAGTGACACCATGCACAACTTCATTGCTTCTCAACTCAATGGGACGAGACTCGTGTTGTGCCTGTGAAAGGCTTTGACGTCGTCGAGAACGCCAATATGATGAGATGGATGTCGATGTTACAGACAAAGTAAACCCAATGAAGATGCCGAACGTGATATGGCGGACCACCGCATTGGAAAACCAGGGAGGCAGAGCCAACTCCATGGATTGAACAACTTAAAGCATACTCAAGCTTATATTTGACTGAATCATTCTGACACCTGGTATTTGCGTTGCACTAGTTCTTGAAAAGCATAATCGTACTGACTAATTGATCATCATACAATTTTCATAGAATCAAACAAAATTTTATTTGGACAACTACAGAACTCTAGTATAATAAGTAATAGAAATCCATCAGACAGACGCTCAACTCGCTGGCTCCAGTTCGCTCAACTGCAAGCAGTCACACGAAACACAGAACCAAACGTCCTCGAAACCCTACGTAAACGCAAAGGCCATGTTCTCTGTCGAACGAGAGAGCGCGATTGTCATCGAGTGGATTTGAAGGATGTGGCATGTGTAAACATGCGAGACTCGAGTTAGTTTCTATAAAATAGATCCTAGCTGAGTATGTTCTAAGGATTAATCATGTTAGGTGCAAGGTTTATATATTTTTTCAGCTTGGCCCGTGCGCAACATTCTCACGGCGCGACAACAGACTGACGACCGTTAATCATTCAAATATTCAAGCTTCAAGTACGTACGACTCGGAGGTGGCGTGGCAATTCATTTGTTGAGGTCCCTCAGAGTCATAAAACGATTCAGTGAGTTCGCAGATCAAGTTACATCGTGACGTTGTTCTTTTTTCTGTTCAAAATGCATGACACATGTAGGCCCACTTCTATTCCCCATTTCCGCCTTGCTCAAGCCTATCCAACAGAAATACAAAACCAGAAACGTATCACCCTTCCTCGCCAATCCTCCGCTCTCCTTTGATAGTATGAGTTGCTTCGCTCAGAAGTCGCCCACTCCGGTCTTTGCTTCTGTTCCGGGTCTTTAACAAACTATTACTTTCGGCGGTGGATCATTCCGTGGTCGTGACACAGTCTAATGAAACGCCGCCAAGATCCATCGCGACACTTGGTCACACTCAAATTATATCTGAAATCGCCGATGAATCTGCGGGTAATAAGCTTAGTCTGCAAGTGTTGGTTTTAGTAAACGCGAGGAACGGAAAGGGTTTTGAAGAGACTCACTCCTCTCGACGCTTTTGCCAGCGTTGTAGGATGGGTGTCAAGAAACGAGCGGTACCCAGCATAACATTCGATGTTTGGATGCTACGCACCCGCTGTCGACATGCAGGAAAAGGGCGGTCGACCCGGAACTGTGGTCGTCATCGGATGCTCCCTCCGTTAACCCAGAAGTCTTGTGCAGCGCATGAACGGACTTGGATGAGAAAAAAATGAAGCCAGTGTTAGATTTTACGATAGTGGTGGTTTCAATCGTGGATCTGACACAGCGCAAGTATGGAAAGCCAGACCACCACGCTCTACTTCCAAGGCTTCTGCTTCTCAGAGCCTCCCTAAGTAAGGTAGGTGTCGTGCGGATTCTACATACCTCACGTGATGAATACGTGACAAAATACAAAAATTGCAATATCAATTGATTGAGAGCTTTCTACATCAAATGGCTATACAGTTACATTGGTAGCAATACTGCGGACATTTTCTGTTAAGCAGAATCAACAGAAATTGAGTAGAACGTTTGTTATTCGAAATATCAGAAACGGACTGTAAGGTCAACCTATTTGATACTCCGACGTACTGTGCCATGTTGCTGACGCGGCGATGCTATCCTTCGCACTATGGGGAACAAAACACGCGGGCAGAAACGCTCGGGAGACAATTTAGTATTAGCACGAGCATCTAAAAAAGGCAAAAGACTTCAGTTCTGTCAGATAATGATGAAAATGTGAGTGACGCACCTTGTAAACAGACTGGACTCGGACAATCTCAATGTACCTGTACTATAATCAGGCCTCCGAGTCTGTGATATTGACCAGTATCAATTACCGTCTTGATGATGTTGTCTCTGCACACTCCAAGCGGCATGGGCGGTAAAGAAATATCGTGGGCATCGCGTACTTCCTGCCTCAATCATGAAGGAATTTGATGAGCGCTGACCCCTGCAAGTTGCAAACTTATCAGTTTGATTGGTTATACAACGAACAACACATTATTTTGCTTACTACTATACTACTTACACATTTGGCTAACTATTTACACTTGCACTAGTACATGTTTTATCTTTGAGCTTGCTATATATCTCGTTTATTCTGTATGCTTGCTTGTGCACGTTCGGCATCGCTCGGCAGATGCTTACACACTTATCTGGCACAGTGTCACGGTCAGTCACAATCACGTGAGGTACGTAGAATCCGCACGACACCTACCTTAGCTTCTTTAGACCTTCACTCGGACCGGCCATTCCAGACTTGTCCTCAGATACTTATCATCCGAAACGCGAATATTCAGTAGACGGTAGTTCCATGGCATATCAAATTGCTAATATCATATAGACCTTGGCTGGCAATTTGCTGGCATCGTAGATATACCTCGGTTCATCAGCGGGTCAGATTGTGTTATGTAGTGCTACGTAGCACTCCGTAGCACTCCGTAGTGTTCCCTGATGTTTGAAGGCCCAAGCTCGCAAGAATAATTCCCCACAACAATATCCAGCACATAAAAGCCAACAATCTTGTTACCTTCCGATTTAACTGATCGTATATCGCACGAGTCACAAATCATGCGTTTCTCCCCTGCAATTGTCCTCGCCGCCGTTATTGCTTTAGCCTCATCACAAATCTCTGCCATGCCTACTGATGCGGCTGCCAATATATGCCCCTACAGTTGCAGCACTAGCGCAGATTGTCAAGACTGCATTGTTGGGGATTGTGTAAGTTTCGGTAATTTTCCTGAAATTGATAACATCACTCACCTGTATGGCAGGTGGTAGGTTTTTGTATAGTGAGTTATTTTTTACTTTTATATTAGTAGAGTATGGCCGTCGGCACTGACGCACAAGTTATTAGTGAAATTCTGTTGGTCAACATGCTGTCAGGAAAATATTGGCGGTGTCAACGGGCCAGTTGGCCGAATTTTTATTGGATTGGGAAATGTTAGAAAGGATGCATCAGTAAACCATAACTTTCTCCCCCCTCCAGGTGTACTATGTCCCCGGACATCCTTGAAACTATTGGTTTTCGATTCAGATCCCAATTTTATACTACGACCAATTGCACTTGGTTATCCAAAGCCATATAGCGCCCCTGCCATTTTTGGTGGCCGGGATTCTGCCCGAGCTATTGAGATCACACGACTTTTCGCTGATATGACATTGCAGGCAGGCAGAGCCCCGCGGGCCAACTCAACCGGTTTCATGGAATAAATTGAAACTCACAATTGACTGGATTACTGCAATACCTGGTATTTACGTGGTGTACTCTCATTCTTGGAAAGAACGATCATAGAAACTATCCTCCGTAGCCAAACCAATTTATCATCACAACTTTCATAAAATCAAACAACATTTTATTACAACTACAGAACTCTAACAGACGCTCAACTGCAAGCAGTCACGCGAAGCACAGCCAAACGTCCTCGAAACCCCGCGTAAACGATTGTCATCAAATGGATTTGAAGGATGTGACATGTGTAAACATGCGAGGCTCGAGTTAGTTTCTATAGAATAGATTCTAGCTGAGTATGTTCTAAGGTTAAGTATATCCTATTTGGACAGGAAAATTCGAAATTTGAATCATGAGACTCGGTGTCACAGTTCATTCCGGAGACGCCGGGTCAAAGTAAAGATAACATGCACTGGTAACTGTAAGACGTATTAGTTCCAATAGTATTATCATTGTTCCCTATATATACTTCAATGCCTCCACATGGAATTGACCGAAAAAAAAAACAAGCCATTGCCAACAAGTCCACATACCGAAAAGCTATAAAGTCTTCGCTGAATAAACAACAAAAGTTACCCTGACAAACCCCCAAAGACGTCGAACATACCAGTCTATCCAGTGCAATATCATGTACACCATAAGCCTTGTTTCTTCCACTGCATCATCAGTATTGTCATCTTGACCTTCATTCGCAGGTCACTATAGTCCCTGTTTCTCAGAACTGCGGATCGAGCAGCTGCACAGGCGGCAGTTCGTGAGTCGTACTATAATTCTGCTCTTGTGCGACGTCTGGGTCTGACTCATAATGGGCAGGTGCCAATGCAAGCCGGGACAGTGCAAGTGCGGCTGAGTACCAAGTACTGAGAAGGTGGAGCTCTCGTATGTAGCCTTGCTGTTTGATCGGAATGGTCGTATTATTAGAGAATGGGCATGAAGGAGTTAAAGTTTGAATTTGGGAATTAACATGGATGTGTGAAGTCATAGTGACGCCTGTGCGAGCAGCTTCATCCTAAGTTCGTTGTTTCTCAAGTATTTGCTCCCCTCGCTTCCTCACTGGCAGGGCCTCACCTATGTCTACATAGCGCAGCAGATGGCACTCCATGGATAGCACATGTGTAACAGCTCTCAACTAGTATCTGGTGTAACATGAGCATCGAATCACATGTAGCACCAAGAATCATACCGTTAGTAACACAGACAACTCACCCTGCCAGTGCACCCGCTGGGGTTCACAGTATGGGTCACGATCTGTATATATTCAGCCCACCGTTAGACGCCCGCCGCATCACCCACTAGACTGCATACCACAGTATAGCTGAACTTGCTAATAAGTTTGCTTTGAGTCTTTCCCGGGCCTGAATGTGAATTATGGACATTGCGTACTGGCCCCATCAGTAAACTCATGACCTTCGTCAGGTTTCAACTTTATTGTAAAGTCAGAATCCACGCATGTATGTCAGCCGCGGACCTGGTCGTTTCAATCAAGACTGTCGAGGTATTTATTTATGCAACGGTTAAACTCAACTGCACTTTACTGTTTCGTTTTGACTCCGAGATATTGTGTCTTTAGTGCCGCGTCGACGGCCCATCAGTGATTCCACGAGCCCTCGGTATTCACTACAGAAACGAGATTTTAGTTAAATCCTTATCAGAGGAAGGTGACGTGTGTAACCCGACTCTAAACGTATATCACTACCCTCGTACTAATACAGACGCAATTCTGACGGGTTACGAAATTTGGTCATTCGGTCATTCAAGCGGAGTTGAGATGACAAAGTTGCCTGAAGTGCCCACCGCTCGGGAATGCAAGTACTCTGTCCTAATTGGGCAACGTCAATGTCCTCCTTCCCTTGTCTTCTTGCCCGCTCGTCTTCCCACTTCCTGTCCGTCTTCCCGCCTGCTCACGCTAAGCAGCAATGTGTGATAGCGGCGGGCAGCAAATGGTGGCGGGGCGATGGGCGCTGTCAGCCACTGGCGGCTTCAGACTCCGCCAGAGCCATGCGTGCGGCCAGACTTGGTGGCAGACACAGACCTGATGTCTACACAGACTCTCACCCGGACCGGCCATTTCAGACTCGTCCTCAGGATACTTATCATTCGAAACGCGAATGTTCAGTAGATGGTAGTTCCATATCAAATGCTAATACCATATAGACCTTGGCTGGCAATCTGCTGGCATCGCGGATATACCTTTTCTTGAAGGCACAACCACGCAAGAACAGTTTCACACAACAATATCCAGCACATAAAAGCCAGCCATTTTGTTACCTTCTTCAGATTTAACTGACCGTATATCGTACGAGTCACAAATCATGCGTTTCTCCTCTGCAATTGTCCTCGCCGCAGTTATTTCTCTAGCCTCCTCACCAATCTCTGCCATACCCACTGATGCGGCTGCCAATATATGCCCCAACTTTTGCGGTAGTGACGAAGAGTGTAAGGGCTGTATTTATGGGATTTGTGTAAGTTTCGGTAATTTTCCTGGAACTGACAACATCACTCACCTGCATGGCAGTTCGTCAATTATTTTTGTATAGTGAGTTGTGTTTGTGTTTTACTTCTGTATGGCCATCGGCACTGACGCACAAGTTATTAGTGAAATTCCAGAGTTGATCAACATGCTGTCAGGAAAACATCGGGGGAGTTGGGCCAGTTAACAGGATTTTCATTAGGTTGCGAAATGTTAGAAAGGATGGCATCAGTAAACCATAACTTTCTCCCCAGGTATAATATGTCGCTTGGAAGTTAGTTATCCAGATGCCTAACACCCATGCCATTTTTGGTGGCGCCGATCGAGATCATGTGACTTTTCGCCGACAAAATGCCAAACATGATGACATTGGAAAACCTGCAGGCAGGCAGAGCCAACTCAACAAGTTTCATAGCATGAATCGAACAACCTGAAACACGCTCAAACTCGCAATTGACTGGATTACTCCAACACCTGGTATTTGCGTGATGTACACCCATTCTTGAAAGGGGCGATGATAGAAACTATCCTCCGTACCTAAACCAATTTATCATCACAATTTTCATGAAATCAAATAAAATTCCATTAGACAACTACAGAACTCTAGGCATAATAAAATATGGAATCCATCAGACAGACGCTCAACTCGCTGGCTCCAGTTCGCTCAACTGCAAGCAGTCACACGAAACACAGAACCAAACATCCTCGAGACCCCACGTAAACGCGAAGGTCATGTTCTCTGTCGAACGAGAGAGCGCGATTGTCATCGAGTGGATTTGAAGGATGTGGCATGTGTAAACATGCGAGACTCGAGTTAGTTTCTATAAAATAGATCCTAGCTGAGTATGTTCTAAGGATTAATCATGTTAGGTGCAAGGTTTATATATCTTTTCGACCTGGCCCGTGCGCAATATTCTCACAACCGTAACTTGCAATCGAGCTTAGCGCGCGTAGGTTCGTGCGGGATGCAACCTAGTGAGGTCATAAAACGGTTCAGTGAGTTTACAGATCAAGTCGCGTTGCATGGTGAGGTGGTTTTTTTCTCTGCTCACAATGTATGATACATGTAAGCCCACCATTGCACTTATCTGCCCCGTTTCCGTCTTGCTTACGCTCATACGACAGAAATACAAATTAAACACGTATTCGCCCTTCTTCGCCAATCCTCAGTTATTCCTTGATAGTATGGACTGCTTCACTTAGAGGATATCGCCCACCTCTTCTGTTCCGCATCTTTAGCAATCGCTATTTTCCGTGGATCATTCCGTGGTTGTGCCACAGTCCAACGAAATGCCGTCAACGCTATGGTACGCACGACCTTCGGAATTTCCTCTCGCTGGGACCCTGTCTCCGCCGTAGCCGGGTTGGTCGGTAGAATTTATTTGGTAAAATGTTTACTGCTACGCTGTCCTCTCCAACTGAACTGGCAGGGATCAGATGCTGTTGACACGTCTTGCTACGTGAATTACAGTCCCTAAGGCATCGAACATAACGAAGATAACTGTTTATACTGTGAATCTTCAGTTCTTTCAAAAAGTCAAGCATAAGCACAACCAAGATCTACGTCACAACGGCTATAAATGGATTATTTCCTTTGCCAAGCAGTAGAAGACACGCGTCATTCACAGTCTCACGCACAGGCTGTAGATATGCATCTCAGGTTTCTTTCCACCATGACAAACGCCGTTCAAAAGCAAAAACACTTTTTGTCATTTCCGTACTATGCCGTGGTCGGCGCTTCTACGGACCAGTCAAAGTTCGGCACAAAGGTACTTCTTTATTTCAAGATTTGTTATAGACATGATGACATCGTATCCGTAGGTTTTGCAATGGTATATCCAGCGGAACAAGCCAGTAATCCCGGTTCACCCATCGAATGACGAGTTGGAGGGCATAACGACCATACGTTCTTTAACCGACCTTCCGAACCCAACCGAAACGCCAGTAAGCATCATAACGCCAGCTAAGGTCAGTAGCATACTGCTACGTTCACAGCTCCGCTACTGAATGCGTGTTTGACAAGATCACTATCGATCTACTCAAACAAGTCAAGGAGCTTTCGATCCCCGCTGCCTGGTGCCAGCCAGGGGCAACTGACACTGCTTGTGTTCAGTACATAAAAGACAATGGGATGTCTGACCGTGTACTTTTCGAAGGGGAGTGTATACTAAGAGATGGTGATGGAGTCTTGCAGGCGATGTTATGAGATTCGCACTGATCTGATATGGTCATGAATGAATTATCATTTGAAGTTGCCTTTTCCGCATTCTGGCAAATCATCGGATGCGGCCTCAGGGTGTCCTGCGATTGCCGGCGAGTTCGAGCAATTGAGCGACCACTTTCCATATTGCTGCAGTCGGAATCACTCGTGGGGAAGTCCGACTGCCGGTCTTGAAATTGCAACCATGTAGACCGCTATATAGTTCTGAAACGAGCATTGCAGATCTTGGCGGACTCGACACTATAAGAACGTTATGTCCGCGACCACTGGCACAGGCACCGCTCACTTTTGACTCGGAGTTCCCTTGTTATGCTGTCCACCTTCCTTCTGCCTCTTCTCGCCTTGACCAATATCGGTGTGAGCGCCAACCCGCTTGCCCGTCCCCCTCGGCCTGTCAAAGCCACTTGGTATGCTGGATGGCACGCGACTGAAGGATTCCCGCTCTCTTCGATTAGCTGGAGCAAGTATAACACGCTGTTCTATTCATTTGCGTGAGTTATCTGTATAAACGCATGCAACGCAATCATGTTTATGATTTCTCTTAGAGAGACCGCTCGGAGCGTCAATAGTCTGAGTCTGACAGACTCTGACGGAGAGCTACTTCCTCAGTTCGTCTCTGAGGCCCATGCACATGTGAGCGAAAAAGAATTTGCTGCTCCTATATTTTATGTCTAACCCACACTCAGGGCGTTGAAGCCCATATTGCTGTCGGAGGCTGGACTGGGGGTATTTGGTTCTCTTCCGACCTCGACACTGCCAAAAACCGCACGGCATTTGTCAAGACCGTGGTAGATTTTGCTTCGCATTACAAACTCGATGGTATCCAGTTCGAGTAGGGTTGATTCCTGCCAGTCCGAAATCACACACTGACCCGAGTCATCCTTGATTTCAAATAGCTGGGAGTCCCCGAACAATCAGGGAATCGGCTGTAACACTATTAGCGTGCACGACACAGCGAATTTCCTCGCATTCCTCCAAGAGCTTCGCCGAAACCCAGTAGCAGCAAAGCTCACCCTCTCTGCCGCCGTAGGACTGGCGCCTTTCTTTAATGCTTCGGGAAGTCCTTTGACTGACGTCACTGGGTTCGCAAAGGTTCTTGATTACGTGGCCGTGATGAATTATGATGTTTGGGGTTCTTGGTTCTCGACTGTGGGACCTAACGCACCGTTGAACGACATCTGCGCCGCGCCCGCGAACCGACAGGGTTCTGCTGTTTCTGCAGTCAAGGCTTGGACGGATGCAGGGATGCCAGCTGACCAGATCGTACTCGGCGTTGCTTCCTACGGTCACTCATTCAGCGTCCCTCACTCTGATGCCTTCGTGTCCCACACGAAAAAGCTGGCTGCATACCCCACATTCAACGCCTCCAACCAGCCCTTAGGCGACTCATGGGACGACACTGGTTATACTGATGTCTGCGGTGTTTACGAAGGCCCGGGTGGCACTTTCAACTTCTGGGGTCTCATCGACAACGGTTTCCTCACCAAAGAAGGCACGCCTGCTAAAGACATCTACTACAGATATGACACCTGCAGTCAGACGGTAAATATGATGTTTTACCCTGAAAGAAGAGTGCTCATTTCGTTGCTTTTACAGCCGTATGTGTACAATGAGACCTCGCAAGTCATGATCTCCTTCGACAACGTCCAATCGTTTGCTACCAAGGGCAAGTATATCAAGGACACCAAGCTGCGTGGTTTCGCGATGTGGGAGGCGGGTGGTGATTATCACGATATGCTCCTCGACTCTATCATCGATGCTTGTGAGTAGATGGGTCTCCTATTCAAGGTCTGGGACTACGTGCAGGGTTGTCTAGATGCACACGTTGCATTCTTTACCATAGTCACGGTCTTCACCAGTCTATCCTTAGCTGTCGAAAAGGACTTCCCTTTGTTCACGGCGTGGCGGCCGCAGCCTTTAGCCGTGACTCTCGTTACATAGTTACAGTATCACTATATTGATTCCTATTTGAAATTCGTATCATATATATCTACTACTCTCACCTCTTTTGAGTGTTTCCCGGCGTCTACTGAGCACCCTGGTAACCTTTCGTTGACGCGGAGTCTTTATCAACTCTATGAATAGACTGAATCATCTATTTATGTGTTTCTACAGTATCTACTTATTCACATCCATGCCTTTGCTATGGACCCGTTTGCATTCACTTCTGACACTTTCCCATCTGCCCAATACTGAATGAGAACGCCCGCAAGTGCAGTTGGCGCGGGTATCTTGAAGGCCGGCTCGTTGTCGTTATTAACTTCAGCAGACTGTCTCAAGACAGCAAGAACTTCTTCTTTGGTGAACCACCGAGCGTCTATAGTACATCCTCAAGTCAAACACCAGCACCAACGTCTCAGCAGCAGACAACTGACCTTCGAGTTCGTTATCCAAATCTGTACGGATTGGCGCAGAAGAATCAGCTGTTGCATAATAGCCGACCATCAAGTTGGCTGGGTATGGCTAAAATATTGGGGTTGATAAGTCGGGGATTTTGCTGCGCAGAGTCAACGCACCCAAGGCTGTCCAGAGTGGTATCGAATGTTCCAGACATTCACTCCAGCTTCCTCCCACATCTCCCGCTTGACGGCATCCTCGAAGGACTCGCCTGGCTCGATGAAGCCAGCGAGTGCGGAGTAGAATTTGGGGGGGAATCTTTTCTGTAGCGGACCATGTTAGGAAACACAACTTGTATTGAAGATCAATATATGTACGAACGTTTCTCCCGAGAAGTATTTTCTCTCCTGATTGATCAACGGCAAGCATGATCACGACGGGATCCGTCCGAGGATGAGCAAAGTTGTGCAATCCTCGCCTTCATGTCATATGAGTAATTATCTGCGACGCGATATTGGAACAAACCCAGAGGGACAAGGTTTCTTATCTGTGTTATCGGCCCAGGGAAGTAGAGACGTACAGCTCAACTTCCATCCAGCCCACATGGAATATACGGGTGAACCGCAAGCGGGACAGAACTAGAATATCACATTTCCGTAAAAGGTTTCTTTTCTGTAAATACTAGCACATACCTTGTTCCTTTGGTTCCAATCTACCATGCTCCGAGCCTCCGCAAAGAGTGCTGCAGTATACGCATCAAGACTTGACATCGCCGCACGTGGCTCTGTAAAAGCCAGTGTCGATCCATCCTTTACAAGCCCGGCGTTCTCTATGACTTCATTGACCTTATTCTCATCGAGGTCCGCGACATCCGCGGAAAAGTAAGGGGTTCCGGTGAGTTTGGCAACAGCAGTTTGGGGATCTTTAAATTCGGAAGATGGGAGAGCAGAAGTTCCTAAAGTTTCCGTCTCTTTCAAACCAAGGAATACTATTGAAGGACCACGGAGTCGGGCAGCCTCGAGAACGGATACATCAGATGAGGAAAGCTCTCCTTCCTGCTCGCATTGACCAAAGAACGGCTCTGCACCGAGCAAGGGTTTAACGTCCTGGGTGGTCAACAACGCCAGGCTTCCTTTCTGTGTACCGGCATGAGAAGCGATGAGTGGCTGGCCCCCGTTGAATAAGATCCACCTCGCAGTAGGTGAAGTGACGACTGCGTTGAGGAATGAATGGGATGTCCTCAGCCATGATAGACGGTTGAGAGGTGACCCTGCAAATAAATTTGGAGATCTGGGAGACAAGATCAGGGCGATGTGTCACGTATGTAAATCATTACACTGACGCTTCGACCATCTTGATGGTACGCACTAGAACTCGGAAGGCTATGATTGATTAAAAAGTGTACGACTTGATTCTTGAAGTACGTTGTGCGGGCGGGCGGCAAGCCGCAAGCGTGTGGCCTGTGCATCATGTGAATGGTAGGTATTGCACAGGTGATTCGAGTATTAGTAACTTTACTCCCAGTCTGCGCACACACACACTTTGAAAGTGCCACAACTCGGTATAAAATTATGATACTTTGTGGTCCCAAGCATCAATTTACCCCGCATTAACATCACCTCCATTCCTCGGAACTAGTAGTGGGCGCCCATTATAATGGGAACGTTACTTGTACGGTTCTATTCGGACTTTCGCAACTCTGGGAGCGTGTGGACAAGTCCATTGTGTCTACTGGCGAGAATGTACAGATCACGCATATGGTCGTACAATGTACATTGATCTTCCCATACTTGGGTTACAATGCATATGTGAGTCACTTCTTACCACCAGAATTGAGGTGATTTCGAAGTATAGTGCTTCTTCTCCGTGCTTCCCGTGCCTATGTTGAAGCTTGGTGACTTGGTACTCCAATCAGCAGTGCCTTGTTGGCTGAGCAATGACTCATGTCCCTGACTCGAGTCACCCAGGCTCTATGGCATAGTACCGCGTTTACCACACTCGTGGGTCTCTTTCCTCCAATCCCATTAAAAGACTCACTTTGAAACATGAGGCAAAACCATCCTATCGTCCTGTGAATGTACATGTCTTTGATGCGAGGCGTTTTAACGCAGCGCTCAATCCATGAAAGTTACGTGCGCCGTCCGCCTTGAAACTTCCTTTTACGGCAATTCGTTTATTCACTATCCTTTTTTGGCTACTACGCGAAGTCTTGCGCTCATCGCAGAAGGCCTAGATATACCGTCCGGTAGTCTATCCGCCCGCTTTGATCCTTCCATATACGGAGAACAACAAATGAAGAGTTTACCCTCGTCTACCTCGAGAATCGACTCGCTCCCGCAGACGGCAAGAAATAAGATTTAGTCCACTAACCAAACCTTGTATAAAAAGTCCAATCACCGGTCCCTGTCCATGTCCCACTTGTTTGAACCTTGAGCTGCCGTACGCCAATTTTGCTACATCGGTTTCTCTTGTATTTCGGTTTCCTGAACTCGTATGTTTTCTGAATTCTAGAATGCGATGACGTCCGACCCCCGCCCAAAACAAGATGGGAATACAGGGCCAATATATCGCGCAAACTTATCCCCTGCTCAAGTCATTGCAGAGGCTTGGCGACGCGAGTCTCCACAAACTCAAGAATTTTGGCGGCAAGCAGAGGCAAAACGCAAAGAACTCTACTCAGTACCCAGATCACCTAATAAACCGCGGGGAAAGATGTAGGGTCCATATCTTGATGGCATGACCAGTAGTAAGCGACGACCTCCATGAATTCAGTCCATTACTCACTTTTACTACCTTGTCATTGCTATTCAGGTTCTTCGCATTCTGTGTACACATATTCATTACTTTGGACGATATCGACAATTGTACGATTAGATAGACGCATCACAGATGGGTTTCAAGGCTACTGGACATGCTTGGGAGGTTGCAGAAAGCTATAGTACCCATTGATATGTATTTGGCATATTCGCAATACACAAACAAGATTATGGTGCCAACGTCGAAGTGACTCCAGTTCCAACAGTCTCCATGTCATTGTCACCATCGTCCAGCTCGTCGTAATCCTCATAGTCCTCTTCCTGTTCTTCCAACGCAGCCTCTGCTTCTGCTTGTGCTTGAGCTGCAGACGCAGCATTAGCGATTGCCTGCTCTAAAAGTCGTGCTTGTTCCTCTGAAAGACCATACAGTGACAGCGCCGGTGCAGAAACAGCTGCACTATCCGCGGTTGGAGCAGGATGATCATTATTCTGAGAGTAAGATCCGTCGTCCAGAGCCAATAGCTGCGGTTCGGCCGTGTTAGGATTGACAGCGCTAACCGCTAAATTATTATCTTGCGAAGACGGCATATTTTGCAGCTGGGCCCTGGCGATGACGCTAGCCAAGGTCGCCTGACCTGCAGCCGGATCAACCTGCACGGGCGGAATATTATGATCCGCTGTCGTTCCCAGCGCGCTGGACACATGTGCTTGCAACGTCTTGTGGAGACTAAGCACAGCCTCTTGTGCATGGCCAATGACGTTGCCGTCCATTTCCCCTTCCTCTGGACCCCAATCATCACCAAACGTTCCGTAACTTGCTGTGGACGCCACAGAATGCGTTGCAATATCAGCCCACATCCGCGTTCGTCGACCTTCCCGCAATGCATCATCTCCACCTTCCTTGTCCAGTTCGACTTCTTTGATTGCGGCGTTGACACATGCCTCCCCTTTGCCTCCACGAGTTGCGCTGCTATTTTTGTGCCTCTTTATTGCATCACGACGCGAGAACAATTTGTAGCAGCCAGCGCACTGATACCCCGTCTTGTCGTGTAATTTGGCATGTCGTTTCAGATCATGATTTCGGGCAAAAGAGGCAGGACATGCAGCACAACGATATGGCCTGTGCACTGCGTGCACTTGTTGGTGCGCTCGTAGGTTAAATAATCGCGCGAAAATTTTGCGGCAACCTGGTACTAGGCAGGGATATACTGCGGTGCCAATGTCGCTGAAAGGGACAGGCTGAGGACCAGTTTCCGGTGGTATCCATGGGCGTGGAGGATACATCGATAGGTCAGGGGGTTGAATATGGGGGTTCGGTGGGACAGCGGTGGGGCCAATGGGACTACCACTCAGGACTCCAACCACCTGAATGAGTCCACTGACCTCCTGTAACGCATGTGTCTCAGGTCCGCCACTCGCAGAAGAAGTGACCGCAAAAAGAAATATTTGGTGTAACTGCAACTGTATTGAGGATATAATTGACGGATCTGGCGGGCCGTTGGAAGGTGGATGGGAAGCCAGAGTTTCTGAAACCGCACGAACTGCGTCTGTTATCTGGCTCTGTAAATGATCATGTGCAAAGTTTGGCCGTTTGAAGGCTCGTGGTTCGTTCCTCCGCTGTTCTTCTTCGGTCTCGTCACGTTTCCTCTTGCCTTTATTCAGTTGTAGTGCGGGTGCATTAGAATGACGCATTGCGGCAAAAAGAGTGTCCGATCGAGCCAAAGATACGAGGGTCATGCTGAGTGATTTTGCAAGATCTTTAGAAATTGTTTCAGCGGCAACTGTTTGATTGAGTATTTCCAGAACGCTGTTGCCTGTGCCAGGAACGACTGCAGACGCTAGAGTTGAATGAACCAGAGGATCCTTTCCTGCAATGTTTAGCACATTCCCCATTGTTTTCAAGGCGGCCTCTTCCTTCTTGGATGACGTGGATGGTTGGGGAGGCGGTTGTGTGATCGGGACTGGGGAAGGAACCGCAGGCGGAACACCATCGTGTAGTGGTGCAGCGGAAGTTGATGCCGTCGCAGTGACATTTACGCGGTCTGCCTGCGCTTTACTAATATCCGCCCATAGTTGTTCCTTCAGCCGACGCGCAATTTCCTCCGCTTCTTCCTCTCCGTCATCATAGTCATCGTCATCATAATTTTCATCCTCTTCATTCCATTCATCTACCTCTCCATCTCCGGTATGGTTGGTGGTTGAGTTCGCTGTCGGGTCAATTTCGTTGGAAGTAGGTTCAGTCATAGTACTGAGATGAGGTAAAATGCTTGGTGGAGGATCATAAGTTACATGGTCTTGATTATGATGTTGGGGACGGACCGGTATCTATATACAAGGCTTCAATTCATCATACCAACGTAGCCAACTACCTGTTTTGTTGATTTTGGTGAGACCAAGTATTGCTTGCTGAGCCTGTGTCTCGGCTCTCACGTCTGTAGAAAATCAGTTGTGGGAAAATGCTGCCATATCTTATTCCACTACGCATCCGAGTTGCGTCCGAGTCTTTCAAGAAATCTCTGATATGATTGCGGCAATCGAGTTGTTCGTTATCTTATACTTGTCGTGTCGTAGGACACGGTGCTCACCGATTTTAGTCGATTTCTGTGAAACACAAAATAATTATTTAAGCCGAGATAAGGTCTAGAACATTGACATGCGAGTCGAGGACTGGCGTTGACACCGCATATCATATTCGTGGCAACGAGCTTGTTAGTCTATTACGTCCACATGAGTGACTCGGCAAGTACGTGAAACTCCGCGATTTGTATAATTGCCAGCTGGTTTATCTCAACTTTCAACGTTTCAAAGTCGCACTTTAGGTTAATTTTCCGTCAGGAGTAGCCAGTCGCAAATGTCGAATACGATCAAGGACCTTGCGGCTGGAACGGCTGGCGGAATAGCTCAGGTGTGTCTCAAATAGGCTCAGTGCTACGTGTTGACTCAATCTGCGCGTTAGGTCCTTGTCGGACAACCCTTCGACATTGTGAAAGTGGTGAGAGTGACTATAAAATCTGAGCAAGGATACTTGCGTACCCATCATGACTATCCCTCAGCGCATGCAAACTTCGGCAAAGGGTACTTACAGTGGCATGCTGCATTGCGCTGGCGGTATCTTGAAAAATGAGGGTCCTCTGGCATTCTATAAGGTAATGCTCTTATCATTCCGTGTTGTCCATTCTCACATTCTGTCAGGGCACCTTAACACCATTGCTGGGAATTGGTGTCTGCGTATCAATACAATTTGGAGTACTCGAGTATGCAAAACGGATATTCACAGCACAGAACCTAGCTAGAGGAGAAGGAGGGGAAGAAGGAAAGATGCTTGGTGGAGGGCAGCTGGTCATTGCTGGAGTGGCGGCAGGGCTCGCTAATGGTGTGGTTTCTGGCCCAGTGGAACACATTCGCATTCGTGAGTCCCTGTGTTATGCGCATGACTCCTTTGACCTATTCTCTAGGTCTTCAGACGCAGTCAAATACGAACCCCATATACAAAGGCCCATTTAACGCAATGAAACAAATTGTCTCACAATATGGCATTGCCGGACTATTCAAAGGACAGGCTGTCACCTTTCTACGTGAGGCAACAGGCTACGGTGTCTACTTTTTGGCATACGAAAAACTCGTGCAACGTGAAATGACCCAGAAGGGCATACGACGAGATCAGATCAACCCTATGAATTCCGTTCTGTATGGCGCGACAGCTGGATACGCAGTAAGTTCCATCCCCTCTGCCCAATGCATGTTCGCGCGCACGTTGAGCTAATTTTGGCACAGCTTTGGGGAGTGATATACCCTATAGACATGATCAAATCTAGAATGCAAACTGATGGATTTACCCCTTCAACTGGGCAAAAATATACTTCGGCACGGGATTGTGTGCGGAAAGTTTGGAGAACTGAGGGAATTGGAGCATTTACGCGTGGTTTGGGACCCACCTTGATTCGGTGCGTATCTCATTTCTTATAATGGCTCACTGACTCATGATTCATCAGTTCACCATTTGCAAATGGGGCGACGTTCCTTGGATTCGAGATGGCCAGTAGACTGCTGTATTCGTGATTATCGAGGATTCATCTCCTGCACGTCAATGAGAAACGCTCTGTGTGGTGGATCAGTCCGCTTATATTCTCATATCTTCGATCGCTAGATCGATAATGTGCGGAAAAACGGGTTTTTCTGTGTCCATATCTCACTCTGCTATGGTATAGCACACGGATAATTGACGGTCACAATGACTGCTCGTGTTAACGCAGCGAAACAGTGCACACATGAATGTTGTAAGTAAAGGCTGTATCTACCATGCAGAGGAGACACCCGTTGAAAGCTCAAGGCCAGTCTAAACTTCCCGGCAACTCCAACGTCGAGATTTAGCGAGTGCCCGTGCTAGCTATTCAACAAATTGTGATGTTTACGATGCGCCGGACAGACCAAAATCACTGGTCCACATGGCAAGTCACGATTGAGGTCATGCTGCAGTCCTCACGCTCCCATCGGGGCGGTAACACTGCCTGCCACAGGCTGCTTTGACATATGGTCCTTTGGGGTCATAGACCCTATCATGTTATAGTCTCTTGATAAGCTTTTTATCGTGAGGATGAGCGGGGCCGTAATCTTTCGTTTCGCTATGCTGACTCGTACTCTTGACATATATCCTCCACGATAAGTGAGGGTTCAGAGAGAGTATTCGTCCTAGGCCGTAGTATAGGCTGCGGACCTTTGAAATGGTATTTTGAATGATACCCCCCTTATGGATCTCCTGCGGGCACCTGCCGTAAACGTCTGATTCAGGCAATTTTCTTACTCTTTTTAGATGTCTCGCTCTCAACGGATCATATTTGTTACCGACGGACTCCGATCCTGCGTTTGACCTTGTACATCGTGCTCCGTTTGTATTTCCTTACTGAAAATATGAATCCATCTTCGCATTGTCATTCTCTTGGGGGTAATTCTGAAATACACCTGCAAGTTTCTCTGCAGCCAGTGCTGACCACACATTGAGTCAGACACAAAATGACCATCCTGCGCTGTTTTAAGTCTAACTAGTGAGTGCAGCAATTAAATTATAAGATGTCTGGTACTAATCATATATAGTTCGAAGCCTTGGGCCCAGCAGAACCTTATAGACATGATAATTCGAACTTCCTCAAGGGTCCAGGCCGTTCTCGCTTATAGTGACGGTTTGGGAGTAGCTGAGGGCGGCACAGATACAGCCGTGATGGATTGCGAACACGATTTTCCATAAGATGCGCCTCTTCAGCACCCAGAATGTGAATATCAACGAGGGCAGTTTGTCACTAATTCCAACATCTCGTCAGCAAGCTGCATTAGATCTTCGAGATCCATGGTAGAGCCTACTGGATAAATTTCTCGTTTCTATGTCTTACGATTTACAGATTTTGTCCGTAAATTAGCCGACGTCAAGCCTTCAAAACTTTGACGTTTTTATTCCTGTAAATTCTTACAGCCATTCCATTTCATCACGTGACAGCTGGGTCGTTCCACGACTGCTGAGTCTTGTCACTTACAAGAAATCTTCGTACGTCACGGTCTTTCCAGATAACTATCCCTTAGATTATTTCTACATTTTGAAACCCAGTTAGTACTTCCAGTTTGTTCATTGCATCTCGCATATCACAACCTTCATCAATGGGTGACCATCAGTGTCAGTACTTTCATCTCTTATCTCTCGTATGCTCTCTAACCTCTTTGGCAGCTCCTGCAGGAACTTGGGAGAGACTGTCCCAGGTCGCTGTCAAGGGTGCTCAATATAACTCTCGTGAGCGTCAGCCCCACCCGAAATGTTTGCAAGGGACTCGGGTGAATCTCCTCAAACACATCCACGGATTCTTGGATGATACAGGGAACAATAACCTCATTTGGCTGCATGGGACGGCTGGCGTTGGAAAGTCTGCTGTTGCGTTTACGGTAGCTGAAAAGATGAGAGGTCTAAAAGTGACCGAAGAGACGAATGTCGAAAAGCGGCTAGCGGGAACATTCTTTTTCTCGCGAAAACACACCGAACGTTGCACGGTCGGATATTTCTTTGCAACGCTCGTCTACCAGCTTGGCACCAATTTTCCAAGCATTCAGCAAGATGTGAATAGAGCCATACGCAACAATCCCGCTCTCCTACACCCAGACACGCCTCTCTGTGACCAGATGGAGGCGCTCTTTCTCCAACCCCTCCACAACCTTCGGTTCAGATTGCGTGAATGTCCCCCTTTGACGTTTGTTGTTGATGCCCTTGATGAATGCACATCGGAACCTGAGATTACCGATCTCATCCTTTGCCTTGCACGGGCTCTTTGTGAGCCTGATCTGCCCGTGACCCACATTCTGCTCACGAGTCGCTCGGAATCGCATATTTGTAAAGCCTTTCAGGACGAAGAGGTGCGCCCGCTGGTGCGCGAGATACCAGTGAAAACATCTGGAGAGGGCGTTGCTACCATCATCTCGCTAGACGGTGCCGATGTTGACAATGACATCTATATATTTTTGCAGCATTCATTCAGAGAACTGCAATACCGCCATCCCGATTTCCCGCAGCCATCGGCGGGTGAGCTTGCGAAGCTGGCGAGCCGAGCTGGCAGACGTTTCATCGTGGCGTCTACGATGATAAAGTTTATTGTCGACGACGGATACAAGGATCCCCGAGATCGGTTACACCTGATGCTCGAACTAACGAGCGAGTTGCTAGCAGGAACGGAGGTGTACAAGTTATACGATTGTATCCTCTCCACATGTGTCGATCCAAAGCGGGCATACCTGCACTTGTCTATTGTCGCCGCACTTGCGGACCCCCTGCCGCTATCACAAATTCCGAATCTTCTTGGCCCTGGTCAGGGCTGTGATGCTGAGGCGACTCTAATGCAGCTTCGGTCTGTCATGGATATCCCTACAGACAGTACTCTCCCCGTGAATCTATCTCACTCGTCCATTCGCGACTATGTTTCCGACTCATCACATTGCGGCCTCCCTCAAGTACGCAATATCGTATCACCTGACCCTCACTCCATACTCGCATGTTCCTCTCTCCGGTTGATAAATGCAATTCCAAAAAGCACGGCTCTCTTGGATGCACTCTCAGAACTAAAGAAGCAAAGCAACCTGAGGACCCTCATAAGTTAAAAGACTCGTTAGCGTTCCTGGCTCAGCTCTCAAAGCCACTGTCAGTTATCAGATGTATGCTGTGGCTTCGAGGAGATCGCGCTTCAGATTTACAATCTTGGCTGGGGACGGTGGATGGGTGTGCCTGGCTGCAGACCGAGGGCGGACGAGATTGGCTGCAAATGGAGGGAGGACGAGACTGGCTGCAGATCGAGGGAGGAAGTGAGTGGCTCCAGACAGAGGGAGGACAAGATTGGCTCCAGACAGAGGGGGGACGAGACTGGCTGCAGACTGAGAGAGGACGGGACTGGGTGCAGACAGGCGGGGGACGAGACTGGTTGCAAACCCGGGGAGGACGGGACTGGCTGCAGATCTGGGAAGGACTACTGTGGCTGCAGACCCAGGCAGGACGAGAGTGGCTACAGACCTGGGATGGACTAGACTGGCTGTATCCATGTGGAGGACGATACTGGCTACAGATCTGGGCAAGACACTGGCTGCAGGCCTGGGGAGGACTAGAGTGGCTGCAGACCGAGGCAGGACGAAAGTGGCTGCAGACCGACGGAGCACTATACTGGGTGCAGACCGATGAAGGACGAGACTGGCTGTGGACTCAGGCAGGACGAGGCTGGCTGCATACCCAGGCGGGACGAGACTGGCTGCAGGCCTGGGGAGGCGAAGAGTGGGTGCGGACCGAGGGGGGACAAGACTGGCTGCAGACCGAGGGTGGACGAGACTGGCTGCAGACCAAGAGAGGACGAGAGTGGTTGGCCTGGGGAGGGCGAGAATGGCTGCAGATCCATGGAGGACGAGACTGGTTACAGACGCAGGGAGGACGAGCCTGGCTGCAGGCAGAGGAAGGACAAGCCTGGCTGCAGGACGAGGGAGGACGAGGCTGGCTGCAAAGCTGGAGAGGACGAGACTGGATTCAGACTCAGGGAGGACAAGACTGGCTGCAGACCCAGGGAGGACGAAACTGGCTGCAGACAGAGGAAGCACGAGACTGGCTGTGGACTCAGAGAGGACGAGACTGGATTCAGACCCAAGCTGGACGAGACTGGCTGCAAACCCAGGCTGGACAAGACTGGTTGCAGACCCAAGCTGGACGAGACTGGCTGCAGACTCCCCACGGTCAAGAGTGGCAATCCACTCCTGCGGCCTCTGTCTGGGTGACAATGAACGAATTCTTGACGACATCAAAAGCAATCAATGAATATATCATTACCAGCGCCGCACCTTTATTGCCTGCTTTTCAAGTAATCCAGCAATTCAAGACTTTGCCAGATTTTTTGATGTTTCCGGTTTTCCTTACATTCAGACACCAGCATCATTCCACCCCTGCAATACCAGAAAGCCCTCATCTTCCAGACAGACAGATAATCCATGCTATAAATGCCTTTGAGATTTTCGCAAACGAAGCACTGGAACGCAGTCGAACAGCTTCTGATGCTCTCAAGTACGCTTGTCATAACTGGGCTGTACATCTCTCGCGTACCCCCAATCCATGGGATGACACGCTCGATCGTATATTCCATGCTTTTTGGAATACTGATATGATCTCCTGGCTGGAAATGGAGTGGTGTTTGAAGGGTCTCCGATCTTGCCTTGTCGTATTATCTGAGGGGCAGAGACTTGTGAAGGTGTGTTTGATGATTCAAGGTAGCCGCCGTGATAACTGATGTCACCTTATGTTCTATGATATTTAGCCCATGGCACGATACCCTGGAATTCTCTCATCTTCAATCCGGAGTCCGTCTGACTAGTACTTCATATTTTCGTCCATCATTCCACAACTTCTTTTTGAAAATTTCTCCTATATTGTTTTATCGCTCCCTTTCTTCATCATGATTTACATACATCAGTTTACACAAATCGTTCAGTTTCTCCACCCTACATTCGTTATCACACGTAGAAAACTTTGTTGTCTCTCATCCGTCCTGTTGATTGGCACTTAGAGCCATTAGAGTACTGTAATGGCTTTTCTTCTACCGTTCAATGACCCGAATTTTGGCACGTACTCACTTGCAGCAGGCAGGTCTTGTCCGTACAGGTGTTTCGGTTCTACCCACATCAGAGTGGGAGTTATTTTCCGGCCACTTGTTGAGTAAATATGGATTGTATCGTCACCACAACATTGACATCCTATTTCAATAATATGTGCACCTTCCTTTTCCATGACCACCTGATTCGACGCGGAGAAGTTTCTAATGTCGCGGAGCATGAAAGCTGCCAGCTGGGTTGAGCAACTTTAGATGTTCGTTTGTGCACTGATCAAGTATTAAACAATCCTTGCTGTGAACTGAGTACGCACGATATCGATATCGACTTGTTGTCGGAGTATTAGTTGATATTGGAACACTTGGCTGACTGGTGCTTGAAACTATTATGAATACACTTTCGTAAAAGTTGTTGTAAAACATATGGCACTCTTTCCCGGCCCCCGAAAAGCCACTATAATTTGGTAGCATCGTTAGTTCATGTTTCGAATTACGAATTTGGATGTACATACATAAAGCTATTCAAAACTCGGTCGATAACGTCAACGAGTAGCTGTAATACGTGATTAGATAACCTCACAGCGTGGTAAAAACAAAACGAACGAACTTGCTCCTTGATTATGCGACCCACCGCTGTTTAGAGTCGGCGTTTGAATGGCAGAACGCGAGGCAACATAGCTATTTTGGAAGAAAAAGTAGTTGTTACCAGATACTCCAGAAAGACGAGAATTAGTTGATGTCGCAGTTCCCCCATCGCTGGTGGCGGCGGCAGGGTCAGTAGCTGAACTAGAACCGGATCCGTGTTCGGCATTAGCTTGAGCTGACCATCCACGTGAGTATGCAGCTAATAGATACGACGTTGTTCCTACAATCTTCCACTTCGTGTTCATCTGCGAACGGATTACCCTCGCCGAGTAGGTCTACTTGGGAGGCAATGAAGCTGGCTGCTTCGGTAAAAAATGAAGCCGTGGTTTCGTCTGGTTGAAATTCTGAGTCCAGTGGAATGGCGACCCCGCCAATACGAGCATTAGGTGGCAGATTATCATCTATATAAAGTGTGAGTCCCAGAGTGTCCGAAACGCAAGCAGGACTTGAACATACACTCCACTGGCTGTAGATCCTCCGTGTTGACAGAGAGTAACTGTCTCCTCATCCTCTCGGATGCGGTCTAGAGTGATATATATATATCTTGAGTAAATAGTAAATATCGAGAAACTATCATACCCTAGTCTCCGTGTATAAAACCTTTCCTGCCTCCAAAAGTAACCGAACTGAACGATAGGCGGAGAATATTTTGATCGGGTTCAATGATTTTCGCTGTCGTTCTATTTTCCCTTTGTCTGTCATTATCCTTCGAATGCTAGTCAGTAAAATGACATGAACAAGTGTATAGACGGACATACTGATCGTATTGGGCCTTTGCGTTGTGGATGAGTCGTTGAGAATTTTCTGTGTTCCCTACCATTTGGCGTATCTTGAAGATCTCATCTAGTGTGGCCTCAAGGACTAAGTCCACCTGATTGATAGTGCTTTTCCCCTGCACTCGGCTGAGGGGGAACACAGATTGCTCATATTTTGCGGGTGAACCAAGATCCATAGGTAGAAGGAGGGTTCGACGTGTTGGTTGTTCAGCCATGGGTTGCGGTGAGATATCGACTTGAAGCAACGATCTAGTACCCGAAGTGTATTATATATTCCGAGTGGAATCAAAACCATAACACCATTGGCTAATAAGTTTATGAGTAAGAGTATAGTTATTACAAAATGACACTTAATGCTATAGAGTAGCATATGGTTTCTGGGGGTCGACTTGGCATCTTGATTTTCCCGCAAAACGTCACTACTTTGCACGGGCGATTACTACCTCTGCATAATAGAACATTGTACTTGTTAGTTCCAAATATGGGTCCATGTGTACGTTTGTTTACGCAACATGTCTGCAACTTCATTCCTTCAAACATTTCCGCGTCTAGAAACCTCCGCATGAGCAAAACCACGACCTCCTCAAAGGGCAAGCGTACCGCAAAGACCAAGGCTGAAATAAAGGCTGAGGAAGCAGTGGCACTTGAGAGACGCAGAGCCCAAAAGGAACTCGCGGCTTTCGGGGAAGAACGCCAACGAAAACCTGGAGCCTTGTCTGTTGATGAAATTTGGTGGCGCCGGCAGTATGAATGGCTGAAAGTTCGAGGATACCTACTCCGTCCTCGGTATGCCCCGGACTGGGTTCCATCCTGGGAGGGTTCCAGCCGCCATGCCTCGGACTGTGAAGATGGTCGTGTTTTACACGTAAGGTGACAAAGTCTGGACTTCCTAGTTGACTAGCTAATGGCTTAATAGTTTGGTCAAGTTATGGATGCGACTCGCTTGCTTGACGGCTTGTATGTGTCTCTCAAAATGGTGAAGAAGTCAGAGCACCCTCACGAAGTAGAAATCGGTCAATATTTCATGTCGGAAAGACTTGTATCCGATCCCAAGAACTACTGTGTTCCATTTCTCGACGTACTGTCAGTTCCAAACGATATTGATACACAAATCATTGTGATGCCATTGTTGCTTCCATTCACCAAGATTCCATTTGATACCTTCGGCGAAGTGGTGGAATGCCTTCGGCAACTTTTTGAAGTACGCATGACTGTCCTTGAGCTTACATATCATCTTGACAATTCAGTACAGGGTCTGTGTTTTATGCACAACAACCATGTTGCACACCGGTGGGTTATCCATGACTATCAGATCACGTGTATTCAACTAACTTGAGGATAGCGACTGCATGTGGATGAACATTATGATGGATGCCAAAGACCTCTATGCTGAACCATATCACCCCGTAAACCCTCACATGAAACGTGACTTCAGTGGCCGTGTGGCCCATTATACTCGCACTCAGCGGCCACCGAAGTATTACTTCATCGACTTTGGCTTATCGCGTCGATACGATGTTAGTGAAGAAAACCCGCTAGAGTACCCGATATTTGGGGGTGACAAGTCAGTACCAGAATTCCAGGATAATCTGGATGTCCCACTTAACCCTTTCCCCACCGACGTCTACTATCTCGGTAACGTCATAAGAGAACAATTCCTGAAGGTAAGTAAGCATTTACCCAGTTGCCCTTCCGTTATTGCTTATGACTATGACCAAGACAAAAACGGGATTTGAGTTCTTGAAACCGCTCGTTGACGATATGGTCCATGATGATCCACAAAAAAGACCTACAATGGAGGTAGTAGTTGAGCGCTTTGAATCCATTCGCCAGCGCCTTAGCTCTTGGAAATTGCGCTCTCGTGTCATATCGCAGGACGAAGGTCGCTTTCAGAATCTTTATCGTGGTGTTACCCATTGGAGTCGACGGATAGGTTTCATCGTCAAACGTGCGCCAGCGGTACCTCGCCTTCAGGGATGACATTCGCTTATGCTGTACCCTCTTGTTGTTCCCTAAGTAGATAGTGATAATGCATCCCTCTGGTTGTTTTACCTCCAGCGCGGAGAAAGAGCTGAGATTGATTTTTTGAACAGAATATCCGAATATGTAACAGCGATCATAGCCATTGCGACTCACGGAATTTTGACTGAACTTGGAGGGGGGTCGCGTTAGATTTAGCCCAAGAAACGTCTAATCGGAAATTGACCAGAAATCATCCTTTGAAAAGGAACTCTAACATGCTGTGATTGTCCCTGTTGGCCGGTATGAAAAGGTGTCTGAGGTGCTGGTGCTCGCGGCGTCGGATAACTCCACTTTACAAAATAATACACTCCCGTTTTGTGGTCAAGACCTACATAGTAAGTGTCGAATCACAAGCGGTGTACAAGGCCAATTCTGACAATGATGCTTTGTTTTAAACTTTATTTATAACCCACCACAGCCTGCACCTGTTCCCATACCAATGGTGATGCATTGATGCCTTGCGTGATAGGTAAGTGCAGTAGCTGCATGTAGCACTGATCGCCCGCTGCTCTGATCCACAAGCCCTTGGCAATGGTCCCACTGATACCGGTTCCTGATAGTGATAATCCATCCTGGTGATCAACACACAGAAGAAGGGTTGCGAATACTACATAGGAAATACTGATACCAAACGCACTAGTGCAGTTAAGGATGACTGGGCCCTTTGCGCGAGAATCTTTCATACATCATGCTATTATGGAGAACAATGAGATTGATGACACGATGTCACGGATAGTCCATACGATCACATGGGAACGGGGGGGATTTTGTTCTTTCGTGTCACTCGATTGGCACAGGTAACGCACTTTCCAGTTCTAGCATATCAAAGCACGTAATTTCGACCATCATGTTGACCTTCAAGTGTCTTTTTTTTACTAAACGGTTAGCTAAATGTGAATTTCGAAAGTCTGCTGCAATACCGCATTCACGATAAAACTTTTCAAATTACATTGTATAGTTGCTCGGTTATAGGACAAGCCATAAATCTATCAGAAACGAACCATAGATAGTTTCCTGCAACAACAAAAGCCAATTGTAAAGATTCTAATATCGTGAAATATTGTCTGGATTAAATCTGAGATAACTATCTGAATAATAACGGCTGAACATATGATGCACCCGCCAGACCAGATCTTTGGTGCTCCCCATACTAATTCAATATTCAAAATTCGACGGTTTACAGCCCTCACGGTGTGGAGTAGAAGCGGACACAAAGAACTCCGGTGGGTCCATGTTTACTACTATTTGAATTATATGACGTGTCTTTTAGGACTCATCTTCAAGTTGACTATCCCCAACTGACTGGTAACGACCTGTAATTCCTGTAAGCACTACGTAGCACATCGGTATGCAATTATTTTCTTATCTCCCATGTTGATTCGTGGTTTTCTGGTTACAGTGCCTGCACGTATTTGAATATCGTATATCGATGCCGGGAGCAAGCTTACATTGAGTTGCAAAATATTCAAGGCAGTTATACCGTGGTCTATTCCTGCAGAGTGCCGATGTCACTGCTCAGATCTGAGTCATCTGAAGTCTGCAAAATAAGAAGAACTATAGGTAAAATATCCTTGTCATTGACTGCAAGTGCGAAATAAAATATAGTATGTGATGCACAGATTCCTTGCAATGACTAATGATGCGGATCCTCGCCGTCGTCCTCGACCACATTCGAACTATTCCTATTTGCTTCCCTGAGGGACGGACGTCGGTTAATGGCTAATAATTTCAGGTAAGTTGACCATTTTGGTTCTAACCGTCATATGCCTGCTCACCTGGATGTATTGACGGATTGTTATTTTGTGCTTCCAAAGGTATAGCTGGGCCACTATGTCGCTCAGAATTGGATTGTGTCGCATTAATATCACTGTCATGGAGTAACTCATCGTCGCTTGTGTCGTCAATATCATCTGCACCATTCCCTTCGACCTCCGCGCGGGATGGACCGACATTTACGGCTAAAAGTGCGAGGTTAGCAACGTGACTACACAGAAGAATGATGTACTCGCCTGCTCCTCTATTATTGCTCCCTCCAAAATTCACCGTGTGTGTAGCCCTTCCACCGGGTCTAACGATACATCCGTTGAAATGGTTGATAGTCTGCAGTGGTGCACCAAACAGTATATCACGAAGTCTGAACTGTTCCAATATCTTTGCGGCGGTCAGCTCGGCGATATGTAGCACCGTCCCCTCCTGGAGTGTAGTAGTATTTATGTTTTGACTCGAGCTTTGTGCGACTACTCCAACATTGGGAGGTATAGGTCTTATCGGAGTATCACCATGTTGATTGTGTCGCTGAGCGAGGTCAGGTTCAGCTTGGACTAGTCCGTCGAGAGATCTGCGTCGTCGAATGTCCACTACCGATAGTGTTGGAGCCCGGGGAGAGAAGAAATTTAACATGATAATTTACCTGGGGGAACCGAATTATCAATATTCCTATGAACGTCACAGGATGTTTGCTGGCAATAGGAATATCAGTGTTGAGAATACTAGATGAAAAAAGCCCATACATGAGCGAGATTCCAAACTGCTTCGCAACGTATCTTGAATTCATCCTCACTGCCATTCCAATCTCTAAGTTTCCGAAATTTACTCCATAAGCTTTGCTGTCGTAGATGTTTCCCTTGCGCAATGGTCCTAGAGGGAATATGAATCCCACTGACAACTAGTAAGTCATCAAGTAGCAACTTACTGAAAGTACATTTCGATCAATTTGGCCAACCCGGGAACATATACCTGACGTTCTGTTGCAATTGCTTTGATTTCCAACAGAGTATCAAGGGCCGAGTTCAAACGGCGATACTCTTTCTTGTTTCCACGAGTTTTCATAGGTATATCACTCCTGAGCTCTGTAATGTTTGAATGGTCAATCGATCCCCAATCCTGCAATGGGGTGACCATCGCAGATACGCAATAAAGTGTTGAATGAAATAGGGAAAAGCAAAATCTTAGGTCAGCTCATTGATTACATTCTTATATACTTTTACATGTATCGCTTAGGAAGTACAGGTTAGACAGAATGTATTAATAGAAACAATGTGTCTGTGAGGACTCCAGTCACTCCGATTTGACTCCGATGTAGGTTTGTGTCGGTGGGTCCATGTTTGCAACTATTTGAAATATTTGGCGCGAACACTCGGCTTCGTGGTCCTTCGTCCTTATGGTTTTCTTTAGTCTTTTCGATAAAAAGCGTCGAGCTCAGAAGAGGGCAGAAGAAGCTGAGAATTTCAGACTTGAAATCGAACGAACTCGCCAGTTGCTTGGTGCAAAGACCGCCTTTCCTGGTGGCCTTGATCCTGATGAGATATGGTGGAGGGACCACTTTCTGTGGCTAAAGGATGTCGGATATCAACTACGCTCACGCCATGCCCCGGACTGGGTTCCTTCATGGCAAGGTACAGATAGATATTGGGCTTTGTGCGAGGATAGTTGGCAGATGCCTGTGAGGTTCTTTCGCTAGTCAAGTTTTGTGCGCTTACAGAAAGCCAGGCCACGCAAATCGCCAGCGCAACACGGATATCTGACGGGACCCATGTCGCTTTGAAACGCATTCAGCCATCTATTCATCCGTATGAGATTGAAGTGGGCGAATTTCTTGCATCTGAACCCCTGAGGCGGCAGCGCGAAAACCATTGCGTGGAGATGCTTGGTGTGTTGCGAGTGCCAGATGAACCAGATGAAACTATCTTGGTATTACCCCTACTTCGCCCCTTCGATAATCCTCCATTTGAAACAATCGGTGAAATCATCGACTTTACTCTTCAAGTTTTTGAGGTGGGAGTTGTCATTGTTCCTTTGACTGAGATCTCAAGAGTATCTAGGGCCTACAATTCATGCATAAGCACCACGTAGCCCATCGGTATGCAACTTTATTCCTATGTCGCTGTTGATTCATGGCTTTCTAGTGACTGCATGAATTTGAACATCATGATGGATCCCAGACAGATGTACCGACATCCGTTTCACCCATGCAGGCCCGCCAAACGCTTGGATATGAAAGGACCGGCGAAACATCGATCACGTACTGAGTGCCCTCCGCGATATCTTTTTATCGATTTTGGTATCTCTCGACGCTACCATGCTTCGCAGAACGCTCCTTTAGAACCCCCGATTTGGGGAGGGTACAAAGGCGTTCCGGAGTTTCAGACGTCTAATGAACCCTGTAACCCATTTCCGACGGATGTATGGTATCTGGGCTTCGCTCTGCAGCAACAGCTTCTTAACGTGCGGATTTCATTTAATCTTTTTTGGCATATTTATGACGAGTACTAGGTCTATCGCGGGCTAGGGTTTATGGAACCGTTGATTTCGGATATGACACAAACCGATCCTACGAGGCGGCCAACCATGGATGAGGTCATGTCTCGCTTTGTACCAACATACAACGCATTGAGTCCGTGGAAATTACGCTCTAGGGCAGTCATGAAGGAGGAATGGATTATTATGCGACCTTTCCGCAGTCTCTTCCATTGGCTGCGCTGTCTCCGGTTTTTATGGCTTCGTCTCCCTGCTATACCATCACTCACTGTGTAGTTTCAGTCACGCATATTCATACTATTGTTCCTCTGCAAAGTATGGGTGACCACAGCACAGTGGTCGCTTACTAGTATAATTATCAACACGGCTGGTATTCACAGGGCCAGGTTTTTCAGTGATTCGTTTTACTGCACGATTCAATCAACGCTTCTGCCCAGCGAGAATACCGCCACTCGCGGAGTTCTGAATGAACGAGGGTCACACTAACTACATCGTTCAGTTTGTTCAATCCAACGGTGGGTTTAGAATGTCTAACCATTGAAATCGCCTAAAACAACGACGTAAGGCTGTGAGTCTTTGTTCTGTTGGCCCGTATGAAAAGGTGTCCGAGGTGCTTGCACTCGGTGACGCTTTGCACAGCCCCACGTTACAAGAAAATCGGTTCTGGCTTTGTGGTCAAGAAGTAACGCATCAGATCGGTGCACAAGGGTTCTGACAATGTCACAGTGATAACTTTGTTTAAAACTTTATATATAATGCACCAGAGCCCGTACCTGTTCCCATGTCGGTGGCGCTGCCTCGTGTGGTAGGTAAGCACAGCAGCCTAATCCATCGCTGCTGGTTCACTTGTTATCCCTTGCAAATGGTGTCACAGGTACTCGTTGCTGATAGTGGTTCATCTCACAGAACTTAAGATAGTACTTATGCCAGAAACACCCGGCTGATATGAAATTCACCAGTGCAGCTGGAGATTGCCCCCACGTAAGAGCCTTCCGTCCATCATGCTATGATCGAGAACAATGAGATCAACAACACGATGTCACGGACAGTCGACGATCACATGGGAACGGGGGGCGATGTTGTCCTTTAGTTTCGTGTCATTTGATGCACGGATAACACGCCTTCCGATTCTAGCATATCAAAGCACGTAATTTTGACCATCGTGTCGACTGCTACTCATTGGCAGTATTATTTTTTTTACCAAACGGTTAGCTAAATGTGAACTTCCGAAAGTCTACCGTAGGCCGTATCCACGATAAGACTTTTTGTTAAATTACATAGATTTATGTCATTCCGGAATGACGGAGCAGTGTTACAATACAGAAGAAGTACTAATTTTTTTTGACAACGAAAGTCAATTGTGAAGATTATTTGTCATTGCCCAGATTTACATAACGGTTGAACATATCATGCACCCGGATCAGGTCTTCTGGTGTTCCCTATACTACTCACATAGAAGGCCGATCATTCCTATCCTTCTTCTCTATCGAACTCTCTTCAAGTTGAGATGATTATCGCCATGAAACACTGCCGTTTACGCAACGTACTTTTCAGCTGATTTGACATTTGGCTAGACAAAGTGCTTACCAGCTCCAGAGCTGTTTTTGGACTCGATATTCAACGTAGCGCCCATCACATTGGAACCGCGCATTATTATAGAATTGCTGCTCGAATAGTTTGTATTCATAAAGTTGCGGGGTTGCTGTTGTGCACGTCTACCAACAGCTCGCCGAGGGCGAACAGGCTGAGGTACTTGCTGAGTTACCTGGGGCCCGTGCGAGAGTATTTCTGTAGTTGAGGTTGTCAACTTGAATGCCGTCAAAAGGGAATAATTAAAATGCGTACTTGCACCGGTGCAATCTGGGGAATCGATATTTAGAGTTGGGCACTTCACATCGCTGCCCACTATTTCCATCGAGTCCACTATACATGAGATTCCAGACGTTACTTGGGAAATCGCCTGCTTCAAGTTAGCGTGTACAGGAATATGATGATCTGATTAAAAACGTTTCAGAATCTCAAGTTAACTTTGCGATTGTGAGGTCACTCACCTTGAGGAAGGTCAGAACGAGGGTTAATTGAAGGGACAGCTGACTGAGGTTTGAAGGGAGCCTTATCGGTAGCCAACGTGCCTGCCGACGTTGCAGGAAGCGGCGCTATAGTCTTGACGCTCGGTGGTTGATCTAAGTGATTAGATTTCGTCTCTAGTGCATCTCTAACAGGTGGCGGGTTCGATGTCTGGTGGCCCTCTAGTCCACCTACACTGGCAGCTGGTGCTGAAACTTCCCCTCTCGCAGAATCACTGATCGCCTTCTACAATTTGATATCAGTAAAGATCTGCGAATAAATAGAAATAGGGCCCTAACTTGAACTTTGCATTTGAGGGCTTTGCAGTCATCCAATATCATATCCACTTTCCACAGTTTTGCAGTTGATTCCCCGGCTTTATACGATCGAATTTCGCGCTCAAGTCTGTAGATGATATCATCGGTGAAGAGGAGAAAACTGAAAGTGGGCATGAAATACGTGCCTGTCATATTCATTCTTGAACTCGTTCTTGTCAGTCTCTGCCAGGTGTGGGTATTCGGTAAAAAGGTCCTTGACTTCGACGAGTTTCTTCTCTGCGTCTTTATGACCGCGGGACTTGGTGGGAAATTTAAGGAGTGACCGAAACATGCTGAACCGAATCGTGCGGAGCCGTTGGAATCATTTAGCATAGCGTATTTATGCTAGAATGTAGCCAAGGAACTCAAGATACAAACCGAGCCTCACCAGGAACGCCAGCTGGAAGGCTAGTGTTTGGCCTTGAATTTCCCTCGCGACGATTGAAGAGCATTGAACAATAACACAGCCGTTGAAAGAATAAGGTTGAAGGACTCACGGCACTGATCCAGGCGGTTCTGGGAAGGTGTCACCACACCGCCATAAGTCAAAAATTCGCCCCCATGATGTTACGGGGTTACAACGTGGACCACTAAGCGCATATGGTGTTTGAAACTGTCAAATATAATATAATAAATTATTATTATGAGTTGCAAGCCTTGATATCACAGAGCTGGTAATTCAATTGTCAAAATTTGTCGCGGAGTGAGAGTGGACACGAAGCGTCAATATAACATTGTCCCTGGACTCCGGTGGGTCCATGTTTATGACTATTTTATCTTTTTATAGATTGTTACTCAGTCAGCATTTCCAATTGACTGTGAGACCGTGGTGACTGCATGGATTCGAACATCGTATTCGTGGTGGATTCCAAGGACTGGATCAAATTTTACGGAACTTCTGATCGGACATGTCGCAGAACGATACTGCGTAACATCAAGTCTCAGTGTTTAGTCACACACATTTATTCCTGGAAGACTCTAGTTCGGTGTACATTGTACTCCTAAAAATTTGATATCTCATATATATCTGCTATTACAAGGAACGGCTACTCTCCAGTCCATTATGGTCTAACTACTACACATGTACAACACAGGTCGCTAACACCATTCCCAAGCGCAAGGCTTGTGAGTATTATCCACGGAATGGTTCGGTCAACACTTCTGAGCATTGAGGAACAACTTGTTCAACTAAATAAATCCAGTCAACGCTTAGCTCATAACAAGTGATTACAGTTAGGAGTGAACTCACTAGCCCCAGAACCACGCGGGGACCGGATATTGAAAGTCGGGCTACCTGTTACTGTGCCAGGGGCAAAACACATGACACGTTCGCGCTTCATGGTGCCGGCCGTCTGCAGCTGGTGAGCACCTGCAGGTGGCACTCTCTGTGCTGAGAGCCCGAGAGATGGATTATCGCCAGGGAGTATATGTGCTAAAGGACCGATCAGTATGCAGATTTAGCATGCTCAAAAACATGTAGCTTACTCGCTCCAGTTGCCTCTTCGGAGTCAATGTTGAATGTGGGTGACCCAATAGACGAGTCTGGGCCAAATATCATGCAGTCTTTGTCGGCAGGCGGTACATCTGGACTTCCCTCCGTGGATACTAATTGTTATGGCATATATGATCGAACATGAAGGCCAGCTGTGATGCACGTACCGGCGGAAGTGTTCGAGGTTGTTTCATGACCCACACAGGTACCAGAAGAGGCTGCAGAACTGCTTGAAGGATCAGAAGAGCTTGGGTACGAGCCGTTCCCGCTCGTCATGGTGAAATTGGACCCAGTAGGAATAGAACATTCAGACGATGGGGCCCTGTAAGACGGGTCGGGATCAACCAGTGCGATAGATGATTTGCGAGATTCAGAGGCAGCTGATTTGTGGCACTCAGTCTTAAGCGACAGCAACAGTAGATAGCACCTACCTATAGCGGCCGGAGACGCTAGCCCTGTTCTTATTTTGTCTTCTCGGTGTTTCCTGCACGCTCTCTATAAACTGTTTTTAAAATAATTTTTTGCTCGGAGATCAGAAAGAACAAACCTCTATCCTCAACTTCAATTTCTCGCACTCGTCGAGTGCCCCAGTCAATGTGCTATTAGATGTGCCCTTGTTCAACCGAACACGAGCATCTGCAAGACTACCAGCCGTTAAAATGTAGTGCATAATAAGACATGATGCATGGACGGTACCTGGAGTATTCATCCATAAACAACGATCGCTCCTCCTGGGTTAGCGAGTCCAAGTTGGCAGTGCAGAGTTTAAGAATATCTTCCAGAACGCTCTCTATATCGGCGATGACCTGCTCGCGCGAAGTATAAAATTTCTTCCAAAAGGAGACCATGATGTAGTTATAATAGAATCTAGTGATACGGTGAATCTGTGGAGTGTGTTGATGGGGATCTAGCACATACCTCTAGTTCGTCTGGTATTTCTACCCCTGCAAGCCTGACACAAAACACCAGTAAGGCTAGTGTTCGGCCTTGAGTTTCCCTCGCGACGTCGAGAACAATAAAACATGGACAGAACAAGGAGACCGAAAAAGATCGGGATCTATCATGATGGGCTGCCTTCTAGTACGGATGAAGTCAGTGGGAAAAATATGCGCCCACAAATTGCGGTGCTCAACGCCGTCACGCAATTATATGCACCGATATGCTAAATTTTTGGTCTATTGAGCCGTTGTTATGAGCTGCAGTTCGCGGTAAAGGTCCTCCGCCGCTGCGCATACTACCAATATTAATGCTCACGCGTGATGCATGATGTTGGGTTTACCGCCTCGCGGAGTAAAAACTAGTAGTTTGGGACAAATACTTATTTGAAATATATACAATAGCATAACTCGCGGAGTTTTAAACCTGGGGGGTGTGCTAGAAACCCCTGAATGCAGTACTTTCATGAGGCTATCATGTCATGGATGTATTGACAGGACCTTCAATGATCGAGGGCGCCTGCAAGAACACACGTTGCCTAACCGCATCATAATTTATTGATGGGGTGTTGATCCTCATCTTCCATAGTATGTATTATATTGCCGATTTAACCCACAACTCACAAGAATCTTGAATCCGAAGTTCTGAGCAAGGTATCTGATTGATTGTTTCATGAAGCAAGGTGGCCGTGCGCAGGCTGAAAAATATGGACCGGATATTTGGCTTGGTGCATATACTTTCCGATCTGCATCATGCTTACAGGAGAAGAATGATCATGCACCCACATGTTTCTGTTTCGACTAGGCTGGCGACCCTGGGAAAAATTTATATGCTAACATACATATCTGGTGCGTTTGTTGATAAATTATTATTTTTTGAAAAATATTGTTGGGAAAACTCAAGAAGCGTCAAAGCGTAACGAAAGCTAAGAAAAGCACTGCCGCTTATTAATAGCCCTCTCTCACACGTCATCTACCAGCTATTTCCACAGTATTTCTGTTGTACATGCAGTCTATGGGCGAATCAGAGTTATGGTACGCTTATCAGTTAAATGATGGAAGGATCTCACTAGTAACGCGTTACTTGCTCGCTAAGTCCTTGGGTGATCACCGGCACGTATACACTAACTGTAGACAGTTCGGGACACTTGCTTAACTCACCATTTCTGCAATCACAGTTATTCGTGCCCAGGGGTATCGGTCTTTGCGTCCTGAGAAGTCTTGGAGACCAATAATCTCTGTGGCGGTAGACCAGCACCAGTGTTATGAAGTAAACCTAGGATGCGACGGACAGAACCCAAACCTCAGGGAACGTTTTATGATGTTTGTCATCTTGTTATCATTACATTTTCTCTCCGCTCATTGGTACATTTGACTAGGCGATGTGCTGACGGCCGTTCTCAAGTGGATATCAATGTGTATTACCAGGCGCCGAGCAAGAAGAAACGCAAGAAGCGGCATATAGTTGCCAAGACTTCCTTGTCACTTCAGGCTCTATCTAAGTTAAGGGGTACTTCAAATTGTAAGTGTTGCGAATTGCCATCATGCTGTGCTTGATGTATCCTAGCTTTCAAAATACCGTTGAGCCCTGTGGTACACCCCTCTATGCGTAGGTCAGCTCGAGGAGAATCCGTTTCAGTTTCCCTTGTTGCTATGCTTGAAGTCCCCAAGACTCAGGCGAGATTTCACGTATTACAAGATCCATCTACATCAGAAGACCAATACGACGATGACATCAAGTGTAAGTGCTAGAATGATCTTGTCAGCCGTATCCATTAGCTGACAACTGTAATCTCAGCATTTGGGCGGTCTCAGTCACCAAGGTTTGAATCAGAATCAGACTCAGATAGGATAAGTAACTTTTCTTGTCCGAGTCGTGCTACAACTCCTCCAGTTCCACTTGAATCATCCGTCATGCGCGTCCGTCGGGGATATACATCAGAGACAGATGATGACCGCCCGCTCGACGAGCATGTCAGACGCATTAACGATAGCTATGAAAGCTATGCATTTGCAGACAATGCTGACTTGAGCACTGTGGTCAACGTTGTTCCCCTTGCACCTTCTCTTTTACCTAGTTACACAGAGCAGATATCCGTGGACAATTCTCTGTCATTTATCGATGGTTTAGTCGACTCTTTCTCGTCTTATTCTGAACTTCGAGAGGCTCGTAGTGACTCTGAGTACGAGCGTATCTTGGAGAAACTTACGTCTGAATGGTATTTTGTGGGTGCATCGGTGCGTGACGCCATTACTGTTCCACTTGCTCTCATGTAACCTTGATCATCTGTAGCTGGTTGCTCTTGCTGGGTATGCGTATCATGAATGATTACTTGTTCCGCAGTTATTGATCTGCTTTCCCAGGCTTGACGCGGCTGTGTTTGGGTTTTCGTCCGTCTCCTTGTTTTCTGTTAACGCTTTCGCCCGAAGCTCAATAGCTCTTGGGAGCGTCGCTTCAGGAATTGGTATCGCAATTGATGGCTGGTTCCTCTTGGTGTACAGTGGAGCGAACGCCAAAAAGTTTCAGGTAATTCTCCATTGTGATATCGGAACACAATACTTACTCAGAGCCACCTAGAAATTTGCTCGTGACGTATACGGCAAATACTTGTTCTTTTGCATATCGTCGCGTCTTCCTGCTGTATGCATGTTTATCTCAGCATGCGCTTTGATGGCCTTTTTGCTTTCAGTTGCATGGTCCGCTTGGCCCACTGCCGTGTTAGTCATGTGTTTTATTGCTGGCATCTTGATCAGCCTCCAGTTCATCGTATACGGGCTACACTGCACGGTAATTTGCATGACTGAGGTTTTCAGGAGGGCGCGCAGAGGATTGATGGGGTGCTAAGGAGACCGTCGGACACTGTCTCGGAACATGTTTCCCAAAAGTAATGATGTATTTTTGATTCCTGCTACATCTGTAATGCACATGGACTACAATAATTTATTTCTATGTTTTACTCAATTTAACCAAAACATCATTTTACATTGAACGATCGAGAGGGATATTTCTTGAGCCGATAGCAATATACAGGAAGCTAGAACAGACTGGGAGGTCGGTTGCAATGCCACATATTCGGATATTGCACGCGATTCACAGGTTATTCTGACTTTGTTAGGTGTTACCCAGTGCCCATGATCATAGATCTCCCAAGGAGAGGCAAGAGCTGGGCAAGGAAGCCACCAGCAATGAGGCCTTAGAAGTCGAGGTACTGAACGCCGCCGCATTCTTGAACACCTTTAAGTCATTGAGTTCCAGGGGAGTGGACCATTCACGGGGATCAACCGTCAACCACCGTCCAATAAAAATGGCGACCGCAGGTAATATCTTTCCCCGGGGGTGTGAACCACGATTCATGCGCATTCCTCGATTGTTCGAGGGGCAAATTTTTCAGGCAGACGCGTACGCAAAAAGACATCGTGGGACGAAAGAAGCGCAATCTATCCGATCATCTACGTGCAGCCTCGAGTCAATGAGCACTGCTGTCACAAGTTAACTCCGCCCAGCTGACCTCCTTATTTCAAAAAAAAAAAAAAGAATATAGCTTACACGTATCAGTCCAAGAAATTCCCCTCAAACCCACAAAAACGAGATTCATATTAGTTGCCTCTCGCATGTGTTTCGGGTTATTTTTTCGCCGTGGATGTACCGGATTGGAACCATTGCGCTGGACACGCTTTGGCAGTGCAACGCCATATCTGTACATGCGCTCCAGTTCCTCGTGGGTCGGTGGACCCACAAAGCACGGTGTTCTGAAACCTGACCCGTTTTATCCTTTTGTCAATTACTTTTGTGCATAGATAGCGTGTTGCGCCACTCACCTGAATTTTGCAAGAAAGAGATATCTAAAATAAAATCGGGACCCCCCCTCACTTTGAACTCCGCGAAAGCAAGTGTCCAAGCTTACATTCACTCGTGCTATGTCTACGAGCTTACAGCCTAGAGTTTCAACGAGCAAATGCATTCAGGAATTACAAATAAAGTTGTAGCAGGTACCTGGTCGACCATCATTTGCCGTCAGAGCTAGCGGCATCGCTGTGTGAATCATCCTGCTCCCTGCGATCCTCTTTTTGTACATCGTCATTCTGAGTAGATTCAGGGGCACCCGCCGTGGCAGAAGTGAGACCAGAAAGAATACCAGTCCCGCCACATTTCTTGGCTTAAATTTTTTTCCAAGCATGAGCCATCTGCAAGAGCTTGAAAGATCTCGGGTTAGCTTCTCGTTCGTAGTCGGCGAATACAAGTTCTCAATCTGTGTCCGAATGGTCAGGAAGCTATGCTAGCAACTATACGGGGTGGGTCGCTGACCTTCCACTACCTGTCCTGTCCCTTTGTCGACGTGCTGCCTGCCGACAATAATGAGCCATGACAGTAGTTGAATACCGCTTCACTGAAGAAACAGATCTGTCTCTTAACGAAATTTTCACTTGGCTTGAGCCTTGCAGTCGAGTACAACATCACCACCACCCTGTCATCCTTATCTCGCAATCTCAAACAAGTTGACCTTTTTCGAAAATGCTTCAAAAGTTTGCGTGCGAAGGCGACGATATCCACCGAGAGGAGTTCAAAGATAATCTTTGGAATGACTTCCTTGGCGATGAAGAGTTTGTTATCCTCGATGAAACTATGTAGGAAGAACGACGTACACTATACACGCCATTCAATACAGATGATCACACTACAAACAATATGTAGCACAGGTAAGTCTGGGAGCTCCGTGGTTCGTCGCTGTGTTCCTTGACATCTGCAACTACTACAGCTTTGAGCTCAGTCTGACTGGGATGCTGACTGTTGGCTTTTTCGAATTGATTTTATTTCATTTGTCCATAGAAATAGATGCGTATGGCATGTAGAAGCAATATAAAAGGCTGATAGTGTCTGAGAATTTCGTACTCTGGCCGCCGTCACATTTACGTGCCGGGCCAGTAATCTAGTAATGTGCATTGTGAATGTCATTTCACTTCACGTTTTGAAAAAAGAATGGTTTCACCTTTGGAAACATTCGTCTGTCCGTGTTCTTGGCCGAGGAGGAGTTGAACTCGAAAACGTTGCCGATGGTGTACTTGGTACTGTATCACAGTTGTAAGTGCCAATCGTGTTAGATAATCAATCCGAATCGATAATCGATAATTTGTCAGCTACTCTCCTACCCTTGCACAGTGCACATGGGTACCCAACCTAGTACCTGTACCCGTGCGGGTGGGCCAAGCACAGGTACCCGTACGTACCACCCGACCCACGATTCACCCGCGGGTGGTGCCGGGGTGGGTACCCGGGTAGACATTATCCATGACATACCCTCCCTGGTGTACAGGACGCATTGGGACTTCTGTCAGTTTTCTTTTTCATCACACGCGCCACCAATTTTTTTTTAGAATCTCATTAGTTTTGCACTCTAGGCTCTATCTGTAAGTCCGACTGTACCCTGCACCTGAATAGCCTAGGCTATCTCCGACATAGGGTCTACTACGGCCCCAAAGGACAATAACATTGATTTTTTTTTCAAAAAAAAAGTTCTACTGTATGATTTCAAACCTCACAACTATGATCCACAGTTCTGCGGAAGTAAAACGCTTGTGCAGCACAAGATTCAGAATGTTACGATATACTTCGCGCGCACGGTCATAGTCCTGTAGGCTGCCAAGCTTTGTCATCTGGTTGCCGTTGAACTTGGCACACCGTGATAAGCCACCCAGAATTTAAAGGGAACCCACGCAGAATGTTGCCCCTCCGCGAGCCTGCGCGACTCTAAAGCCATCTTCCCTTACTTCGCGGATTATAGATACCGGCTCGGAGCTCGAGCTGTAATAAGAACGTGAAGCACAAGAGAGGCGTGTCTCAGCCCTCTATAGCTTGTCACCGCTGATGCAGATGGACATTAAATTTATTGTCTTAACGGGAATCCAAGTGTAAGTGTTCGTTTCAAGGCGGTATGTTATCCGAATGATTCGATAAAGCTGCGTCACATCCGTGTACTTAGGTGTGTGATGTTACCTCTAGGAAGTTGGGGCATTCTGCCTCCTCAAGTCCGCAGTGAATTGTGTTGCATCTAGGCCATTGGTTCAGCGCTCTTCTTTCGGTCATGACTGATCATGAATGCATGACCATGTGTTGTGCTCTGATTGGCAACTTTCCTGTTTGGTTGGTTGATCTAGCCTGGTACCGTGTGGGTTTAGGTGGCGCTGAACTGAAGTTAAAAACCTGGATGGTTTGAAGGATCTATTATTGCGTCACGACCACATAGGTACGCGACGTCACCTTCAGGAAGTTAGGGCATTCTGCCTCATCAAGTCCGCAGCAGTGAATTGTCTTGCACTGATACTATTGGTTCAGCACTCTTCCTGTCACGACGGATCATGAATGTGATGTGGCAGCTTTCCTATCTAGCCTATGATGATGTGAGTTTAGGTGGCGCAGAATTGGTTAAAACCGGGATGGTTTGAAGAATCTATGGTATCGCTCTTAACCTGCACATCTCAGTTTTCAGTATGGCGACTGACCCGTTTCCTCAACGTTTACCCACGCTGGATCGGCTGGGGGTCACAGATCCTTTCAATGTCTCGTCGTCTGAGATAGCCACTGAGTGGCTCAACGCCTTCTCAGCTGCGATAGCCCAAAATGATACCTCAGCCGTTTCCAACCTATTTCTCGAGGATGGCTTCTGGAAGGACGTGATCGCACTGACTTGGGATCTCAGGACATTCGAAGGAAGGAAGGACATCAAGAAACTCTTGGATGCTCGTCTCATTGCTACGGGTCTTAACGAACTGTGTCTTTTACAGGAGCCCTTGAAAGAACCCGTGCTGCAAAAAGTTTATGACGATTTGGTTTGGTTGCGGTTTTGCTTTGGTTTTAGAACCAAGCATGGCAAGGGTACTGCAGTCGTTTATCTCGTCCCCCTTCCAGATTCAAAGTGGAAGGCCTACAGTCTGTTGACCTGTCTCGATTCATTGACCGATTTCCCTCATAAGGTGTGTATTCCCATTCCTTTCTGAGCACTTACTGACTATGCGGAAGCTTGGTCCCCTCAGGAATAGCGAGGCCGAACATGGCGGTTGGGAAGAGAAGCGGCAAAAAGAGACTGACTTCTCAAACAGTGACCCAACGGTAATTGTCATCGGTGCAGGGCACAGTGGCCTTGAGACCGCGGCACGCTTAAAGTACATTGGTGTACCCACGCTTGTTATCGAGAAGAAGCCTCGGGTCGGGGATAACGTTCGTCCTAGTACGATTTTGGTACTCAACTAAAGCTAAAGGCTCGAGGGCGATTTCATAGTGGAGAGACCGTTACAAGACTCTCTGTCTGCATGATACGATCTGTTTGTGGCCTTTCTTTTATGGAAAGGAATTGACTGACAAACCTACAGGGTACGACCAAACGCCTTACCTGACGTAGGTAGTTCATCAGAACTCCTCCTTTGATTATTGTGTGATGCATTTTGTAGCTTTCCACCAACATGGCCAGTCTATACCCCGGCTGCAAAAGTACAATACTATTCACGTAGTGAACGTTCACTGATTCTAGTGATTATAGCTGGCAGATTGGTTGGAAGCATATGCAAGTTTACTTGAGCTCGACGTTTGGACCGCCTCGACTGTCACCAAGACGTCTTGGAACGACAGCGCGAAAACCTGGACTGTCGAGGTCAATCGTGGCGGTAAATGCACTAGGATTCTGACCGTTAAGCACCTCGTTTTCGCCACTGGATCTGGCGGTCCCCCGAAAGTTCCCGACATCCCCGGGAAGGTATGTGACGATAAATTGTTCCGCTGATCGAAATGTAAGTTCATGGACGCAGGCAAGCTTCAAAGGGTCTACCATGCACTCGTCAGAGTTCAAATCTGCAGCTAATCATATCGGTAAAAAAGCAATCGTAGTTGGTTGTGGCAGTTCTGGTTTGTTCGCCACATCTTTCGTATAGAACAGGATCTAAATATTTTCATCAGCGCACGACATTGCTCAAGATTTTTGTGATCACGGTGTTGATATCACAATGTATGTATTTTGGTAGCATCATTTCCATGTCTCATAGATTACTAGGTATCAGCGATCGTCGACGTTTGTGATCTCAGCGAAGTCAGTGGCAACGATGCTAGGCAGTAATTGTTCCCGTAATTATCGTCAGCTTGGCTTGACTTTCCTTGCCCAGTTATGTACAAGGATGACTTCCCTACTGAGCTGGCTGATACTTATAATACCTCGCTACCTTGGGCAGTCGTTAGGCGGCTGTGTCAACGTAAGGTTTCTGTGGTTGCTGAAACCGCAGATAAGTATGTTGGACGATTCTAAGGCTTATTTCCAGATACATTAATCATAATCATAGGGCGATTCTAGATGGATTGGCTAAGGTTGGCTTTAAGACCAATCTCGGCATACATGGAGCAGGTGCCATGTCCCTTTTCCTGGAGTGCGGCGGAGGCTACTATTTTGGTGCGTGGGCTCTGATGCATAACAAAGATGTCTTAACAGCTTCTAGACACCGGAGGAAGTAAATCTATCATCGACGGGCACATCAAAATCAAGAACGGTTCCGCAATCGAGTCCTTCACGGAATGTGGCCTTCGATTTGCTGATGGTACCGAGCTGCAGGCAGATACCATAGTATTCGCTACGGGGTATGGTCATATCTTACTCTGTCGAACAGGACTCATGCATGGTTACAGTTATGGTGATATCTGTGACTTCATGCGCGAGGTATGCGGAGATGAAATCGCATCAAAAATCCCGAGGGTCTGGGGTTTAGACGAAGAAGGGCAAACTGCGGGAGTATGGAGGTACTGCGGGCATGATGGTCTGTGGTTCGCAATTGGTATGCGCAATGTTCTCGTCATGAGTGGGTCGGTTTGATTTTCTTGATGAACAGGTGATTTCGCGCTGTCACGCTTCCACAGTCTCCATTTGGCCTTGCGTGAGTTTCTTCCTTGTGGTATATCGAGTGTTGCTGATGATCGCAAATGTAGAAATTAAAGCGATAGAAGAAGGTATTTTGAATAAGGCGGATGTGGTTATTTGAGGGTTTGAGAATTTGCTAACAAGGCTGCTAGTAAAAGGAAAGACCTGTCAATTGTACGAGTACTTATTGTGTGACAGGTTGTTGTATGTACAGTAAGTTCAACTAGAGGCTTCGTACATGGAAAACAAATTTATGTTGACTCATTATGTTTGGATATCAGCATCAAAGGGGTTGAATCAAAGCGAATGACTCGCACTCAAGAGACACACCAAAGACCTGGACAACATGTTGCGTCATTGTTTGACGCCTTGCAAACTAGGTTTTTAGGCTGGCATCCATCGGTTTCAGCCTGAGCATTGACCGGTATAAACATGATGGTATCATAGCAGTTATGACAGTGAGGAAAACTGAGAAACGCATAACTTGATGGCGAACTCGAACAATGGCTCTGGACCTGGCAGTAGAAAGACTTATTACTTTTATGCCGTAGAATTTTGAGTTCACTAAGTACTTGGTAGTTCCATCAGCCTGATCGAATCTGGCAGAGAGTACGAGCAGAACCTGTGACATCGTCAGCGAACGGACAATCGTGTTCTTTCTGAATTGTGATTTCACCTGAGAAATCGTTGAAGACCTTGTGCACTCCAATGTGTTTTGAACAATGCTACGTGCTGAACAAACTGTAATACAGTCGTTGTTGAGGTGAACCCCCAAGAAATAAATGGAAAGCATGCGCAAATGGACTACCAACCTACTGAGGCCGAGGACATAGCTATCAAATTGTCCCCGACACAGAAACCCACATGACTTAACGACGGCTAAACCATTAGAACGTCTCAACGAGGATGACCTGCATGTGGTTAGATAAACAACCCTATTGCTTGACGCGCACAAGACAACTCAGCCCGAAAATAGAATATTCAGCGGAGATCACCACCAAAATATAGTCTGACCGTTCTATCCTGTTGCCAATTACTTCTGTGCACAGATAGCGTATTGCACCACTCATCTGAGAAAGAGATACCTAAACAAAGACAGGACGGGACTCTCTTCACTTTGAACTCTGTGAAAGCTTACATTCACTCGTGCCATGTCTACAAGCTTACAGCCTAGAGTTTCAACGAGCAAATGCATTCAGAAATTACAGAACACACAAAGTTCTAGCAGGTACCTGGTCGAGCATCATTCACCATCAGAGCTAGCAACATCGCTATGTGAATCATCCTGCTCCCTACGATCCTCCATCCGTACATCGTCATTTTGAGTGGATTCAGGCCCACTCGCTGTCGCAGGAGTGAAACCAGAAAGAATACTAGTCCCTCCAGATTTCTTGGCTTGAGAATTTTTCCAGGCATGAGCCATCTGTAAGAATTTGAAAGATCTCGGGTTGGCTTCTCGTTCGTCATCGGCGAATACAAGCTCCCAATCTGTGTCAGAATGATCAGGAAGCTGTGCTATATACGAGGTACATCACTGACCTTCCACTACCTGGCCTGTCTCTTTGTCGACGTGTTGCTTTCTGCCGATGATAGGCATCATGCCTTCCACCTTGGCTATTTCGCTCTCGTTGCCATGTTCTTGCTCGAATGTTTTCCATGACTCAAGTAAAGCAGCCCTCTGGTATGAAGGTGGTTAAGCTCTAACTTGATTATAAAGCTGCTGGACGTACCTCAGCTTTTAGACCCTTGACCTTCAAGTCTTTGTAGCCACGTTCAAAGACTTGTCGTGCTAGTTCGGGATCACCAGCGACAACACGAGGTTCGGAATCCTCGTCTTCCTCTTCTTCTCGCAGAGCTCGGGGAAGGGGAATACTTGACCCCTCGAACTCGGCATAGGATATCCACACCTTGTGGTGCCCGCTAAGAACCACCAGGCGCTCGTAAAGCGATCTTGTCTTCTCCCGATCACCCTGCTCATCGACTTCGAAGTCGATATATGCCTTCCAAAGGATTTCAGGCATCGAGAGTGATGCTTGAGACACTCCGAGTTCAAAGATCGCCTCTGCACGGGTGAAGTCCTCAAGGGCCGTCTCGAGTTCAGCGTATTTTATCCACGCCGCTGAGTTGGTAGGATCGTACTACAGAAGATGTCTCATCACTGCCGAGGAAAGAAAGAGACCTTGACGACATACCTCAAGATACTTTTCGTACAACGTTCGCACGCGGTCAAATTCTCGCAGCTAAACATGTTATTAGTATATCGTAAAGCTGAGAAAGTGAAGATCATACATCCATCTCGAGTTGAATATAACCCTTGAATAAAGACTCTTTCGGGCACATGCCAATGGCAGTCCCTAGCATTTTGCGCGCTGCCATTAAATCCAACTGTCTGACTTCAAACCTCGCAGCCATGATCCACAGTTTTGCGAAAGTAAACTGCTTGTGTGGCACAAGATTCAGAGCGGTACGATACACTTGGCGTGCACGGTCATAGTCCTGTAGAATAGTGTCAGAGAATAAATGGTGTATGGAAATGAAAGAACCTTGGTTTCGATCTCTTCGAAGAGAGCATACTCAAGCCAAAGGAAGATATACCGTCTCCAATGACGCTTCTCTTGTCCAGGAGGTACATGTGCGACAGCGCGTTCGTAAACATCCCGCACACGCTCCGTGGCTGCATCCTCCTCTTCCTTGGTGCCACCTTCTTCTCGCAAAGTCCGTAGGGCACCTTCTTCCAACCGAACATAGTCGAACCAGACGTCGTAATTTCGTCCGTCCTGCGAAACCTCGTCTTCGTATTGGATTCTTCGCTTACCAAGCACAGTGGATTCTACAATAGACCGTGTGCCGTGCTGCTTCTCGAATTTGGTATAAGCTGCGTACAAGTTCGCTGATTTTGATCGCGGAAGACGTGACAGTGCGAACTATTATCCAGACTGTGAAGCGGCCCCAGCAGAATGTGCGCGTGATAACGTACCTTGTATATCACTCGAGCACGCTCGTACTCTTTCAACCGAGTTTCCATCTTAGCAAAAGCATTGAAAACTGCTTGAGCCTTTTCTACCTGCTCTTCCTCATCCCCAAAGAATTGAAGGGCGGTTTGAAACACCTCTCTTGCCTTGTCCAATTTGCCCCGTTCTTCTTCAAACTTCGCCCACTTCACCCATACCCTCGGATCTGGCCTGACAGCTATCCATCGCTCATATATAACACTGGCCCTGTCCGATTCGTCATAACGTTCCTCCATCTTTATGTATGCTTGCCAAGCTTTGTCATCAGGTTCCCATTGCATCCACCGCTCAAAGACTTGCCGGGCACCAGGGACATTTTGTAGGAGCTCCTCTAGGTAAACGTACTTGTACCAGAGCTGGTCTACCCGAGGCAGTAGAGTCACAGCGCGATCGAATAAATTGCGTGCGTGTTGGACATTTCGGGACTTGAGCTCCATTTCAGTATAACTGAGCCATAGCTGAACGCTTCGAGGGTCCACGTCCAAAGCGCGTTCAAAGATAGAACGAGATCGGTCAAATTCATTCTGGCTGGCCTGATACGAAGTGTATCAGACCGCAACAACAACCAGAGATTACAAGTCACGTACCTCCCAGTTTGCATACTGAGTCCATTCTTTGCTAATACAATATTCAGCAGAATTACTATCAAGGTCGAACACCACACTCACATGCTACCTCTTGTCCTTCTGACTCGCTCTTCAAACTCTTTGCGCTTGCGGCCACGGTACTCGTGAAGTTCTTCAAAATCCTCGACACGTTGTTTGGGAGCGCGAAAGGTGGATTCTTGACGCTCTTGAGCCTAGATGACATGAAACTGTAAATATTGCAAGGCGGGGAATTTGGACAACGCACCTCTCGCAGAAGCTGCTCGGCAGTAATCTATGTATGCAATTATGAATAGTCAACAAATGCAGACACAAACGTCAACGGAACAAACCTGGATAGCAGCAGGGGCACGGTTCCTAATTCTGAAAGCCGCGGCCAGTCAGTCTGGCATGATACAAAAAGTTGATAAGGCACCTTGGTGCTCTGCCGTCCTGCATAATTGCGATACCAATGAATGTCCCGAGCAAAGAATAGTGGGATAAATAAAGACAAACATAAGTTCGTCTATTAGGCATTACGTAAGTGAACCAGGAATTATTACAAAACTTGTTCCAATGAGCATTAGATATGGTAGGACGGAGAATCTCGGTTCTACCATACTTGATACTCACTGATTCCATATAGTCCGGGACAACTTGGCTGGACACCCATGTAACACTGCGCGCAACCACTCGTGACCATCATGATTGGAGGCAACACCCGGTGGGGAGACTCTTACTACTTGATACAGTGACTTCGACTTGGAGCTCGAGTTGTAATAAGATCGTGAAAGATAAACGTTGGCGAGAAGTGCGTTACAGAATCTATTGCCGCTGATGCAGATACACAACCATCGCCTCAATGAGGATTCAAAGTGTAAGTCACTATTCGTTTCGAGGCGACATTCGAAGGAAGGAGAGACATCAAGAGACTCTTGGATGCTCGTCTCGCTGCTACGGGTCTTCATGAACTGTGCCTCTCACAGGAGCCCTTGAAAGAACCTGTGCTGCAAAAATTTTATGACGATTTGGTCTGGTTGCGGTTTTGCTTTGGTTTTATCACCAAGCATGTCAAGGGCACCGCGGTCGTTTATCTCGTTCTTTCCAGATCACATGGCAATGCATTCATGATCCGTCGAGACGAGAAGAAGAGTGCTGAACCAATCGCAGTCACCAGCTGAGTGGTGAACGATAAGAACAGTATTTAAGCAACATATTACCGAGGATAGCAAGAACCTACGTAGATCTACCACACATAAGGATGTGTCGTATCTTTGACCAATCTGTGACGACGCTAGCCTGGTACTATTACTATGTACTTCGTGAGAGGTTCCCAATTGGATGAATCTAAGAAAAAACGAAGGTGCGGAGGCTCACAAAAATGTCCTAAGATTAGGAGCGAAATGGAAGGAGGTTGGTGCAGTGTGTGAAGGCGAGGAATTGAAAAGCAACGAGGCCAGTGAACAAGGAAAAAAGTGAAAATAAAATATTGAAGTGGGAGGATCAACGAACTAAAAAAAATTCCTCGCCGGTCTCTCACTCTTCATATGGTTCTCATCATACTAGCACTTGTCTGCATGAACTGGGGCTGACCACTGAGAACTCAAAAGACGACAGTTTCGACGGAGAATGTAATTGTGGGAGGTGTGGTGAGTGCTTGAAGGCGATATTATAACAAGCACAACTACGTGTCACAGACAATTGACTTTCGCCAAGTGCAACACGCTAAACATAGAGGGTGTTTATGGGGAAGAGAGTGCTTCTTATATATCTGATAGCAGTGTTGAACTTGTGGGCAGACATCTCCAATGGCAATTGCCAAGCGGCAATCGCCGACAGTAGTAGGCCTTGGCAGAAATCAACTTGTACTATGATCTATTTGACTTTTTAAAAAGTGTTTCTGAACCTCTGTACATGCCAGAATGTTGTTAACAAAGTCTAAGGGGTCCATCCTATTCAAAAAATGATCATTAATCCAACAGCACGAAGTCCCAAATTCTTCTGATTGCTATTTTTGTGAATGACCGTGACACCCACCAAATATTAATATATTCTGGACCGGAATGCCTAACAAAGAGGGCGGACGAAAATACACTGGAGACGGTACACGAACCACAAGCCATATCGACAGACGAAGTGAATGCAAATACACGAGACAGCACAAAACTCGGACTTTTATACTTGAGAATCATGGGAACTCCCTGCTCAAAGTTGGACGCACACGTCGCACAGCACACGACCATCGCACAACACATTCTGAAAACGGTAGTCTCAGATAACCGTCGGACTTCGACGCTTGCCTAATTATTGAGACCTACTCACCACTCCCTCTTTGTTAATTAGCGTCTGGAGAAATAGTATATTTTGTATGTCATGCAATTTCGCTCCTACATTTTATCAACATTTTACTCACACTAGGCCGTTCCTTTGGGTTTGAGGAATGCTGAGGTTCTTGAAAGGTCTCAGGCTAGCCTACTAAGTTTCATCGCTGGTTTAGTTCGAAGTCCGACGGTTTTCAGAGGAGGTGCAATGCTGGTCGTGTGAGTGTGCGGTGTGCGATATGTGCGTCCAATTTTGAGCGTTCCTTACGGGGAAGTGTGTTTCTTGGTCGTTCATAAACGTTCCCAACGGATGGGACCGTCATCAGTAGCGGTGCGTGCGCACCCAATGTCCAAGGTTGCCTCCTTTCCACCATTCAGTTGGCTAGGCAGATCGGCTCACACGATGCAATGTAAGAGGTCCGGTGAGCAAATGAGAATGGTACTATTTAAAGCAATATATCATACAGCATCGCAACAATCTTCGTAAACCTCCTGACGGTTTTCACATGGGAACATTGTCGGTAAAAACCACGTTTACTACGGCGATCATGACTTCGCGCCAATTCCCGGAGGCGCCAGCATGTTGCGATGACTTGTTTTGTGTCCGCTCGCTTTGCACGTTTAGATAGCAAACCAATGTTTGGATCTGGTGCAAGCAATAGTGTAGCTTGCAGAAGTGCGTATTGAAACATTGCCGTGGGATGCCCTGAAGGGGTTCAAGTTCACGAGCTGGATTACCTGCTGTTCAGCATTACATTACGACTGAAAAGCAGAAGACTCCACCAAGGAAGGCGCAAAAAGCCCATTTTACCAAGCTTCTGTGATCAAGATTCCAAGTGGGAAAGCGGAATAGATCTGTAGTGTATTGTGAATCCGGTGTGCCATGCCACGGCGTCCGCTAAATTCTGTTATCTTGCCTTCGAATTTGAGATCCCAAGTAATAGTGCCACTAGTACTTGGGATCTCATCTTCCCTTGCTTTCCGACACATCGATGGGACGAAAAGCACGCTTACATCAAAAGGATCCGAGCTGAACACGAGAGAACTGAGAGGACAGCAGTAAATAATAATTGAGGAGAGCCTGAACCACGACAGAGACGAAAAAAGAATATAACTGCCCGATTAGGATAAAAGTTTTTGCATGTATGCGTTTGCAAGTGCATTCAGCGCATCATGCTGTTTGCTATTGCTGTTATCTAAAGTTCTTGATCATGGAGGAGCAGTGAGTTCCCATGATTCTCAAGTAAGTATGAAAGTCTGGGTTTTGTGTAGTCTCGTGTATTTGTATTCACTTCGTGTGTCGATATGTACCGCCGCCAGAGTATTTTTGTCCACTTGGTCTGTTTTTGTATAATGTGCTCCACGTATTATTGATGTCATAGGCCATAGGGAAATTGAAAGTCGGGGAAGAAATATCTTTGGCCAAAAAAAACGCAGAACGGCAATTGGCAGATTGGCAAAAAAATTATCCAAAGCTATTGCTGGCCAGATGACCCTCTGACGTCAACTTGAACAGTGCATAATCAATGTTCCAGATGCACAGTGAACAAAAAGTGACTTGCAATGACGAGAAAATGAAATATTGGAGTGGGAGGATCGACGAACCAAAAAAATATTCCCCTCCAGTTTCTCGAACTCTTCGCAATAGGTTCTCATCATACTTGCACTTGCCTGCATGAACTAGGGCTGAATACTAAGAATGACAGTTTCGATGGAGAATGTAATTGTGGGAGGTGTGGTGGGTGCTTGAAGGCGATAAACTACATGTCACAGACAATTGACTTTGGCCAAGCAGAGTAGTTGAATACGCGGGTGCTAATGGGGAAGAGAGTACTTCTTTGACCGGTCTGACCGCATATGTTGCTTCATTTCGGCAATTCCTCGCCTTCGCACATTGCGCCGACTCTTTAAGTGTGCTTTTATTCTTGCGACATCTTTAAACTTGTGCACTTCTACCCATTCGTTTTTTCTTAGATTCATCCAACTGGGAATGTCTCACGAAGCGCATAATGGTACCAGACTGGCCTCGTCACAAGTCGATCATTCCTCCATAATACCACACATTCCTATGTGTGGCAGACTTACGTGGATTCTTGCGATGGTCGGTGACATGTTGCTTTAAATACTGTTCTTATCTGTTCACCACTCCACTGGTAACTGCTATTGGTTCAGCACTCTTCTTCTTGTCTCGACGGATCATGAATGCATTGCCATGTGATGTCCAACTTTCCCTATCATGATGATGTGGGTTTACTAAGTACCGCAGCATTCAGTTTAAAAACCGGGATGGTTTGAAGAGTCTATGATATTGCTCTCAATCCGCGCATCTCAGTTTTCAGTATGGTCATTAACACATTTTCCCAACGCTTGCCCACCTTGGATCGCCTGGGGGTCACTGATCCTTTCAATGTCTCTTCGTCTGAGGTAGCCACCGAGTGGCTCAACGCCTTCTCAGCTGCGATATCTCAAAATGATACCGCAGCTGTTGTCGACCTCTTTCTTGACGATGGCTTCTGGAAGGACGTCATCGCATTGACCTGGGATCTCAGGACATTCGAAGGACGGAAGGACATCAAGAGACTCTTGGATGCTCGTCTCGCTGCTACGGGTCTTCATGAACTGTGCCTCTCACAGGAGTCCTTGAAAGAACCTGTACTGCAAAAAGTTTATGACGATTTGGTTTGGTTGCGGTTTTGCTTCGGTTTTAGCACCAAGCATGGCAAGGGCACCGCGGTCGTTTATCTCGTTCCCCTTCCAGATTCAAAGTGGAAGGCCTACAGTCTGTTGACATGTCTCGATTCATTGACCGATTTCCCTCAAAAGGTGTGCATTCAGGTTTCTTTGCGAGCACTCGCTGACTCTGCGGAAGGTTGGTCCCCTCAGGAACGGTCGCAGCGGCTCGGAAGAGAAGCGGCGCGAAGAGACCGAGTTCTCGAACAATGACCCAACGGTACTTGTGATCGGTGCGGGACACGTTGGGCTTGAGACCGCGGCACGGTTAAAGTACATGGGTGTGCCCACGCTTATAATCGATAAGAAGCCTCGAGTCGGGGATAGTGTTCGTCCTGTTGCAATTTTGGTATTTAACTAAAGCTAAAGGCTCGTGGGCGAATTGACAGTGGAGAGAGCGTTACAAGACTCTTTGTCTGCATCACTCGATATGTTCGTGGCTTTCTTCTAAGGAAATGAATCGACTGACAATCCCACAGGGTACAGCCAAATGCCTTACCTGAAGTGGGTGGTTCGTCGGAACTCCTTTGACTATTTTGTGATGCGTTTTGCAGGTTTCCGTCGACATGGCCAGTGTATATCCCAGCTCCAAAGGTACAATATCACCTACATAATGAACGTTCACTGATTGTAGTGATTATAGCTGGCAGATTGGTTGGAAGCATATGCAAGTTTCCTTGAGCTTGACATTTGGAGCTCCTCGACCATCACCAAGACGTCTTGGAACGATAGCACGAAAATCTGGACCGTCGAGGTCAATCGCGGTGGTAAGGGTACTAGGATTCTGACCGTCAAGCATCTTGTTTTCGCCACTGGATCCGCCGGTCGCCCGAGGGTTCCCGACGTCCCCGGGAAGGTATGACGATCAATTACTTCAGTGACCGAATTGCAAACTCATGGACGCAGGCCAGCTTCAAAGGATCTGTCCTGCACTCATCAGAGTTTAAATCTGGAGCTCATCATACCGGCAAAAAAGCCATCGTAGTTGGTTGTGGCAATTCTGGTCGGTTCATCACATCTTTCGTATCGATCAGGGTCTAAATATCCCATCAGCGCACGACATTGCTCAAGATTTTTACCGTCACGGCGTCGACGTCACCATGTATGTCTTTCGGTTGTGTTATTTTCACATCTCATCGATTACTAGGTATCAGCGATCGTCGACGTTCGTGATCTCAGTGGAGTCAATGAAAGCAGTGCTAGGCGGTAGTTGTTTCCGTGATGGTTGGTAGCTTGACTTGACTTTCCTTGCGCAGTTGCCTATAGGGATGACTTCCCCACCGAGCTGGCGGATACTTACGGTACCTCGCTGCCTTGGGCAGTTGCTAGGCGACTGCATCAACGCATGACGCCTATGATTGCTGAAACCACGGATAAGTATGTCGAACGATTCGAGTGCTCACTTTCAGACTTAGTGATGATCGCAGGGCGATCCTAGATGGATTAGCTGAGGCTGGCTTTAAGACCAATCTCGGGCTACATGACGCAGGTATCATATCCCTTTACCTGGAGCGTGGTGGGGGCTACTACATTAGTGGGTGTGCGTTTGATGCATGAAGAAGATATCTCAACAGCTTCCAGATACCGGTGCGAGTCAATCCATCATCGACGGGCACATCAAAATCAAGAACGGTTCCGCAATCGAGTCGTTTACGGAAAATGGCCTTCGATTTGCTGATGGCACGGAGCTGCAGGGAGATGTTGTAGTGTTCGCTACAGGGTATGGCAATATTTCACACTATCGAGCAGGACTCATACTTGGCTACAGTTACGGCGATGTCCGTGACTTCATGCGCGATGTCTGTGGAGATGAAATCGCGTCCAAGATCCCGAGGGTCTGGGGTTTAGACGAAGAAGGGCAAACTGCGGGAGTATGGAGGTACTGCGGGCATGATGGGCTGTGGTTCGCAAATGGTATGTGCATCGTTATCTTTATGAGTGGGTCGGTTTGATTTACTTGATGAACAGGTAATTTGGCGCTAGCACGGTTTCACAGTCTTCATTTGGCTATGCGTGAGTTCCTTCCTTGTGGTATATCCAGCGCTGTTGCTGATGATCGCACATGCAGAAATCAAAGCGATAGAGGAAGGTATTTTGAATAAGGCGGATGTGGTCATTTGATGCAACGAATTTGCTCACAAGGCTGTCAGCGGAAGACCTGTAGAATGTACGAGTATACTTATTATGTGAAAAGTTGTATGTACAATAAATTCAACTGGAGGTTGTCTGGAACCTTCGTATATGTAAAGCAAATTTTTGTTGATTTACTTTAGTCTGGTCTACAAAGTGCATGATAGCAATGTCGGACAAGATTGTAGGGGGCGGTGTCCCCTGCCTTGTCTGGACTCTGCTAAGCCGGAACTTATGTTTGCGCTGATCGTTAGAAAGTACTCACTACTCAGTAACGCTGTAAGAGCATGCCAGGACACGTCGGATGGTAATACGGTCGCTGCTCTCTGAGTTTCTCGCAGAGCTTTGCCAGCATTTCACCGGAGATTAATTGATTATATTTTTTACCACGTTTAATGGTGATTGTGAGGAGGATCAGGTTGTGCACCGACGAGGTGATTCGTATATACTGTACCACAGAAGTTCTGTACAACTTTTCACAGCCAACTCAAAACTGTTCAAGAGCTCAAAGCGAGGGTAGGTGCACGAAATTGACTCGGATGTGCTTGTGCAATAACAGGTCTAGTGGATGGTGGGAGAGATGGCCCACAAGCCAATTGGGCGTCGTCCGAGCACTGATGGCTAAGCGGTCAATTTCCAAGTTGCAGTGTTCACAGCCTAGTTCCTCAATTCAAGTATCAGGTAGACGGTGATATGTGCCAGAGACAATGACGTTATAAAGGTCTCATGGACCCTAGACTTGGAATACTCACGTGCAAGTGAAATATGATGATCTTTGATGCAATCCACCATGCGATCAGTGCCAATGATGAGTAGAGGCAGGACGTGGACTTTCGGTGGCAAAGCCTAGCATAGTGGAACCAAGATAACCGACCTGCATCTGAATAGGACATTGTAAAGCGGCTCAATCGGAAAGGTACTAATCAGTGGTCCACCCACAATGCACAGGCCATCGAGTACAATCAACATGTCATTTGCATCCACACTTTGAAACTGCTCACAGACCACAAATCCACAAAGGCTAGAGTATAAAATAGATCATCGATGGACTCGAATCTCTATTCTCCCATCTTTCATTTACATTCATTTATCTGTCATCTGCACGCCGGTGAGCACACTATCATAAATCCAGCAAATTGCGACTCAACTAGTCCCATAGTCATCTTCTACCATGTCCCACATATCTAGACTCTATAACGTCGAAGTCGTCCAGTTTTGGCGAGGCAGGGAAGAGCCCCGACAGCCGCATCCCCTTCACTGGGCTATCTACGTCGAAACCGGTCGTGGCATGGGGAGTGTCTATCAGATCATAGGGAACCCCAACAACTACACGATCGAGATCAAACACAACCGACTTTTCGAAAACCGAACGCATTGGCGTGGAAGTTTCATCGTCGGAACAGTCACCTGGGCGGAGCTCGGCGCAATGGAGAGCATCCTCGCAAGGGTTGAAGTCATACGCGGTGTTCCCACTTGGAACAGCCGTAATTGGGTTGCGTCGGCTCTCGTCTCTCTCTCGAGGTCGGGGCTGTCGGGCATCATGATCATGTCGCAAGACAGGCTGCGCGATCTGCATGACAACATGTTCTGGCTGTCGGAGATTTGGCCCAGGATTGGGAGTGCGGTGGAATATGCGACAGGAGAAGATCTCACATGTCTAGTGATCAACAAGAAAGCGCATCAATGGTACTGGAGTGCATCTGATCATGAATGCGACAGTTTGTGCGAGTCGTTGAGAGAATTCGTCGATAACAATTTCAATGGAGTCTAGCCATAGTTTTCATTCTTCACTTGTAATTTTGTATCATGATCTTGGTTATTTATTCACTAGTAACGCCATGAATTAGCAACGTCGTTACTTACATGACAAAGTCGAGCACGTACAGTGAAGGTATGAACCTGAGCTAAGCGATCCACCCAGCTGAGGGTCATCTTTGCACAAATAAGTAGAAACAACTTCAAACAAGTGCCGTGGAATGGCAGACAAATGAACGCTGAGGACAATAGTGAGTAAAAGGCGAAGACTGAGTTACCAAGAATTTCTGTGAGTGAAATTTGAAACGCTTATACACCGTCAGGAACATCGGTACTGGGGGAGGATTCGTTGTACATACAATTAACAAGTATTCGTACATTTTACAGGTCTTCCACTAGCAGCCCTGTGAGCAAATTCTCAAAACACCGTCATATCAAATGACCACATCCGCCTTGTTCAAAATACCCTCCTCTATCGCTTTAATTTCTACATTTACGATCATCAGCAACGCTCAACATACTACAAAGAAGGAACTCACGCAGGGCCAAATGGAGACTGTGGAAGCGCGATAGCGCTAAATTACCTGTTTATCAAGGAGATGAAACCGACGTACTCAGAGAGAACGGTGCACATACCATTTGCGAACCACAGTCCATCATGCCCGCAGTACCTCCACACTCCCGCAGTTTGCCCCTCTTCGTCTAAACCCCACACCCTCGTGATTTTTGACGCGACTTCATCTCCACACACCTCGCGCATGAAGTCACGGGTATCGCCATAACTGTAGCCAAATATGAGTCCTGCTCGACGGAGTGAAAGGTTACCATACCCTGTAGCGAACACTATGACATCTGCCTGCAGTTCGGTGCCATCAGCAAACCGAAGGCCGTTTTCTGTGAAGGACTCGATTGCAGAACCAGTCTTGATTTTGATGTACCCATCGATGATAGATTGACTCGCACCGGTATCTGGAAGCTGTTGAGATATCGTCGCTACGCATCAGAGACACACACCAATGTAGTAGCCGCCACCACGCTCCAGGTAAAGGGCAAAAAGACCTGCTCCATGTGCGCCAAGATTGGTCTTGAAGCCAACATTAGCCAATCCATCCAGAATCGCCCTGTGATTATGATGAATGCATCTGGAAGTGAGGCTTAGAATCATCCGACATACTTATCTGCGGTTTCAGCAACCATAGGAACCATGCGTTGATGCAGCCGCCTGACAACTGCCCAAGGCAGTGAGGTAGTGTAAGTATCAGCCAGCTCGGTGGGGAAGTCGTCATTATAGACAGCTGGACAAGGAAAGTCAAGCCAGGCTACCGATAAGCACGGAAAAATTTACCGCCTAGCATTGCTGCTATTGACTTCACCGAGACCACAAATGTCGACGATCGCTGATACCTAGTAATAGATGAGATATGAAAACTATACCACCAAAAGACGCACATGGTGACATCAACGCCATGACTGCAAAAATCTTGAGCAATGTCGTGCGCTGATGAAATATTTAAACCCTGTTCGATACGAAAGATGTGACGGACAAACCAGAATTGCAACAACCGACTACGATTGCTTTTTTACCGATATGATCAGCTGCAGATCTGAACTCTGACGAGTGCAGGGCAGATCCGTTGAAACTTGCCTGCGTTCATGAGTACACATTTTGGTCAATAGAGCAATTAATTATCACATACCTTCCTGGGAATGTCAGGAACTGTCGGGTGACCACCAGATCCAGTGGCGAAAACGAGGTGCTTGACGGTCAGAATCCTAGTACCTTTACCGCCGCGATTGACCTCGACAGTCCAAGTTTTCGTGCTATCGTTCCAAGACGTCTTGGTGACAGTCGAGGAGGTCCAAACGTCGAGCTCGAGGAAACTTGCATATCCTTCCAACCAATCTGCCAGCTATAATCACTGGAATCAGTGAACGTTCATTACGTGTGTAATGTTCTACCTTTGCAGCCGGGGTATGGATTGGCCATGTTGATGGAAAGCTACAAAATACATGACAAAACAATCAAAAGAGTCCTGACAAACCACCCACTTCAGGTAAGGTGTTTGGTTGTACCCTGTAGGTTTTTCAGTCAATTGCTTTCCGTAGAAGAGAAGCCACGAACAGATCGTATCATGCAGACAAAGAGTCTCGTAACGGTCTCTCCACTATGAATTCGCCCGCAAGCTTTCAGCATTAGTTTGAATACCAAAAATGTAACAGGACGAACGCTATCCCCGACCCGAGGCTTTTTCTCGATGACAAGCGTGGGTACACCAATGTATTTTAAGCGCGCTGCGGTCTCGAGGCCACTGTGCCCTGCACCGATGACAATCACCGTTGGGTCACTGTTTGAGAACTCAGTCTCTTTTTGCCGCTTCTCTTCCCAACCGCCATGTTCGGCCTCGCTATTCCTAAGGGGACCAAGCTTCCGCATAGTCAGTAAGTGCTCAGAAAGGAATGGGAATGCACACCTTATGAGGGAAATCGGTCAACGAATCGAGACAGGTCAACAGACTGTAGGCCTTCCACTTTGAATCTGGAAGGGGGACGAGATAAACGACTGCAGTACCCTTGCCATGCTTGGTGGCAAAACCAAAGCAAAACCGCAACCAAACTAAATCATGATCAACTTTTTGCAGTACAGGTTCTTTCAAGGGCTCCTGTAAGAGACACAGGTCGTGAAGACCTGTAGCAATGAGACGAGCATCCAAGAGTCTCTTGATGTCCTTCCTTCCTTCGAATGTCCTGAGATCCCAGGTCAGTGCGATCACGTCCTTCCAGAAGCCATCCTTGAGAAATAGGTCGGTAACAGCTGGTGTATCATTTTGAGTTATTGCAGCTGAGAAGGCGTTGAGCCACTCGGTGGCTACCTCAGACGAAGAGACAATGGAAGGATCTGTGACCCCAAGGCGATCCAGGGTGGGTAAACGTTGGGGAAACGGGTCAGTCGCCATACTGAAAACTGAGAAGTGGGGTTCGAGTGCGATACTACGGATGCTTCAAAGCATCCTGGGTTTAGACCTGTAGCAATGAGACGAGCATCCAAGAGTCTCTTGATATCCTTCCTTCCTTCGAATGTCCTGAGATCCCAGGTCAGCGCGACCACGTCCTTCCAAAAGCCATCCTCGAGAAAAAGGTCGGTAACAGCCGGTATATCATTTTGAGTTATTGCAGCTGAAAAGGCGTTGAGCCACTCGGTGGCTACCTCAGACGAAGAGACAATGGAAGGATCTGTGACCCCAAGGCGATCCAGGGTGGGTAAACGTTGGGGAAACGGGTCAGTCGCCATACTGAAAACTGAGAAGTGGGGTTCGAGTGCGATACTACGGATGCTTCAAAGCATCCTGGGTTTTAACTTGAATTCTGCACCACGTAAACTTATATCTACATCAATCAGTGTCAATCAGAACACATCACATGGTCATGACCGAAAGAAGAGTGATAAACCAATAGTAACAATTGACTGACTTGATGGGGCAAAATGTTCGTGACGTCATACTGAGCGGTCGTGACGCGGCTTTCAAATAGTTTCGATAAGATGATAAATGTCCATCTGCAGAGTGAGCGGTGATAGGCTTTGGAGTGCTTCCCGACAGCTCTTGTCCTTATTACAGCTCGGGCTCTAAGTCGGAGTCACTGCATCAAGTAGTCGTATCTGGTGGTGGTTGTGTGAAGCCTTATTACGTAACCACATTGGCAACCCTCTACCATATGAAGCTCAATTCCATGATACCACGTCAAACGTTATGAAGGCCGCATCAAGATCACGATCATCCATGGCAGGCTCGTCTATGCGTGTTCCCAACCAAGCTGTGGATAGATGCTCAGCCTCAGTATGAGCACCACTCACGAAAGCGACTTCAAGTTGATCTCCGCCAAAATCTATCATGCCACGCCGCGGCGGTGCACAAGTGTCACTCCTTCTGCAGCCAGCCAGTGCTGTGGTCCAGATCATCTACGTCCGACCGCGTGAGGTAGTTTTTCTTTTCATTGGTAATATTTACCAAGGTAAGTGACAGTGGCGTTGTGTCACTGAAGCAGCTGACATGGTAGCACTGGCAAACCGGTACTACCTGCGCAGTCTCAACGACCACAAACCCTACAAGTCTGACAGCGTTTCAAATCAGATACCTTTTTGTGGTTATGTTCTCACAAGAGAGTGGATTTCTCTCCGAGTGCTCACCCACTCCTTCTCTTACATGCATGGGTTCCGTACCCCATCGGAAAGCGTCTTCGTCCGTTTGGTGCACGCCGTCTGTTAATTCACTCGTCACAGTCTGAACCAGAATGTGGTGAATAAATTGGCATGCAACTTGCGACTCGGAAACAAACCTACACAGTGCCTAGTTCTGATACTCGTAGCCCACCGCTCGTTCTTCTAACATGTGCAATAGCTTTCATTGCACATTTCACACTTGCTATTGACTTGGTATGCACAACACATTCGTCTGAATCCCTCATCGTAGCACCAAATGCAATGCATTTCCCATATGCCCGTTGATCATTACACTACAACCTCGAAACCGATTTCCGAGGCCCTAATACTACATATAATATGAAGTGCGCACATAATCAGTCTATCGTCTGTCGGGTATCTATAATATATGTGGATGCAAGTTGAGGATAGGATGAGATGAATCATATTGCTGTTAATTATGAGAAACGACGGGGTGGTTTGGGAGGACGTCCATCCCCTGGCCGCTCACCCTCCACCGAGGAATTGGTACCCTCAACCGTATCCCGTCCCGCGCGTCGTGTGGACTAGAAGGGGGCCCATCGTGTTGAACTGGATGGAGATCGTCGTGCGTGTTAGAATGCCGCTCGTCATGCAAGATATGATGTGATCCGTCTTGCAGGGCAGGATGTCGTCGATCGTGAGGAGAACGCCCACCATCATGCGGAGAATGTGTCCCGTCCAGCGCACTCCCCCGTCTCGCATCGAAACTCAAACGCAACCCAGACTCAAACCCAGACCGTCGCCTCTCGTGCGGCACTCCAGATCCAGATCCAGCGGCCTCTTCATAACTCGGCAAACCCGCTAAACTCGACAGTGGGGGGACACATCCCTGAAACGACACGCGATAGTCGGGCGCCGCATTCGCGTGTACATTTTCACCATCTAGAACACCACTTGCATTCCCTTCTTGAACCCCTCCCGCACTCGCTTCAACCCCATCAACCCCATCATCCAACTCCTCCCCATGCGCCCCACCACTACCACCGTTCGCATTCACCTCCGTAACCCCCCTCCCCCAAATCGCACTCTCCGCGATCTCAGCAGCAGGTGTATGAGGGCTATGAGGCGAAGAATGCGCACCGCTGAAATAAGGCGTATGTGCTCCACTTCCATCGACACTAAACATAGCACGCAGATGTGAGTGTCCTCCCGTATTCGAGGTCAATCCTTGTGGGTATTCGAGCGGTTGAAGTGGCGACACCAGATTCCCAAATGATCGTGAACGGGTTTGGGCTCCCCCACCTATGCTGATGCCACCAGATCCAACAGAGACGGATACACCTCCATGCCCAGACACTCCATACGCCCCACTGGCGTTCGTCATCCCCAACCCGTGTCCGCTTGTCATTCCCACAAGGTTCGAATGACTCCCACTCCTCGAGCCCCCACCAAGCCACCCAGAAGGAAGCGGTTTCATCGCGACCGTCAGTAACGTGCCCCGCGTACGGGATGCAGGTGGTGAGTGGGTATACGTTTCAGGGCCTGATACCACCGGTTGCCTGTGTGTTTCTGAACCAGATACTGCAACTTGAGGGTGTCTGTGTGAATCAGAGATAGCTACAGGCGGCCCCATTGCTCCCCGCACACGTCGCTCAGGACTAGGGGCGCGTGAAACAAGCCGACTTGGTACTTGGCTAGTAGGATCAGAATTCGTGTGCGGTGATCGCGGACGACGTAAAAGTTCAGAATTGACCCAATCGAGTACGGTGTGTGGAAGTGTGTGTGCGTGTGCGTGTCCATGTCCGTGTCCATGCGTATGTGCATGTGCATGTGCATGTGGGTGTGGCGGCGAATCCGTTCCTGGATGTAGCGGGAAGGATGCGCTGGTGGCACTTCCTGGCGTGGGTATGTGTGGTGCTGTGGACACGTAGGGGTTGACGATACGCATGGTGGATCCAGTGGGTAGGAAGGCATTGGCAACGCGGTCCCTGACATGAGCGGTATAACTGGGGAGTGTTTCACCTTCCTCGTCGTCGTCTTCTCCTTCTCCGAAAATGCCTGTGCCTGTGCCTATGCCAGCGCTCTCGCCTTCACCTTGGAGGTAATCGCCCAAGACGACGCGGCGTATCCAGCGCCCACTGGCGCGAGCTTCTGCGAGGAGATGCCCATCAAGTACGGTTATGGGGAGGCTACAGCGAAGTTCAGAAGTATGCCCATCGAGGTTTGACATAAGGATGGACCAGCGAACTCGATGTGAGATGTGGATGGGGTCGAGAGAGTGGGACGGGGCGAGATTTGGTGGGAGGGTGAAGGAGAGCGGGGAAATGAGGTCTGTTGATATGAATTCGTCAACAGCGGCGTCTAGGGGTTCATCATGGGAGTGATGGGTATCATGTGAATGGGTGGAGGAGGAGCTTGCAGTTGGCTGGGAATGGGAATGGGAAGAAGACGAACATGATGTGCTAGGGTCTTGACGGATGGATAGGTCGGGTGGATTACAACTTGACAGTCTATCCTCTTGGGTAGGGGATGTAGGCACACTAACACCGGCAGCGCTAACGGGATGCAGTGTGGCACCTGGATCGAGGGGCTGCCTGACGCCATACCAACTTTCACTGACAAGCTTGAGTTTGCCATTAGTGACCTCGTGTTTTGTAGTCACAACGGCTCTAGTTTGTTCGCTTCCCTTTGAAGAAACCTTCACTGTCTCGTTAAGGCTGGTGAGGACGCTGAGGACGCGGACACCTTTGGCGAGGGGTATGAATTTGCAAAGGGCAGTGAGGGTATCGCCGGCAGCCCAAGCGCGATGAGGGAGGACGAGAGTATACATGAGTTTATCAGGCCATGTGTTCTCGATTTCAAGTGTCTGCTGATACTCGAGTGAGTCTACCGTGCAGCTTCGTATTAGGGCAACGGGATGGGATGCGTGGAGGTTGTGCGCGAGGCCGGGACGGACGGCAGTCGCACGAAGTTTATAGGATATGAATGACGGGGATGTCGTAGAGTGAAGGTACAATGAGGAAGGGAGGGTGCCGCCGAGGGTGAGCGAGAATGGGAAAAGGTGTGTGCCTGCTTTGAGGGTGTGAGAATGGCGTTTCTCGCCTTCGAGAAAGGACCAATCATATGTGCAGAGACTGTATGTCTGCCCAGATGGGTTAAGGGAAATTCTAGGTGAATTTTTCAATCAGACAAGGTTGATATGAAAGAAAACACGCACGGTTCGTTCAAAGAAGGCGGTACGCGAGTTTTGCCACGAAACTGGAGATTTATCTCTTTGATAGATGTGGCTTCAGATAGGGTGAGGACGACATGTCCAGAAAGCAAGGCGGGTTCTGTGTCTACCGTCGTGCCTTTTAGCGCAAGGACATCAGAGTCTAAGACAATGTCTATGCGAGACTTGTCAGGTGGTGGGTGATGCGATCTATCTTGGTGGACCATGTCGTCGTGCACGCGACTGAGAGCAGCGTGAAGAGCTGTGCTAAGATGATCATCTACGAGTGGAGAAGTAGATAACTGAGGAGATGACGGGCGTGTTATAGTGAATGCCATCTTGGCGGAGAGACCCTGGTTAGGAGATTAGAATTTGAGGAGAATTACTAGTATAGGCGCACAAGGCAAACTCACCTAGCACTTGAACCTAGTAGTCCTGAAATTTATGGGACACCCAATTGTGAGTGATAAAGGCGATGTCGACGGGACGAGACTTGAGTCATTCTTATAATAAAGTTCACCCTTCAAATAGTCCCTCTTCGTCCGAACGTTGGGCCGCCTGCCAGGCTGCGGCACAGAAACGAGCCGGCTGGTAATTCTTGATCCGGTAATACAGGATCGACCTACTTGCGGCAATCCCCGAACCACAGTACTACTATGTAACATGCTTACTGCTCAAATGGAATTACCATCGATATCGGCCTTCCGAATCGCTCCTGCAAAAGCCTATCTTTCCCATTAGTAAGTTCCCATCTACTACACGAAACTTGTCTCACCTTCGTATGGGTTCCAGATCGCCGCCTGGGCCAGGCTACAATCTCGATCTCCTCGGTAGCGCTACTACTATGTTCGCACAAAATGAAAGGCACGTTCATTGGTAGCCATCTGTTTGTCTTGCCAAAATGTGATTTCTGCAAAGTCTTACACCCTCGAACTCTCCACCATTTCGATGCAAGCCCAGGCCTTTGGAACTGTTCACCACTCCAACTTAGCCACGTCCTCTTGGGCTTATCTAGTTGTTCTAGCCCAATTTCAATTACGGCAACTTCACTGAAGTAAAATCTCTCAAATGAGCGCGCTTCCGGAGTTTACCCGAAGTCCTTTGCGTTGCCAGCGCACCGCTATGTTTCTATAATAAGATCGTATCGTTCATCCTTCGACTTCAAGTGGGCCACTGGTCGTCTATCCACTGGATCACGTGTGTTATCTCAACTTTTGCGGCTATGCAAAGTCTGGTTCTCTCTTATCAATCGCCATGGTCCTCGCAATGTCTTCATCCACGCAATATCGCTATTTCACACATTCTCCGACTCGACGAATCAATAATGTCCATTGACAAGCGAGACAGTTACTATAATCGCTCCACGGACCACCAGTAACGACATACCCGACCACCAACGAGATCGCACGCTTGATCTGCGCCAATCTCACGCTCGATATGTACTTGATATCGGTTTGATTGAGCTTTAAATTTTTGACATGCCATCCCATTTGTTTTAAACAGTCTGCAGACAACGAATAATCACCCATTCTGCAGCCTCCGTGCTCCGGCTCCTCTGGATTGGTTTAGATCGGTTTTGGATACTGAACGCTCAAGGGACTCTTTAGGGCACTTCTTATGTCCAATCAAATCAGATCTGGAAAAACTCTTGGAGCAAAGTCTCGTAGAAATGCGTGAAAGTGAAACGCGAAGTTGAACTGCTGTGCTCATTTCAAACGTGACTGACGAGTTACAAACTTGACAGAATCTATTACGGGCTATATGAATCGACGGCTGCGTCATGCACATGACGCACGACTCCGACTAGCTCCAACAGCTCCGACTTCCTTCACTTTAAAGATTTAAAAAAAGTTATATGATATGTTTGCGCCTGCACCTGAGTTCGGACCACTTCGGACTGTTTTCCTTCGGAGATCGCTCGGACATTGGAGCAACACTAATTTAATTCACGGATGTCATCGGAAGGAACCGGAAACATGTTACCTGCGTCTCTTCACTGGACCGCTCAGTTGAACACCTTGTGATCATGGAGATCGGTTGTTATCGGGTCTTTATGTACACCTCTCCAGCTATCCATGCTAGTAGGTGCGGCTAGTTGGAAGAGGTGCACTTAAAGACTATTGACAAGTCAATGCAAACTTCTGAATACAGTCGCTGCGTCCAGAATTTCACCGTCAAGTTCACTCTTATAACGGAAAAGCAATGCAAAGCTAAGAGCCTGTTAGAAGATGTGCTTATAGCATACTTATATTGCGGTCGAATCTAGGCAACAATATACGGATGTTCGTATCGCAACCTAGTGACGGTGATATACATGCGTGTACATCATCCTACTAGAAAGTGGCCGTGACTCGTTATCATCTTCAAGTTCAGATATGCGGATTGTGCGGCAGCACTATCGAAAAAGTCATGACTGTCCCGGTATTTTTTCTGTCAGACTATCGAATACTAATTGATTGCACCAGACAACTACATGAGATGACCACGTCCTTGCGATAACATGAAATTCCGTCTACAATGTTTACCGACGACGATAACGGGTTACGGCTCTCTGTTTCCTCTTTCATCCTCATCCTAGTCCGGATTGACCGCAAACGCATCGCATTTAGAGACGTGGCTTGTATCATTGTGGATGGGATAGGCAACAATGACCACACACTCGGGATCCTCTTTTGCCTTGTGCAATAGGATCTAGCTTAGCTCGGATCCATTAGCTTTCTTTTGCTTCCCATTGGCGGCCCTTCTCCTGTGCAATGTTGTCCTGCTTAACACCGTTATCATCGGGCGGCCCCAATGGCAGTGGAATGCCACAAATGTACGATGGGCCTTAGTTGTATTCAAATTCTCAGGCACACTGCCCACTTTGCGATATTTTTGCCTGTGCCACCACTGACTCGGAATACTGAGTACTGATAACCCTCATGATCCACAGGGCAAATAACACCGGAAAAGGTTCAACCACCCGCCACGTTCAAATTTAGCGACAGTTCGATCTAAGGTCCAAGATCCACGAGAGGTGGACACTTTCATCACCGGCCATGCATACAAGTGCGCCAGCAGGGGTTCCCCGGAGATGGACGGATATAGCGAGGCTTCAACGTCCATGTTCATTCGGGCGTATCCAATTCCGACCATAACAAGATGTTCTGTGAGAAACTATGTGTTGTCGAGTGTCCTTGCTAGATGTCACGGGTAGCTACAAAGTTTACAATGCGGTTTTTCGTGCCTATATCCCAATTGTTAATCTCACGGCTGCTTGGAAACGGTCACCACCTGAACTCCGGTTTGATGTCCCTCCCACCGTTACAACGACACATTGTCCTTCAAATCCCGCGGACGAAACACTCGTTCATTGAGTCCGTCAGCGAGTCAGCATGTGCTGCCCATCGGGGAAGATTGCGATCGCCATTACGTCGGATCAATGACGATTCCTCAGCGCTACGGCCTTGAACCAGTAGCTTTGGTGAATGACGCGCTTTTCTATAGAGTTCTATGAAGCCGACTACCGGCTGGACTCAATAGGAGCGTTCGACAGGCCGGTTCAGGCTTAAGGATAATAGAAATATGAACACTGTCCGATAGACCTATATTCCCTAGCACGAACCGTTTAATTGTGCATGAATGTTGCCCCGTTCGTCATCTAGATCGCGGGACTCGCCTTTTTTTTTTATTGACAGTCAGGCTGTTGATGACGACATCAGGATTCAGATCCCTAATAGTGTTCGTACAGTATTGCGTGACACACGCCTACGATAGATCGAGGGTGCTGTGATTATGTCTTATGAGATATAGATGTAGCTGACCTGCATGACGCGAATCAGAAGGCTACGATGAGGGTGATACTAAGTGGTACTTTATGCTGATACTGATCATTCATCGAGGTTGATTGCGCGGCCAAACCTGGCATACAATGTGACTTTCAGCTCCTTCATCTCCTTTTCGCATTGTTCCGCGCTCGCTGATAAGTCTAATACTTGAGCAGATAAAACCGCCTGGTCCTTTTCGAGTCGTTTCATCGCGCGGGGTTGGGGCAGGTGAAGGAAAGATTCGCCGATCTTGTATCTAATTGGTTAGCCAATAAAGTCAGTCCTTCCTCTTGCGCGAGCACAATCGTCAGACGCACAACACACTTTCGTCCTCGTCAGTAAGCTCGAGCTCTGTAGAGAGGTCATCTAATGCTTCTTTCTCTTGCTGGAAGCTATCATGAGACTAGAACAAGTGTTTGACTTGTCGACGCACCTTGAGTTCCTCGAGTCGTTCTTCTATGCTTCTGAGACGAGTATTTAGTTTGGAGAACGTGTTGATACGCTGCTGATCCTCTAAAAGCACTCGATCGACTGGCATCCTGAGTGTCAAATACTCAGAACGCACCCCATGTAACCTCAGTGCCGTCATCGTTCTCCTCCTCTTCCGCAAGCTTAAATGCATCTATTCAGTGATCCTCGCTTCATGATTAAATGTCAAAGAGATACCATCCGCATATTGTTCATGATAACTTCAAGTTGGTGGTTCGGAAGCACTAGTAGTCGGCTGCCAGCCGGCCGTGAGATGATTGGCGGGTTGTTTGGTAATTACCATAAATCACACTCTCCTACGTACTACCATTACCGCGGAACATTAATTTCTAATGTCTTCCATCAAGCTTGCTTTGCCAGACCCGGTGATTGTTAGGGATTTCTTGCGCACCACGACACCATTCGAGGCCGCAAAGACAGCACTTTTCTTTTATTTCGTCATAACTCAATCCCTTAAGCTCTGCAGGCATGTCCAAGCTCGAGGCATAACTGAATCTCTGAGAGACTCCTGGACATGGACCTACAGGGTGCGTGGCTTTCATCGAGTGTTATTATGAAAGCTGACTGAAAGACAGCAAGTATTACTGCTAGCATTGAAAGTACCCGCAGTGCAGAAGGAAGTTCAACAACAGATGAACCAGGCAAGACTGGAAATTGAGGGCAAGCTCGTACCACAAGGAACCGATGTTTCGCGGCACCTCGTTCTTCCAGACGAAGGAAAACCAGTGGAGTGGATTTTAGCAGAGATGAAGAAAATGGATGGCGAATTGGGTATCCATGCTGACTGGAGACATGGGAAATTATCAGGGGCAGTCTACCGTGCGTCAATTATCACAGTTATTTCCTATCTCACTCTTCTAAACAGATGGGGGAGAGGATCTGTCAAGAGTTATTGTAGCTGCTTTCGAGCGTTATACAGTTTCCAATCCTTTGCATCCAGACGTCTTCCCTGCTATCCGCAAGATGGAAGCTGAGATCGTCTCAATGTGCCTACGGATGTACAACAACCCAGATGGAGCTGGTACCATGACCTCAGGTGGTACCGAGTCTATTGTCATGGCTGTCAAAACTTATAGGGACTGGGCACGAGAGGTGAAGGGTATCACGGAGCCTGAGATGTGGGTGTTGAGGCTCATAAGACGCGAGCTATTTCTAATGTCGATATCGCAGGATCGTTCCAGCAAGTGCGCACGCCGCATTTGACAAAGGCGCAGCGTACATGAAAGTAAAAGTGCACTTGATTCCAGTAGACCCAGTTACTCGAAAGGTAAACATTAAACGCGTTCGTAAAGCTATGTGAGTGTCCCTTTTTAAGTCAATGACATATTACTCAGATAATTTCTGATAGTAATCGGAACACAATCCTTGTAAGCATCTTCTCTACCATAGTGGTAGCATTAAACGTTGTCGTGCAGCTTGTAGGATCAGCCGTCAACTTTCCGGATGGAAATCAAGACGACATAGTCGTTTTGGGCGAGCTTGCTGCAAAGCATAATATTGGTTTACATGTTGACTGCTGCCTTGGATCCTTTATTATGCCGTTCCTCGAGAAAGCAGGTCTTTCTGACGGAGAAGACGGAGGCGCAAGGTATAAACTCAGTCCATTCGACTTCAGAGTCCGTGGAGTCACTAGTATCAGTTGTGATACCCATAAGGTAAATTGTCATTATACAATCCAGTTGATGAAGATGTTGATTGTATAATAGTATGGATTTGCACCCAAGGTAAGGCTTCGTTCATGTGCACCTAGTAAATACTTACCAGATCCTATAGGGGTCTTCTGTAATCATGTATCGCGACGCTGCGTTACGGCGTCATCAGTACTATATCTCACCTTCCTGGACAGGTTTGTAACGTTCTATTGATTGTTTTTACGAACTTCAGTTCTTTGCAGGTGGAGTCTATGCCAGCCCGAGTTTGTCAGGTTCTCGGTATATCCATTCCTAATTCCGTTTCTTTACACCTGACTTTCCGTATGCTTAGACCTGGTGCATTGATCGCGGGAACCTGGGCAGCGATGCAATACATGGGATCAGAGTGCGTGTCTTTGTTTCTCCTTGGATTTCCCCTTGTACTTCCTGAGCTCATTTCTTAGTGGTTATCTCAAATCCTGCCACGAAATTGTTTCGTGCGCACGTACGATCGCCAATACCATTACGAATTCCATCCCGGAACTGTATGTACTTGGCTCCCCGCCCGCTTCTGTCGTCGCATTCGGGTCCAAGTCTCCTGAGGTGAATGTCCACGAGGTCGGAGACAAGATGTCGAAAAAAGGCTGGCATCTTAATGCACTAACTGGACCGGCCGCGGTACATATCGCATGCACTGTAGGTTTTCTCGTTTTGTTCTCCGCATCTCATGAGGACTAAATCATATGCTTATCTGAAAGCGCCTTACGCTCCCGCTTGTTGATACGTTCATCGCAGACCTCAGGGACTCTGTGCAGGAAGCCAAGTTGGCGCCGTCTGGGAAGGGGACGATGGTTACTCTCTATGGTACGTCTCAGAGATTGATTATTTTTTTGGTCGAGTTTTGTGACCTAATAATCATGTCCACCACTCGCATCTGCTGCTTTGTCATATTATTTCCCCCGTTTTCTGTCTTTGCTTCATTAATAGTCATGATCATTATTTGACCCCGCTACTCTTTCCAGGACTAGGACAATCCAGCGCCGTCGGCCCAGAGTTGGTCAGCGAGGTCGCTACGATGTTCTTGGATACATTGTACAAGGCTTGAGGCAGTACTCTGGCTTTGCTGCGTAGACACGGAGCAGTCTTTGTACATGTGGTTTGCATCTTTAGCATCTCGGAAGGATGTATCGTAATTGATTATAGGCGCCCTAGCAATTTATTCCATGGCGAGTCATGCATAATGCAATGGCACCGCTATTTCGTATGGAAATATTCGGGGGCACTAGCCCACTGGAAGAAAGTCTTTTGTGTCCTTCGTTGGTTTCAAAGTAGGCACATTGCGATCATGATCGATCGTGGGCGCCAAAGCGTGAGTCTCGTTAGGAAGAAGTATAGGATAGTGTTCAATCGTATCTGATATATGGTATCTCCTCCCACCGCTACTGTACAGGAGCTCTAAATCTCAAAGCGCTCCAACGCCTAATTTTCCATGCCAAGGTCACCAAAAAAGAAGAACGGCACATTCATTGCAGTATTGGTTGAGGCCCCGTCATTTTCCATAACTCAAGATTCATTCTTCATGCGGCTAATATATCACCAGTCTCCGACATCAGCATATGAGCCATCTCACTCTAGATCTATGTCTACAACCAACCTCCGAGTAACCTTCTTCAGCTTCCATTCTCACCGTCATTCTCTTCTGGTTTGTACCTATTCTAATGCCCATTTGTCGCTCCCCGATATTGGAACTCGATTGTTACCCGAACTCTCAGAAACAGGAAGATCATTCAGGGCATGCTTGAGTAGTAATTCTTCTCCGTCTGATATGGAGTTGACAATTACAATCCCCCTGGTTTCTTTTGATTCGTTGTTTACGCACCAGAATCTTGATATCGGTGCTCCCCCATTTATCGGGCCGAAAGCACTGAGGCAAGTGCAGGGATATTTGATCAAAAGCCAAGATTTGGGCCCGCGTAGCATGTGCTACGTGTCGCCATTTCGATGCCTCAGGTTCTATTCCACTCAAGCACTTTCGTGATCCATCTCGGCTTGGGCGGGTATACAAGACTACTTTAGGTTCCGTTCCGGAACGGTTATTCTCTCTGTTATGTTCATTCCCCGTTTGTCGTACGTTGATAATACTCATATTGGAAGAGGTCATAAATCAAATTCGGTTATGACCTCTCCCTTTCAGACAGTAGCGCTTGCCAGCCAGTGTGAAGTCCTGTGTAGAATATGTTTGTGCATCTATGATGCTATGCTTATTCTTTCATAAACTTTCGCTACCAGACTTGCCACACTCAGTCCGGACGAATTTCGCTGTGCATTGACCGTCTGCATTCGCAAATGGGGATCATACATCATACATCAGATCCATCGTTTGTTTGATATGCAAATCGCGCCATCATTGATGATTTGCTTGAGTAAGGTCCATAGCAGAGTTTCAGGTACAGTACTAAGCTAAGTATTCCCTTTCGGTTCAATCAGCTTGAGTGTCAGGCCTCATGCACCCGAATTCGGCTGGTTCTAGGGCATTAGCCTTGCAAAATCATGATGACACTTTCGCCCGCCCATCGCACAACCATCTCGAATTGTCAACGTCATTTGGAATGTGATACACCAAAGATCAAGACTATGGAAAGCCAGACCACCGTGCTCTACTTCCAAGGCTTCCACTTCTCAGAACCCTCCTAGTAAGTTAAGTGCCTCCATCGGCCTCCGAACACCTTGTGCGACCATTCTAATGTATTATGTAGAATTATTCCTGCTACCATAAGGGAGTTGGGTTGTATCGTGTTTTACCACTGGGACCTCATTCAAATCGGTCGTCTTTCTGCGTCTGCTCGTTCGCTCGTCCAAGTTCACGTTTCGCTGAAATCCTCATGGCCTCAGTGATTCATTACTCTACTCCCACTACCGATGCCGAATTCGAGGTTGCGATGTTATGTTTAGGATGGACTGGATTGCTGCGTGTCCACCGTTTTTTGGCCCTCACTTGTGGGAAGTTGAGACTCCCATCTCCAATCCTCCATGTCTGGCCTTCAAGGTGGTGACAGTGTCTCATTGTCCTCTTTTTTTAGTATCTGCTGATTGCCTTCTGTGTTTCTAGAAACCCCATGTATCCTTAGTGGTAATATCAATCATGTTGAACCTGCTGCTAATTATCTCAGTCTTCGTCCCTCGTCGGGACAATTGTATTGTCTCGTAGACGTTCAGACTCGAACTTTATTGTCCATGTCATCTTTTTCGGGTCGTGTCAATCAGGGTCCCCATAAGTTATCAACTTGGGAAGTCTTGTGAGTGGCCAAGTGAAAGAGTTACTTAAGACTTTAACCTGGCCAGTGTGGTTACTACAACAGAATCAAAATATGTTTCTCTTGAACTACGCGGGTTCAATCTCAAGATCTGATGAGGCTCGGACTGGGAACGGAACGAGAAACGACGACTGAGTATTAGCTCGAAAGACTCCAGAACACTATTCGATGGGGAGAGGTATTTAATATGATGAGTGATTGTGTATGTAAAATAAAGGTATGAGTACGTACGATAGTGACGTCAATAGTCATATCTTGATATTCAAAACCTGCTGAACTACAGTCTTTTTCTATTGGAACACACTTTGACATTCGTTCATGGATGGTTTCTTTGGAAGATCATCGTACCTGGCCTTAGCTAGGTGGTTGCCACAACAGAATCAAAATCTGTTTCTCTTGCACTGTGCAGGTTTGAAACCTGCCGACGACAAGTTTTTTTCCTATCGGAACATGCGTTGACATTCACTCATGGATGGCTTTTTTAGAAGGCCATCTTAACGGGTCTTGGCCAGGTAGTTGCCACAACAGAATCAAAATCTGTTTCGCTTGGATTGTACAGGTTCGAAACCTGCTGGACTACAGTTTTCTATTGAAACACACTTTGGCATTCGTTCATAGATGATTTCTTTAGAAGTTCCTCATAACTGGTCTTAGCCAGACGGTTGCCAGAACAGAATCAAAATCTCTTCTCTTCCTCTTTGCAGGTTTGAAACCTGCCAACGACAGGGTTTTTTCTATCGGAACACGCCTTGACATTTACTCGTGGATAGTTTCTTTGGCAGTTCACAGAAAATGGTCTAGTCTGGTAGTTGCTACGACAGAATCAAAATCTGTTTCTCTTGCATTGTGCAGGTTCGAAACCTGCCGACGACGAGGTTTTTTCTATCGGAACACCTTGACATTCACTCGTGGATCGCTTCTTTGGAAGTTTACCGCGACTGGTCTAGCCTGGTGGTTGCTTCAACAGAATGAAAATCTGTTTCTCTTGTGTGCAGGTTTGAAACCTGCTGACGAGTTTTTTTTCCTATCGGCATTAGTACACCTTGACATTCACTAGTGGATGGGTTCTTTAGCAGCTCACCCTAACTCGTCTTAGCCAGATGGTTGCTACAACATAATCAAAATATGTTTCTCTTGGACTGTGTAGGATCGAAACCTGCTGAGCCTGACCTTTTTTCTATCAGAACACACCTTGATAGTCACTCATCGATAGTTTCTTTAGAAGTTCACCGCAACTGGTCTAGCCTGGTGCTTGCTACAAGAACAAAATCAAAATCTGTTTCTCATGTTTGAAACCTGCCGACCTCGAGGTTTTTTATCGGAACACACCTTGATATTCACTCGTGGATGCTTCCTTTGGAAGTTCGCTGTAACTAATCTAGCCTGCTGGTTGCCACAACAGACTTAAAATCTGTTTCACTTGGATTGTGTACGTTCGAAACCCTGCCGATAACAACATTTTTTTCCAAGCAGAACACACCTTGTCACTGATGTTGAATAGTTTCCTTAGATATTCATCTTAACTGGTAGTCCAAATTGTTGTCGCAACATTAATATTTGTTCCATGGCGGGTCATGCGTCCGAAACACTAATTATATTGGGTGTCGTGAGGCTGCCGCAGGTTTATGTAATTCCTCTTCGAGCTTAGTCGATTGCATATTGGATGGATTGGTGTCTGTAGACGTGTCTGCGATATCAGGCGCTGATCTATAGTGATTTTAAAGTGCACTCGCAATCAAGAAGACATCAGTGGGTTGGATTGTCCTACGGAGTGCTCCGTAGCACTCTGTAGTGGATTACGTTTCCCTGATGGAACTTTGCAGGTAAAGAGTCCTATGAACGTTCTTTGTTATCGGGGCACATAGAAGGTGTGTCTAAATCATTGCGATCACTGTTCACCGTGACCAAGGTGGTCTGAGCCAAAACTTCTAGATCTGGAAGCAATCATTGCGTTTTGGCATGGTTCATGCATCACAGGCACAAATTATTCATTGTCAGCTATATTCTTGCAGCTCCTATCTATGCGGGGCTCATGTTAACCCTGATCCGAATCGCATACGTTTCTACTCGTTATTTACGTTCGAGTGTTTCTACCCCTTGGGTAGTTTCCACACTGCCAGTGAAACGAACGCTCAACTTACGTGCATTACGAACACTTACGGACACCTACAACTTCAGTAGCGCACTCATCCTGCAGTGTATGATGATTTCTTTCGTTCAAAGAACGATTTAGTTGAACGAGGTAGATTTATTGGTACTGCTAGTGTGTCTGATGCTTCGTAGATATGTTAGAAATATTCGTTGTGCATTCTACATCAGGGTCCAACATATCCAAAAACGAACAATTACGGACGCAAACCTGAGCTAATCGGTTTTAAAATGCTCACAAGCACCTTGTGAGCGACTTTAACAAACCCGGTTAGTAGTTCTTCGGATCGTTGCATACCTCGGCTAGTACTATCTGCTCAGCATCTTCGCTTCAGCTCAATAATTTCGTCACCATCACCGGACATGGTATAATGGTCTCACATCACTACTCTCCCTGCACGCTTGCCTTAAACTATATTTTTACAGCTTTACAACGCCGCCTCCCGTGACTCTCGTACAAGAGGAAGACTCTCAACCTGGAATGAGTGCTGAAACACCTCTTCCCGAATCTCATCAAGAGACGAACACTGATGTCCCAGCTGTATGTACACGAACTCCCCAGAACTCCCCAGCGTTGTTAACGCCAATATCTACACTCCAGCTCAGCATTCCCCTAGTTTCCGCGGTGGCGCCTTCTATGACTACGATGCCGGGACAGACTGTCGATATCTGTTTGATTCCCATTGTACCCAAACCACAGGTCAGACGATACAACAGGCAGGTTCAAGTGTATGCAAATTATACCATGTCGAGCAAGGAGTTTCCATTCTAATCTATACTCAGTGATAGAACGTACGAGGCATTCCCAGTTGCGGCAGGTCCTTTGGACTGTTCAGAGTAAGTGTCTCGGTGAAACGGTCAGTGACAAGATTGAGATATTTTTGTAGGGAACTTGCTACAGTATATGGATGGGAGCCGCTCACGCACCCGAATGGGGCTTTGTTCTTCTATAGAGCACATAAAGTGTGTCTACTGCCTGTTCCTAGTACATGGCCCGACTAAAGTTACACCAGAGAGTGCTCACTGATGCCAATGTCCGAGATTATGATACTGCTATTGAAATAGACAGAGCTGTTGCGATGGCGTACAATGGAGCGGAGACTGCATCCATCTCCTTAGATCCGTCCGTTGAGCTCGTATTGGAATTCGCTGCGGAGGGACGTAGAGAATGTTGGGGCTACTACTTTGTTCATCACGAAAGACGTGTCATTTTCTGGTTCGAAGCATACCGATCCGTTCACCTCATGAATGGTGTTCGAGGTGTAAAGAGCAAAAGTCACGTTAGTAAGTTCTTTCCATGGAATAATTTCCTTCTGAGCTCTTGTAATTGCAACCCTCCCAGAGCATGCATTAGAATTACAGTATTGGTTCGTATAAACTCTGAATGTATGTATATTTCCTCAATCAACCTAAATGCGCTCACACTTTGTTACAGTCCCCATTTACTTTCCATGACTTACATGTCGTAACATTGGCAGGCGACACATCGAGCTATTTCCAAACAAACGCATCCTCCCGGAAGACATGGTCGTGACAATTAAAAATATCACCATGCATACTTATGCAGGTAAGTAAAGATCAATAAGCGTTTCACGTTGTATGCAGTTGAACTTGTAATAGCAAGCATCCCTACTGAAACACACCCAATGCCTTTTACTCCGAAAGAGGTTGCAAGCGTGCTTAAGCTCGTAAATCTCCTCCAAGGTGAAGGATTCCCTGATGCTGGGGAGGTTATTGTTGATCATTTTTTCAGACAATACTAACAAGGAGTGTGAACACTCCGTGTCAATCGCTGGTGAGTCTCACCACAGAATGTCAGTTGATTGCTTTTCATATATCTGCTGATTTCAGCTCGATTTATGAGGCATATCTGTGAGTTTCGGTCAGTAATTCGCGATCTCCATTTCCTGACTGCTCTGCTAGGCAATGCAAAGTTTGTGAATTTCTATGGACAACCAAGTGCCAGACTGGTGGCAAGTCAATCATTATATGAAAGACGTCACACCCGCCCAAAATATGCCACCATCAGTTTTCGTATCCTGAATGCCATTATGTTTGGATCCTTGGCTGTTCACAGCCATGCAGTTCACGGTGTATGGGTCGATGGAACCATAGTTCGATCACGATGGAAGAATTTTATCGAAGAGCTCCATACCGAATGGAATGGATATACAGTATTTGTGAGTTGCGTTTTCATTTCATATTGTCGTGCGGTAAATTGACATGCTCAGTCTACTGTGATGCTTGTTGTCAATGTCAGCGCTTTCGTTGTACCAGATGGACAGGACTTCTTGTTTTATCTATCTAACCTCTTTACCGTCAGTTCACTACTAATCACGCTATGTCTGGTTGGGCCAGTTGAGGAACGCTTACGAGGCCAAGACGTGGTAAGTTTGTATGTAATCTTCGATCGTATCGCTTGCTTATATCCACAGGTGTCTTTCATGAACAAAGTGTCAGACTCTGCACTCGGGATGGAGAGCCTTGCCATTATGTTCAGCATGCCATTTACATTTTTGATATGGAGGTCGGTCCCCCGGTTGACCTTCCATGAACTTACTTTTGGCTCATCCTTTGACAGCATGTTAGCTTTTTTTATAGCTCTAACTATGTCGATTGATGTCGTTCCTTCCTCTATTGCCTTCATTATCTTGGGCATGGCCATGTTTTGGTGCTGCATAATTATCCTAGTAGTGTCCCCCATACTAGGAGACCAAGTTTCTCACACTCTGTGGTCCCCATCAACTTTCCTATCTGATCTGTATAGACGCTTTTTTACCACGCCAGCGGAGTTACCACATTAGGTAACTCCACGGATGCTATCGCTCGGCTTGTTCCACCCTGCATGTATGCATTTGCAGGTGCATTCGACGGTCGGCGATGCTGGTTGCTTAGCTATTGTTGTTTATTTAAAGTTCTTGATCATGGAGGGGCAGTGAGTTCCCATGATTCTCAAGTATAAAAGCCCGAGTTTTGTGCTGTCTCATGTATTTATATTCACTTCGTATATCGATATGGCTTGTCACTGATGTTGAATAGTTTCCTTAGATATTCATCTTAACTGGTAGTCCAAATCGTTGTCGCAACATTAATATTTGTTCCATGGCGAGTCATGCGTCCGAAACACTAATTATATTGGGTGTCGTGAGGCTGCCGCAGGTTTTATGTAGTTCCTCTCCGAGCTTAGTCGATTGCATATTGGATGGATTGGTGTCCGTAGACGTGTCTGCGATATCAGGCGCTGATCTATAGTGATTTTAAAATGCACTCGCAATCAAGAAGACATCAGTAGCACTCTGTAGTGGACTACGTTTCCCTGATGGAACTTTGCAGGTAAAGAGTCCTATGAACGTTTTTTGTTATCGGGGCACATAGTAGGTGTGTCTGAATCATTGCGATCACTGTTCACCGTGACCAAGGTGGTCTGAGCCAAAACTTCTAGATTTGGAAGCAATCATTGCGTTTTGGCATGGTTTGTGCATCACAGGCACAAATTATTCATTGTCAGCTATATTCTTGCAGCCGAAGCTCCAGGCCTGTACACGCATTAAATAACTGAAGGTCAATAAATTTTTCGAACAGTCGCAAGTCGCACAAGGTGTTCGGAGGTCAATAGAAGCTATTTATCTTACCAGTTCTGGGAAGTCTTGGAAGTAGAGCACGGTGATCTGGCTTTCCATACAAGACAGCATATATAGGTTAGGGCCATGCGGAACCACGTCTGACTATCCTTAGATTTCCTCAATACCCTCACCCGGTACTACCTGGAGCACAAATATTTTAGGGAGTAAAGAGGGAATAGCCGTTTCTACAAAGAACCGTACAGCACATGCTACATGCTACAAAGTTTGTATGTATGTATGTCAATGGGCGCAACATTATAATGAACACCAGAAAGAAAAAATGGAACAGAAAAAGATAGACAAACGAAAGAAAAGGATAAAACAAAAATCGTACAGAAACTTAAAAGAACGAGGTACGGTGACAGCAAACAAAGAAACTTGAACATGAAAAGAATATCACGAATATGCACCCCGATATGTAGAACTAATGTACCGCCAAATACATGTACGTACAGGAAATGAGACGATAAATGATGTATTTGGATGCTTGCTAGCTTGCTCAAGATGCCGCTGGTAGCGAGGCTGGGGGTCTCGGAGGCTTCACGCGGAACTCGCTGATGACGCAAATATGACTATCAAGCATATCAGTAAGCGAGTCTATACTCCAAAAGACAGAGAGATGGCTTACTCCGACGGGAAATGAGCATTCGGGAACCCCACCACTTTTTCCAAGTACCCTCTATCCACCTCTCCCAGTACCGCATTCACAGCCAGATTTGCAGTCGAATACCATATATAATCGATCTCGCCTTGGAAGCCTGGTGTATAATTCGTTAATGGGAGCACGCCTGCCGTCGCATTCGCACTCTTGAGCCCCAAACGATGCCGCAACCCATCCGTAGTGTACCGCCCATACAGGTGATTCATAAAGTCTGGGTGATCGGGCGGCACACTCCCGTTCGCGAGGAACTCATACACGCCGGAAGACGGGATGCTATTAAAATCTCCGCAAATGATAACAGGAATCTTGCTTCCATCGCTATAGACAGGTGCGCGAGGTGTATCCGGCCTTGGGGGTAACCGTGCAAAGTTGGCAGCAATCTTCTCGATCTCGTCGACAAGAAGCGCAACTTGGACGAGCTTGACGTCGCGATAGGCAGGATCCCAATGGATATGGGCATTGGCGAGAATGATACGAGTGCCAGTTTCTTTCACCTCAAAGAGGCAAATAACGGCAATATGGTCTTTGCCTAGCACACGGTTGAACATGTCATCTGTTTTCTTGAAGTCGGGTCGCTGCATTGCGACGGTGCTAAATTCGATGAGCTGACGTTCAACGAGGGAGTACCTGATAGAATGAATAAATAATGTTGTCAACATGAAGAGGGCACTCACTTGTCTGATTTGTAGAATGTCGCACACCCATCAACCAGCCGACGATCTGCATCACTCATCGTCTTATACCTACTCTTCGGCCAGTAAATTCCCTCATACCCTTGCCCCTGTAAATGCTTCACAAAGTAGTCCTCGTACTGTGCGATATCCACTTCTTGCAGGCACAAAAAGTCAGTATCGTAATTCATTATTTCTGTCAAAATCAATTCCTTTCTATAATCCCAACCGAGTGCCCATGATGGTGTATACCCATACAACCGCTCGGTCGCGCATTTCTCGCACAGAATGTTGTAGGTGAGAGCACTGAGCGTCTCTGTAGCGGGATCCGCGGCAAGGGCCTCGCGCTCTTGAGGAGAGATAAGGGACTTCCAAAGACGTTCCGGGGGAGGAGATGGGACAGGGCAACTGTCGCGTAGGTAAGAAATGAGGGCGGGCGTGCCATCCTTCTGCACAATAGCCTTGAGAGATGTGTCCATGGGATTACCCTCGACACCGATTGTTTGTAGCTGGTGCAGACTACCTAGCTCAGGTGGTAGGGTCACAATGTGATTGTCAAACAAGTATAACTCCTTCAGCTGAGTGAGCATGCCAAGCTCAGCAGGAACTGTTGAGAGGTTATTCCCACTAAGATCGAGGAGCTCAAGATGGCGGAGTTTCGCGATTCCGGCTGGTATAGAGGTGAGGGCATTGTGGTTGAGATAAAGGTTGATGAGGAAAGTGAACGTGAAGAGCCCAGAGGAAGGTGGGATGGTTTTAATATTGATGCCACCCATGTCAAGGGAGCTCCAAGCGTTCTGCGGGGGTTTGGCGGTAGGCCGCGGGGCCTCGGTAACAGGAGAAACAGTGGATGAAGGGTGATTGATCAGAGCACTTGTGGTGCCTGGTGAGCTCTCGGCAGCACTCAAGGCGGGGGTGGAGGATAGAGCCGGTGTTCCGGGTGGATCTTTCGAAGAGGATTCTGTGATGTCAGTATTTGTGCTGGGCTTGACAATATTGGGATTTGTGATAGGGATAGCGGACTTGATGACCGTGCGTGATGCCATGGCGCTAGCACGGGCACGGTGATGTGAAGACCGAGAAGACCTGATCATCTTTGTACGACGTATTATAAGATTAAATTATATGGGGCACCGCTTAACATACCTCACACTTGAGAAGCTGTTGCTGCCAATGGGGCGTTATGCTCTGGCTGCCCACGCTTCCTGGTGAACCCTGACCCATGTGCTGTGGGTGGATGTGACCATTAGGTGGGGAAGGGTAATGAGATAAAGAATTCTGGTGTTGGTGGTGAGGGAGCGGCGGGTGTGAAAGGGGATGATGTGGGTGATGCTGAATAGGATTTACATTGCCATTTGTATAAAGCGGGTAGCCTGGGGATGGTGGTGGACCTATGCTCTGCTGTGGGTGATGCGTATGTGTGTGATTAACACTTCGAGACCAAGGGGACTGGTCTTGAACATTGACATGGTGTGGGTGATTGGTGAGCTTGTGTGAGATTGCGGGCGACTGCGAAGGGTAGAACATCGCATCTGGGCCGACGCAATATCACACGCAAGAAATATGCACTGCAAGAGACCTCTACACGTCGGACGTCAGAATTACACGAGAGTATAAACAGAATAAGAGAGACGGTTTAATTGTCTTTGACAAATATCTTGGTCGCTGCCGTGCTCGTCGTGCTCGTCGTTTGTCGTCAGTGGGGTCAGTGGAATGGACGAAACAATAATTCAAGTCAAAAGCTCGACAGAGGGACACTGCCACTGTTACACCGGCAACGGACGGCGTGACCGGGTCACTCATGACTTACCACAGCCACCGTTAATGACTATCAGGTTCGATCGCGAATAAGGATTATGGCTTGCTCGTACGATGCGATTTTATTGAGACTTATAAGACGCCATTCTATCTAACTTTTTTTTTCTCATTCCACCATGACCATCTACCAAGCAACCACATCTGCGCCAGTTAATATCGCTTGCATAAAGTGATCATTTATGCTACTTATGTGTTCAGACAAGATCTAATCTATTATATGATTATAGATACTGGGGCAAGCGCAATGAGTCGCTTATCCTGCCCACCAACTCCTCTCTCTCCGTTACTTTGAGCCAGGATAACCTTCGGAGCACAACCACTGCACGCGCTGACCCTTCCTTTACCGCTGATTGCCTTTGGCTCAATGGCAAGGTAGACCCAATCAAGGCCGGCGGTCGTCTCCACACGTGCATCTCCGAAATGAAGCGTCTTCGTGCAGCCTTTGAAGCAGCAAATCCCAATCAACCAAAGGTGCGACTTCTCTATAGACCCTTGCACCGCGTCACTAACGCACACCTAGATCGCTTCCTTTAACGTGCACATTTGTTCCTTTAACAATTTCCCCACCGCAGCTGGCCTTGCTTCATCTGCTTCAGGCTTTGCAGCTCTCGTATATGCACTTGCTAAACTCTACGCCCTCCCCCAAACTCCAGAAGAACTCAGCCTCATCGCTCGTCGCGGATCCGGTAGCGCATGCCGTTCTCTCTTCGGCGGCTTCGTCGCTTGGGACATGGGCAGCGATGACGTAACCGGGCAAGACAGCAAAGCCCGTCAAGTCGCTCCAGAATCGCACTGGCCCGAGATGGAAGCCCTCATCTGCGTCGTCAACGACGCCAAGAAAGGTACTAGCAGCACCAGTGGCATGCAACGCACTGTCGTTACTTCCGCACTCCTCCAGCACCGCATTGGATATGTCGTTCCCTCCCGCATGGCAGACATCGAGAGTGCTATAGCAGACAAGCGTTTCGGTGACTTCGCGGAGATCACCATGAGGGACTCAAACCAGTTCCATGCTGTCGCTCTTGACACTTACCCACCTATCTTCTACATGAACGATGTTAGTCGCGCCATTATCGCCATCATCACCGAGTACAACCGTCTCTCGGAACAACCCAAGGCCGCTTACACGTACGATGCAGGCCCAAACGCTGTCATCTATGCGCTCACACCCAACGTCCGCGAGATAGCACAGCTCATTCTGTACTACTTCCCCCAAGCAGAGAAAGTCGTTATTGGAGGGCAGGAAGTACAGGCTGCGTTGCCAGAGGGATTCAATGAAGCTGTTGCTAAGCGGTGGGAGGTGGGCTCTGTGAAGGGGCTTATTCACACCCGTGTAGGTGACGGCCCCCGGGTTCTGAGTGACAGTGAGGCACTGTTGGACGCCCAGGGCGTCCCAAAAATACTTGCTTGAGTAAGAATAGAATAGTTATAAACGCATATGTTAGTGGAAATTAGCCTTTATGTAGAATGTGTTGCAACAATAGATGCATAGCCCCACAACAACAAATCAGCTATGGTGACCGCCTATCTGCGCTTCAGAGTCACCTAAGCGCTCCAAGCCCTGACGCAACATACCAGCCGACGACTTAAGATACGAACTACCATTTTTTGCATCAATGTGTTAGATCTTACTAGGAAGGTTCTGAAGCCTGTATAGCACGGTGGTCTGGCTTTCCATACAGAACGCATGCTAGCTCTCCCGAGTTACCGACAAATTTCACCGCATTGATTTTGTAGCCGTGTAAACTGTAGAAGGATGCAATTCTGCACCTGCTAAAGTAAACCTTGAGAAATTTGATTTTGTAGATACATAGCCCGCAAACCGAGGGTAACACGAACAGTGTACCGGCAATGTTATGACGTTTTTCCAATGCAGCGGGGCGGTTACTTGTACTAAATAATATTTTAACCATTGTCATTCGTGTGACTTGTAATTTGCCATCACTAGTGGGAATAGTCCACAAACGTAGAATATTGTAGGACTTCATAACCAACTTGGCCAGGAACGTCAACAAGGGATGGATAGCACACTCCTCTTCGATGCTCTCGTTTTTCATTATAACTTGTGTATCGCACACTTTATTAAAGTTCCTTTTGAAGCATCGTATGGTGCTTATGGCGTTGATTATCATAGACATGTCCTGTGGCCACCATGAATAGATATAGGTACAATGGGAGGTACAACAGAAAAATGGAAAGACATACGGGAGTACAGAACTGTAGACATTGTATTTATCTAACACACATCTCAACAATTACATTCCAGGCCCATCGTAAAAGTCACAAAATCTTAAGATATGTAGGAGCATATTACTTACGTGGATAAGCACATAAGCCAACGTTATGGAACATTAGAGCTAGAAACTGATTAGCTCGTGAAACATTACGCAGCAGAATACTCCAAGACGCATGATTCGGCAAGATCCCAGACCTTCTCCAGTTTCAGACCAGCAGCAGTGCTATCCCGAACAAATCAGGTGAAACAAAGGCACAATCAACCATTACTCACGCAAGTGCGAGGCTGTCTTGTAATGATCGCTCCTTTGCGTGTAGTACAAACAACATAGTCAAGTCTTGCTGGTACGACCGTATGTTGCCAACACCAAAGTTTACAAGAAGAGGTTCAGGAGCCTGGTGCGAGCATGAACAAAGAAGGATGTAGACTAACGGACATGACATACCGAAACAACTCCCCGCTTTGAATCTTCCTCTACTGCCTGCTGGCGGCTGAGATGGCGGAGTACATAGTCATCTAAAATGTGTCAGACTGCCGGACGATGATTTACGCTATATTTGACCGACGGATGAGGAGGCGGCTGTTTGGACCAAGCGCCTTGCGAACGTTTGAAAGAATGACCGCAGATTCGCGATCAGGCCAGTCGTGGAGGATGTTTCTGAGCTGCGATCACTGTTACCTTCGCATGCTGACGCATACAGAGTTTAGCACTTACATAGTAGATGTCTTTACCCTTCACGGGCACTCCTTCGAAGAAGTTCAAGTCCTCGAACTCAACTCTGTTTTCTGCCAGGGCTTCAGGGCATTCTTTCTCCCAGATCTAGATTCCATCAATTTGGTGTCAAGCACATTATCCCATCAACTTACGCCTCTCGCCTGGACCAACACTTGCGGAAGGTCGTGGATTGTGATTTTAACGTTTTTGTGCATTTTAGCCAAAGGCATAGAAAATGCTCCGATACCTCCTCCAACATCAACGACCGTCGAGTACTTTTCGAATGGGTAATCTATTATCAGGTTAGCACAAGATTCTCCCGTCTCTGCATGGTCAAATACTTACGAGTCAGGACAGCAAGGGAGCCCATGATAGTGCTCAGAGCTCTCATCGAGATATGGAAGGACTACTGAAATATCAGAACAATCGTGCTAAGAAACCAAAATTCCTACCTCGCGGTCACTGTCCTATGAGTGAATTATATGAGTAAGGCTTTATGATGAGCAATATATGAAAACATACATGTCGCGCCATCCAGTCGAAGCGCGTTCCTTCAGTTCCGTCTTTGTTGATGGTATACATCACAGGGGAAAGCGCTGGTTCATACGAGTATGCAATTTTCGGATCTTTGAGTGTCTCATAGAAAACTGCTGCTCCCTTGGCAGCTATCTCCACGTGACCCAAGGCAAAGCCGCTGATAGGATTCTCGTTGAGCAGGATTAAAGACAGTCGGTTGTTGGAAAAAACATCCATGTCAACTGGGGGAGCCCGATGAGAAAAAATCGGGCCAAGCAATAAATGGCTCCTTACCTTCATTGTAGCAACCTCTCGTGGCTAGGAGGCGCATGGTCCTGGACAGTTTCTTTGGCTCGATGTTGATTTTTTTGGAGAGCTCATTGACGTGAAGACCCTTGGGGTAATTCAACAGAATGTCTGAAATTTTTTCCCGCAAAACTACTCGCATGCAAGCATGATCGTACATCTGGACAAGCTGCGCGCAGTCTGGTCAGCCGAAATAAAATGCATCCCATAATCCAAGTTCTCACATTAATTACAGTATGAGCAGGTGGAGCAAGTGTCGCGCATATCTGAGCACAAGCACCTTCAAGAGTGCGAATAGCACTCTTCAAAGCTATTTGGTCGATCGCATCGTCCAACGGGTGGGGTTCCATCTGGTCGATGGAAGGTGCATCGCCATATTGCTCATACAACGCGATGGCATCTCGTGCTGATGTGTTAATTAGAGTCAGGAGTGCCTCAAGTTTTGCCTTGTTTGCCATCGCCGTAGTATTTGTAGTGGAAGGCTTGCAGAAGGATGAAAGGGTAACGGAAGGGCTGAGCGACCAATCTGTAGGCCTTTATGTTTCTTTCACAGAAGACCTTGAAGCCTTCCTTTTTGTGACATTTCTTTCTGGCAAGAAGACGACGGGGGGCCTCAAACATTCTGATAACACTCCCAGGAAGTGGGGCCTTCCCCGATCATCGTGGTTCAAATAGTACCAGTGTTCTGCCGGTCACTGAAAGTTCGCATGGCTTTCACGTATGGCGCGCATTTCGGTTATGCCAGCGTGGTTTTCGCTTCTTGCCAAATTTGCACCATGCCAAAATCCAGGCAATCAACAACTCCAAAGACCATCAAATATATTCCGAAGGTCCAGTGGTTCATACACCAGATGTTGGAGACTCGGACTCGGATAAGGAAAACAACAGTGTGGGCATGTCAGGTCCCCGCGTTGTGATCCAGTACGTGTCTTTTTATTCTTATGGTCTGTGCTGATGTGTTTCTGGTCCAAGCCAGATAATTACCACCTTATAGATCAAACACTTACCCTAATCGAAGACTGCATGCATGTTCAAAACTTGCCGACGACAAGAATTTTTCTATCGGAACACATCTTGATATTCACTCACGATGGTTTTTTTGAGAAATTCACCGTAACTGGTCTTGAGGCTTAGCTGCCAGGTGGTCCGTACAACAGAATCGAAATCTGTTTCTCTATGATTGTGCAGGTTCGAAACCTGCCGATGACGAGGTTTTTTTCTATCGGAACACACCTTGACATGCACTCACTCATGGATGGTTTCCTTAAAGGTTCATCTTGACTGGTCTTAGCACTACTACAACATTAATATTTACTCCATGGCGAGTCGTGACTTCGAACAAATGATCGAATAATTATATGAATGAACAAATCATGTGAGGTATGAAATTGGATGGCTTTGAGCGTTGTGGAGTCGGGGCGTGGCGCGTGATATTATGTACATAATATGACCTTGAAACGCAGTCCACCTCAACGGTTAGGCTCGGTAGACGTGATGCACTGCGACGAGGGAGAAATCTACATGCATGTGGCGCAAACTGTCATAATGCTTTCGGTACCGATGACGTGTCGATCATTTTGGTTGCCTACTTTCTGGCTGCTTTTTTTGTGTGCACGAATAACAGGGGACCAGATCGAGGTCGCGACTCGCGTGTGAATTATCAGCTTAGTTCGACTTTTATGACTCTTGCTCGCCTTGAAAGACTTTCACTCAGTCGGCTTGGAACTTTACTCCTGGGAGATCTGTACACTAGTACTGTTGCACACGCTCGAGCGAGGTGCTGACTTGCGTGCCCATGGAAGTCTTACAATGTTCAGCTTCAGAGGTGGGCATGCTTACTTGTCGTTTATGCCTCTCCAGTGTTATGATGTCCCGTCGCTTCCGGAGACACAAGGATGTTTGAAATTTTTTGGATTACAGTACTTCTGACTTTGAAGTCCAAAACGCCCTCGTGGTCCAGTCGTTATTCCTTGGATCGACCGTCACATCTGCCTGGCTGAGTCTCCCATAGACGGACCAATACTAGAAGGCAGACAGTCGTCCCTTCTGTAAAGCACACAACGGAGTCCCGAGGCATTACTCACTGCTTAGTACAACGTGTCTCCCTCATCTTGTTCCACATCGTCCATGGACGATGCAAGTCGCCTCTCCCAATATGTCGGATTGAAAATTATATCACGTCTCGTGCCATGACAACCATGACACAAGACTTTGCTTCGATCTGTCAACTTAATCGGTGAGGAAAGCTCTCCGTTTTGATCAAGACAACGAAGGTGACTCGCGATGCCTATGATGCTAATACTAGTACAAATCCAGAAAGCTGATATTTTAACTTTATGGTGAGTGTTCCTCCTCCCAGCAATAATATTAAATATTTTGATTAATTAGTCGTAAATCCCTCGCACCTCAGATCCCCGCTCTCTCTATATTCGGCCGTATTCCCAATCCTCCAGCAAGCAGTACATCTGTGTTTGAAGATCTGAAAGCCTAATCTCCCAACTGATATTAAAACCTTTGTGTCGAAGATGCCTGAGGCACTCCCACACCCAGCTTTGGCAGTTCCATCTGGGGTCGTGACGCATGACAGGGATGCTTGCGATATGCCGCTCTAATAGAGTCAGCTGATGCGCAGCTATCTTTCCGATGGTAAAGCTCCCGCGCCATGCATCTGGGTTTGGGTATGGTTGATTGCGTCTGAAATCTATTGTGTAGGTGTCCGTGTTTCCCAGTATGTGGTAGGTATTCCCGATACCTGGACCGGTTGGGATATGTATCACCCAGTGAAGTGGATAGGGCTGTAGGGGTCCTTTCTGCCCTCGCCAAAATTGGACGACTTCAACACTATAGTATGCAACTGGGGCAGGCATTTGATTACAATATGACTATGGGACTCGGTAAGCTGCGGTTCGAACTGCGCTGGATTGTACAATGTTGTACTCACCAAGATGATACAAGACTGATCGAGCGAGGACGGGAGAGTTCGAGGTTTGAGGTTTGAGCTCGTTGATGTTCCGGATTTATACCCAGACCTTGGTAATTTTTGTTCCGTGAGTGAGTTCGAAGTGTGGGTGCAACATGTCACGTTGAGCGTGCTCGAGACCGTGATTATGGTGTGCGCTTGGGTGGACTACCAATTGTCGCTCCCGGCATACAATCAATAGCCCATTCAATCAAAATCTCGGTGTTGCTTTTTTTAAATGTTCTTCTTATCGCACAGCCAGCAGCGTCTGAGATTAAGGATGTACGCTGAACATAAGAGGGATATCTGGGGATGGCATTTGCTTTGTTGCTCGCTCGTTGCCTGGGTTCAGTTCACTCAGACTGCCATATGGGGTTGAGTCGGAACAAACCAGATTACCAACACTTGGGCCTTTGATTTGGAACGTGGCTATTTTGACGCAGTCCTGCTGCGTCCGCCGCTGATGCGCCTAAAAATGCCGCGCCTAAATTTTCAAAGATCAGTTTATATTACAAACTACTATTGACCAGGCACAGATATCTTACTCACGTGCGAAGTGCTCCCGCGGAACCAAACGTGTCGTCCTTACATATGTTAGATATCACTCCTTTGTGAAATCAGAACTGTTAGAGTTGTTTAGTGAGGAGCTCGACTCGGAAGGAGCCGAAACCGTGGCTTGAACCTTAAATCGTCGGTAGTTACATAGTTTTTGTATACGCTACGCCTTTGTTTACGAATTCACTGTACAATCGAGTTAGATCGTACTTCGGCGACGTGTCTGAGACTTGCGGATAACTCAATAAGAACCACTGCAATATGCTTTATAGGCTTCAAATATGTGTCGATGTACAGATGTCTGGACGGAGCTTTATATAATTTGATTGCACAATGTCACATACGTCTCGTAGTACAACGACCGAGGCCAAGCACGAATCCCACCTCGTCAAAACTACCACCACCCCTTTCAAATGTGCTAGTGATCAATTGAGGCAGTTCAACCCGAGTGACGAACAGGATTTATAAGTTAGATGGTTGAACCAATGCATATAGCTAGAACAGATTCGGATTGCACAGTAAAAAGTCGGTGTGTTACCGCAATAAGTTTTTTGATACAAGACGAGGCATGGTGCATTGATACGCGACTCTGCAGAAAATTAATGTCTACCAGACTCCAAGTGAACTCGAACTACAATAGAGACCACATAGAAGTTTGTGACGTTGGTCCATATGAGTCCATGTACGACAAGCACCTCATCGAGGATAAGTTCAAGTTGCATGATACAGAAAGGTTTGATTTACATAACGTTGTAGTGCCACTGATCAACATACGATGAGTGGCGGATCAGTTCCGTCACTGCCGCGGCAGGCGCGGCACCGCGTTATTTTCACCACAGATTTGTGAGCTTTCTCTCATGGAGGACCACGTGTGGACCTGCCGCCGATCACAGAATGATTCAATGAATAGATATTAATTATATTTGGCCATTCACGCTCAGGTAAGCTCAGGTACCTCGATGACTCAACAAGAGTACACGAACATGTCTCCCCTGTGACTGGCTGACCCGCGACCCGATGCACATGACAGCAGTCTTTCCATACAACTCCATATATTTTCTACAGTACATACATGCATCCTCATCATAACACAATTATTACTGTTAACCGCACAAAAAAATCTAGCGGATATATCCACGAAAACAACTTCAAAACGCAGTTGTCGAGTCCACCTCGATCGTAGGTACGATGGAAGCGATGAACTTCAAGAACACCACAAGGTAAAAGTCCACACGCATGCCCTCGACTTCCTCTTCCTCCCCTGCACCCTTTACGCCCTCCTCCTTCCCCCCTTTGCGCCCAAAACCCCATTTCTTCTTCCCCTCCTTGTCTGGGTGCTTGCCAGAGTTCTTCCGTGCAGCAAGCTGCTCTTCTACTACACCTGCGTTCATGCGCTCAATGACTTTCTTCATCACACTTGCATGTTTGCAAGGGTGTACAGAGGCTGCTTGGAGCGTTGAGGAGTGTGGGAAAGCTTCGATGGTGACGGTCTTGAGAGCGTGGTCTGCCGAAACATCCTGGAAGATCTGCGACGGTGTTAGAGGAGTGCGATTCTGAATCACAGGATATGAGCGGGAGAACATATTCATGTTTACGAAACGAGACAAACCTCGTCATAACCAAGCAGCCAAATCCGAGGAGTTTGGTAATACTTGTCGTATGTGATCATCACGTCATACGTTCGTACTTGCAGGAGATTGCCATTAGCGACCCCCACCTGCCTGCGTATCTCATCTAGGATCGGGCTTGGACAAAGATCAGAGAGGAAAACTCACGATGCATCGATAACGCCGCCTGGCCTGGGCACAACCGGTGCCGCCGTAGCTTCATCTTCGCCGTCTTCTAGCCCCTCCTCTTCCATGTCAGGGATATCATCTAGATCCGGCGTCTCTCCCACTGTGGCGCCCGTCTCTGATGCAATCGACACATCTGCCATCGCACTAGCCAGTCCATCACCATCCAAGTCTGGGATATCATCGATCTCGCCTGGGTTCGCAGCAGAGTCCACTGTGCCCCCTCGCCCTGCATGCGTTTCTACCCACTCATCGGCAGCGCCCGAAGAATCACCGAAGGAGAGAAGACGCTCAGCGTCTTCATCAGCGTCTGTGTAAGCTAGTGATGTGGCTCGTCGAAGGCAGGGGACGCCGCGAGTGACGAGGTATTGTTTTTCAGCAGGGAGGTAATCGCGAGCTTTGGACGCGTCGCCTTTTTCCCTGAAGTATAGGGATAGGCTTTAAGGGGCTTTATAGAGCTGAGGAACTAGTTGCACGTACCATGTCCATACTGGGAACTTGTATGACAGGAAGTCTCCTGCTGCGACAAATTCCTCTAAAAGTAGGATTAGGATGCATGTGATTGGTAGTTAGTGGTGATGGGATATGTACCGGGAGTTATACGACCGTGCTCTTTGAACTTGCTTTCTTTAAGGACCTGGGCATTACTTAGACTTAGCGATAGCCAACTGCAATGGCACGCACTGGGCTGAGATAGTCGCGAACGGCCCAATATTGTTGCTACAAAGGATCTTGAGCGATCTGCAAGCATCATACTGCGTTGCTACGAACCTGAATAGCATGCATAGTAATTTGTGGGATTCGTCTGAAGAGCGGAGATGAGAGGGAGAGCGAAGGACAAACCCTTGCCGCAATCACTGAGTCGGAGTACTACATCGATTGCACCTAATCCGGAAACTAGTGATCACGAGGGGTTAATAACACGGCTGCGGTACTGATTCCTGGCACCTCAGAGCAAGACTATTCCATGCCGTGAGCCAGGTATATTGTCAACATCCTTCTAATAGCTAGCATCGGTTCCGCACAGGAACAGCTCATCACTAAACTCAAACAAAATCTCATAGATACTCAACGAAGCAACCAATTATGCCGAAGTCTTGTCGGATTTTTTTGAGCTCCTCTCTTTCTCCTTCTTCTCCCTCTTCTTCTCTCTTTTCTCATCGTGAGTCGGTGGGGCAGTATCAACGTCCATTGCCGACAACTCAACATCAGCAACCGGTTCCGCGTCACGCTTCTTTTTCTTCTTCTTTTCCACAGGCGCAACAGACAGAGCGTCCGTAGGTGTTATGTCGATGTCCATGGCGTCCTCCGGAACCTTTTCTGATTTGTCCCTTTTCCGCTTCTTGGTTTTTGTCTCTCCCTCCGTCTTGACTGGCGTGGGAGGTAGATCCGACGTGCCATTCGTTAGTGTTTCTTCGATTTTGTCCTTCTTGCTCTTCTTCTTTTCCTTCTTATCTTTCTTACCTGCCTCTGATTCTACGGGCTCGTCGTCCTTCTTCCGCTTCTGTGATTTCGACCGGCTTTCGTCGCTTTCTTTGTCCTTGGTCTCTCGACTCTCCAGAGTCTCGCCCTCGACAACAGCAGATTTTCGCTTTTCCTTGTCCTTCTTCTTGGATTTCTTTTCCTTTTCTCCTGAAATCTCGGTTGGTGCTGGGGTATTGTCAACAGTAGACTCTACAGCGTCCTCAGTGGACTTCTTATGTTTCTTGTCCTTTTTCTTCTTCTCCGCCTTTTGAGGTGATGGAGATAAAGGCTCAGATGAAGAAACAATCACGGTGTCTTCTGATGTCTTCTTGTACAAGTTAAATACTGCACTTATAGATAACGAATTACGCGTACTCACCTTTTTGTCCTTGGCTTTTAATTCAGACTTTGACTTTTTGTGCGATATAATCTCAGTTGTCTCTGGTGCTGGTGCTGAATCTTTTGAATGCTGAGCCTCTATTGGTTTTGGGGGTATGACTGATGGCTCCGGTGGTGTTACAGTTATAGGCGACATGCGCTGAGGTGCGCCCAATGGAGTTCCATTGGCACCAGTAGCCTGGTAACGCGTTGGTGGTCGCGCCTGGTATCCTCCATGGCCTTGGAACCCACCTCGTCTATTCTCTCGAGGTGCCGCCCCCCAGCTCCCAGCCTGCTCACATGAAAAAACTGTCAAACATGCAAGGATGGACAACTCACCGATCTAGGTCCCTTGTACAAAGTTTTCTGATACTTCTCTGCTTCAGTTACGCACGAAGTGTGTCCCTGGTACTCAGCAGGGGTGTGGAAGGTAGTCGAGCAGTCGATACAGTCGAAGGCTGCGTGGCAAAAACTATGGTGTTGGTTGAGTTTTGGTTTCTTTACGACGTCACTGCAGCCTGGATGGTTATAGGTTAGTGTAACTCGAGAAACAAATGATAAGTGTTAGATACGAACTGTGACATCTGTGGGTCGTGCGTTAAGATTATACAAATGGATTGCGAAAAAGGGAAAGGATAGCGTACTGAAATGATACCATTGAGATAGAGGACTCTTGTAGTGTTAGACCGATCGACTTCCTTCCGTGGTGGTAGACCTAGGCGTTCTTGTGCCAAGCGTCTGAACTATAGAGTGAAGAAACAAAAAAAGATGCCAGGCGTCATGTAACCCTAACCCCGATAGTACTGAATCGCGACAGACAATTAGTAACTGCCAAAATTTAAAATCATGATCATGATCGTTCCATTTTGAAACCCAGTATATTAAGTGCTATGTACAAGGAACGAGTATGCAGTACTAGTGTACGTATGATACATGTAACCTGATCAAAGACATGGTGATACGCGCACGAGTGTTGCATCATTACAGTGGAGCATCATACATGCACATTGTATTCTCGATGATGATCACTGGAGAGTCATATTTAGATGACTTCCCTAGATATGACATTGGGTGAGGCTAATAATAAGTAAAACGGGTGGCCGTAAGGCATGATGCATATAGAAGCATAAGCACAATCGGGGTCCGAGAAGAAAAAGTAGGGAAAAGTATCATCAAACATCCATCAATACTCGGATACGTCACATATGCATCCATGCATCACAATTTCCCAAATTTCACTATCCATGTCTCCGCGACATTTGCACTTCCGGGTAAATGTCTCTTTTTCTCAAATTCCTCATCCTTCTCCAGCCCCTTAAACATTGGCGTATCCCCCAGCCAATCAATTCTCTTCAGTCGCTTGTCCTTATCTTTCTCTTGCCTCGACTTGGCAGCTTTCTCGATTGCTTCCCTCCGTGTCTTATCAAGAGCCACGATTCCCCACTCCGAGTCCTCGATGTGCTTTTGTAGCAGTTCGTGCAATCCTTCAAATATTGCACCGCATGTGATCACAGACCCAGCAGGCGCACGGATGACGATTGACCAAGGGAAGGCCTTCGAGATGATAAGGAGCTCGTACGTTGGCTTCACAAATGCTGGAACGTGGCTAATTTGTTGCCATGTAGATAGCATGATCCCTTCCCGAACAGGCTGGCGGATATCATAGCGCACGTAGGTCATGTCTGATGCAAGAACGGGGTTTAGGCTGGGCCATTTAGATTTTGGTTCTGAGCGATTGACTGTGGAGGAGCAGAGAGCATGATAAGACCATATAGATGAGTGATGGAAATTGAAGAGCACATACAGTTGAATCCATGCCACCCTGCTGGTTCATATGGCTGGTTGGGGAACGAGCCTGGGGGGATATATACATGAGGATTGTATTGTCCTTGGTACCAGCCGTTAGGCCACCCATTTGCGTACGGATTCATAATGGAGCGTGTGGTGTATAATCAAAATGCATGCTGGGATGTATTTGCGGCCTTTATAGGATCATAAGGGCGCCAATCTGTGTGACAGACGAACCGAAATTCCCGAAAGCGTAGATTCCCGTAAATCTCCTAGAGCGCCTTTGTAAACTCGTGATGCCAATGACCGGAGATGATTCCTGTGCAGTGTGCACCGCACTCGGACCAAGCCAGGGGAAGGGGAAGCAAGTCAAGCAGGCTGAGCCAATATTGCTAGGTTAGCGAGGCAGTGCTCGTAAGTTTTTTGAACCACGTGACATAGAGACCGCGAAGCACTGTAAGGGGTAAAGCGCTTAGCTTCAAGTGACAGTGCACACCGCCCATCATTAGCTGAATCATTCGAGTTTGGGGACGAAGGCGCTCCGAGGCGATGGAAGAGAAGCTTAGTCACTTAGGCCCGTCATCGACGGGCACCAGGCAGTCCATGGAACTCGGTTCGTTGAGTACCGTTGGATTGAGAATCTTCGACCTTGTCAACCTCGGGAACTTGATTTAGATCCCCCAAGGACAGAAAGGGGCTCCTGCGCAGCTTATAAGTGCACGTATAACAAATATGGGTACCTGCTGATGTGTCTAGGTACCCTTTAGTAGCGGGTTTAAGGGCAACAAAGTGAGTCAGGTGTGTATAAGACCGCCAGCGAATGACAGAGGCTTTTGCGCAAGCACTGCACGGAGGTTGGAGCACTCCGGGTTGAAGGTGAATTGAGGACTCAGATGGGAGGAAAGCCTGTGAAGATTAGCTACTAATAGATGTGACCTTAAAACTTACTTCGTCTTGTGAGAAAAACATACATCCGAGACGTGTGAAGGTGTTAAAGAAGTTCATTAATAGTGCTCGTCCATCGCAAATGTCAAACGAGCGGTTAACTTAGCATTTGCCAGAAGCCATTCAGTTGTCCAACCACAGCGCAGATACTTGATCCCAATGGGGCTCGTCGCGTTGTCTAAATGGCAGAGCACAATTGGCTGGCATAAACCGATAACCGGATTATGTAAACCCTTACAGAGATTATATTGCTACAACCAGGGACAGTGCGTGATTCTGCATTAATATTATCCAGTGCGTCTTCTTTTCGGTATCCAGCTTTTTGCTTTTCCCTCCCATCATGTCTTTCGCCGCGATTCGTGCACCACTTCGCAGACAGGCTTTGTCTACATCCTTCAAAAGGGCTGAGTTGCGTACGTCTTCTTTCCGCAAGTATTCCACAGAGGCTCCTCCAGCAGCCAAGTCCAACACTGGTCTCTATGTTGGCCTGGGTGCCGTCGTTTTCGGTGGTGGTATTGCATACTACTTGTATAACTCATCTTCGGAGACGGCAAAAGCGACTTCTACTGGGTTGAAGTCTGCCGCTCAGTCAGCAAAGGTTGCCACAAATTTTGTCCCAACTAAGGCAGATTACCAGAAAGTTCGCACTCACCTCTCTGTGACAGCTTACTGGAATTCATTTCTTTTATTTTTAGGTATACAACCGCATCGCCGAGGTAATTGACGATGCTGGTGACTACGATAGTGCGGTATTTATATGCCAGTTTGATTCCTACTCTCATTGGTTTTTCGCAGATGGTTCTTTCGGCCCCGTGGTTCTTCGCCTGGCGTGGCATGCCTCTGGTACATACGATAAGGCTACTGGCACTGGCGGAAGGTCAGTTCGTTCTGTTGGCCGATTAGAAGTGCCTTATCATTAACGTAATGAAACGTAGCAACTACGCAACCATGCGTTTTGAGCCCGAGTCGCTTCATGGAGCTAACGCGGGTCTGCACGTCGCCCGTGAAGTGATGGAGAAGGTTAAGCAAGAGTTTAGCTGGATCAGCTACGGTGACTTGTGGACGCTTGCCGGTGTCGCTGCTGTGCAGGAGATGGCTGGCCCGAAGATTCCTTGGAGACCTGGTCGCATTGATGGCTTTGAATCCCATGTACCGCCTGATGGCCGTCTTCCCGACGCCTCCCAAGGGGCGTCGCATATTCGGGATGTATGTGATTATAATTTACAATTAGATGCGAGCTGACATGGACGCCAGATTTTCTACCGCATGGGGTGAGCCTGCATTCATGTAATGCAATTCTTGAGAGACTGACACGATGCCTGCAGCTTCGACGACCAAGAAATTGTTGCTCTCGTTGGTGCCCATGCTCTTGGCCGCTGCCATGCTGACCGGTATAGCCTTCGTTTTTTTTCTTTTATATGGCTGATTTTGTTTTATCCAGCTCTGGTTATGATGGGCCTTGGACCTTCTCTCCTACCATGTTCACTAACGATTTCTACAAGCTCTTGTTTGATGAGAAGTAAGCATGTCACTTCTTTCAAAGGAAGGCGCACTGACGTGTCGTTGGGACAGGTGGGTGTGGAAGAAGTGGAATGGACCTAAGCAGCTTGAGGACAAAAAGACCAAATCGCTTATGATGCTCCCGTATGTTGCTTTGTGTATGCATCGTCAACTTTGACTGAAGGCCTTTCAGAACGGACTACGTTCTTACACAGGATAAGAGTTTCAAGAAGTACGCTAAGGCGTACGCTGACGACGTTGACTTGTTCTTTAAGGAGTACGTCACTTAATAATCAGCACATTCAATACGCTAATGCAGGTTTAGTTTCTCGGCGGCCTTCGCCAAGCTCCTTGAGCTAGGTGTCCCTACTCAACAATTTGTCGCATCTGAAGCCTGGATTATGCAAACTGTTGATGAGCAGAACTCCTAAGTTGTGCATAGAGCAATTTATCATGGAAGGTAGATTATGTTACCTTGTTTTATCTTACCAATAGACTTAGGACCACAACACTATCTTGAGCTTATAGGTACATACAGTACGTACTAACGCCTTGGCGGATGAACTTTTAGGTGCTTTTTTCGTAGATAATTCCACAGATATGAAGTTTCTTGTTGGTCATGTGAACATCGCAGGCTGCAGCAGTGGTTGAGTTGTGCACGCTTAGACTACACATTTGTTGATGATCGTTTTGCCATCGTCGTACGATTCTCAACCTTTCCCAACGTGTCGAACGTTCTGAACCCTTCTACTCGGTGGCACGGTCACTTGTAATATTATCCTCAATCAGTCACTTTCACACCCGTTAATAATGTCTTGGGTGATCTCAAGCCCACCATCTATGCCTCCTGCACAGGCCATAACTTACGCCATTGCCGGATGCTCGGAGCACAGCGGGAACTACGTTCCGGAAAATATACTGGTCGATACACCGCAAGATCCATCAAGTAGATGGAGCGGCGCGCAGCAGTTACCTACAGCGAAGCAATGGGTCCTGCTGAAGTTAGAGACACTCAGTGTTGTCAGTTGAGTAACTGCTGTACTTCGTGATCTCGCATGTACTGACATACCCCATTCTTGATGATATGAAGAGAGCATAACATTTGGAAAGGTGACGCCGACCAACCTTGTCATCGATGCGAAAACTAAGTCTGGCGGATGAAGTTTCACAGGAGTATGTGAGCTCACTCCTCCAACATTCAGGCTCTGAACAGATTCAACAGAACATCCATGCAACATGAGGGAGTTTAGGGTCTATGTAGGCCTGAATTCACACCATATGATGCAGGTGCTGCACACTCAGCTCAAGGACGATACCACGAACGAAACGTTTCCTTTGAAGCACATGAATAGTGAGGGCATTTGTTTTCCCACACGGTACATTAAGATCGTACCAGTTTCGTGAGTGGGCATGTTACATTTATTTGTTTGCTTAATCTGTGCATCGGTTAGAGCGCATGGGATGAGCTTTCATATTTCGATCTGGTATGTCTCTATCTCAGGCATAGCTGATCCTTTATACGTCGACAATATTCGCTCGCGATACGAGGAGGTAAGCTATCTTTTCATACGTATACTCACTGAATAAACAATTGTAGTACCGAGAAACCGTAGTGCTTCGCCATGTGCTTAAGCACCTGAGGCAGCGGAGGTTGCTAACACCATATCAAAACATCCTGGCGCGCTCGAACATTCAGGTCGAGCACCCTATTGTGACAGCCTTGCACTCGAGCCTTGTTCTCCAAGGAAATTGGACCGATTCCGAAGCACTTCTGTCCGAAGCATCTTCAGCTGGGCTTCTAGACGCTTATATCCAATGTTGTCAACCACACTCACAGTGGAAACGTCTTCACGGCGTGGACGCAGACGGTGACACGCCGAGCAAACGAGGTGGCCACGCAATGGCACTCGACCCTGAAAATGGCCTCATCTACCTTCTTGGAGGCTGGGACGGGCAGAAAAGCCTAGACGACTTCTGGGTGTACGACGTGAGTGCTGAGCGATGGCGCGTGATAAGTCATAGCACGTCTATCGAAAAAAACGGGCCTGTTGCTAGATCCTGTCACAAGATGGTTTATGATACGAAATCGGGGTGCATCTATCTCCTGGGTCGACTTGGCGATGGGGATATTTTGAAGCCGGAGGACCATCAAGAACTATTAAGAAGAGCGGGCGAGGTACCGGATGGGTCCAGGTCTACTGCATATTGCTCGGAGTTTTACCGGTATCATACGCGAGGATTGGATGTTGGGAAATGGGATCTGTTGTCATTTGATACGGCGGTGAGCGGTAGAGCTGATATTACATTTTTTAAACTCATGATGCTAGTCCTCCGGTGGCCCACCACTCATCTTCGATCACCAAATGGTGATGGATTGTGAGGCGCAAATATTGTATGTTTCCGGGGGTAGAGTGGTCGATGGCGACTGGGAATCGCCGAAGTACTCTGGCATGTATAGTTATAACGTCCGCACGAGCAAATGGAAACACCTACAGCAAGTATCATCATTATTAGCCGTTTGTTGTCGTTCTCATGGTGGTGCAGACCCCAACTTGCATTGTCAATGTCATCGTCTGTACAGCCGCCCATCTCGCCTCGTTCTGGTAAGTCTGTCTCGTGTTATTATCCCTAGCATACTGAAGCACGGCAGGCCATTCAATGGTTCTCGACCCAATGTTGCACACTCTTTTTATTTTCGCAGGGCAGCGTGATGATAAGTATCTGTCTGACATGTATGCTTACGACATTGCGAGCAACACGGTGACGGAATTGTTCAGCAATTTCAGCACAAGTGGGGGTCCTGATGCATGTTTCACTCAACGGGCAATTATCGACGGACAGCTGAAGGAGATTTACATGTATGCGGTCGATCCCATTTCTACTTTGCTGTATTAAAGCAAGCACTTCATCTAGATTCTGTGGGCTGACTCGCGCGCAGCCCGGTTGTGCGCTTACTATCTTGCGCGCCGACACGCCAAATTGGGTGTATCAGTACACCCACCCTTCCAAGCCTGGGAAGTGGACAAAAATATTGCCCGAAGTGATACGGGAGGGCGGGGAGCCTGCCGAAGTTCCTCTTCCGCGATATGCACATCAAGTAGTGTACGATGAAGGGATGAAACGTGTATTTATGCATGGCGGAAATGCAGGGGAGGTTAATACGCAGGTGGAGGATGTGGAGACGGAGGTAGAGGGAAGTGGTGATGAGGATCGTCCGAGCAGGGTATCAAAGGAGACAAGATTGGATGATTTTTGGACTATGAAGTTATTGAGGTGAGAAGGTATTGCTGTGCTTCGCTGCATAGTATTAACGGTGCATGCGCTTATTTTTCAGAGCTGCACCCGAGGAAATTATTAGGCGAGCGAAATACCAGGTCCGACAACAGCAGTAGGTTATGAGCTCTTCAAAGGGATGTGATGATGTTCACCGTGTATAGATTCCGAGAGATGTGCGAAGAGCAACCTGCAGTCAAAGCGCTACGCTTTCTACAAACTCAAGTGTCTGCGGTGGTGGACCACACAAACCCCGAGGAAACGAGTGTTTTTAGGGCACTCCTGGGGCATCTCTTCTCGACCCCAATTGCCATAGACGATGGCTCCCCGGAGTCTATAAGCACACCCAAAGAAACCGTTGCAGGTCTCCTTGAAGTGCCACCGAAAAAACGTTCACGCCCGAACACGCCTGACGAAGCGTGGACGAGCCGGTTGGATGATGAAGATGAAGACGAGATGTTGATGTTTGATGCAAGCACTTCGGCCGCTGTCACCTCTAGTGGACAGAAGCGACGGCATGCGGTGCTTTTGATGGAAGAAGATCCCGAGGAGACTGCGTTGCGGGACACTTCGACGAAACCGCTTTCACCTGAGCGATTCAGGCAGCGCACGGAGGTATTTGAGAGTTTGTTACAGTTTGTGGGGGAAGATGGGAAACAGCCTATGGGTTCGCTGTTGGATATGGTTGATGTGGAGGATGGGATATGAGATTGGTGATGTGTGATTGACACCTTTTTGTTCTGTTTTCATGTTTTGAATTTGTGTTTTATTGAGACTTCCAGGTTGTTTCTGATAGGTTTGTTTTAGAGGCCATGTACTGAGTAGTATGTCTGGCGTGTTGTCAAGTATTTGAAAGGGTAGAATATCACGTAAGACGGGCGAATATATTTGAAGAGAAGCAACGAATTGAATCAAATTCACAAAAGCAAGGGTCAGAAATTAGAAAACGAATTGAAAGTCTGAAGCGTTTCCTAATTGAAATTCCAAATAAATAAGGTAAGTAGCTTCTATCCCTTGTGCGACTCGCGACTGTTCGAAAAATTAAAAATTTATTGACCTTCAGTTATTTAATGCGTGTACAGGCTGCAAGAAATATCAGACATTGAATAATTTGTGCCTGCGAAGCATAAACCATGCCAAAACGCAATGATGGCTTCCAATCTAGAAGTTTTGGCTCAGACAAATGTTCCACCTTGGTCACGGTGAACAGTGATCGCAATGATTTAGACACACCTTCTATGTGCCCCGATACTTTCGGACACATGGAGTAAATATCAATGTTGCGACAACAATTTGGACAGGGGCTAAGCAGTTCAGATGAATATCTAAGAAAACTATTCATCAGTGACAAGGTGTTCTGCTTGGAAAAAATGTTATTATCAGCAGGTTTCGAACCTACACAATCTAAGAGAAACAGAATTTGAAGTCTGTTGTGGCAACCACCACAGTTACGGTGAACTTCCAAAGAAAGCATCCATGAGTTATTAAGGTGTGTTGCGATAAAAAACCTCGAGGTCGACAGGTTTCAAACCTGAGAAACAGATTTTGATTCTGTTGTAGCAACCACCAGGCTAGGCCAGTTGCGGTGAGCTATCGAGGAGTGAATATCAAGGTGTATCAAGGTGTGTTCTGATAAAAAAAAGCCTCAGCAGGTTTCGATTCTGCACAGTCCAAGAGAAACATATTTTGATTATGTTGTAGCAACCATCGGGGTAAGACGAGTTACGGTGAGCTGGTAAAGAAATCATCCACTAGTGAATGTCAACGTGTGTTCCGATAACAAAAACCCGTCGTCAGCAGGTTTCAAACCTACTGTCCAAGAGAAACAGATTTTAATTCTGTTCTGGCAACCATCTGGCTAAGACCAGTTACGATGGACTTCTAAAGAAATCATCTATGAACGAATACCAAAGTGTGTTCCAATACAAAACTATAGTTCAGCAGGTTTCGAACCTGTACAATCCAAGCGAAACAGATTTTTATTCTGTTGTGGCAACCACCGGGCTAAGACCCGTTAACATGGCCTTCTAAAGAAACCACCCATTAGTGAATGTCAAGGTGTGTTCCGATAGAAAAAAAACTTGTCGTCGCCAGGTTTCACAGCTGCAGTGGAAGAGAAACAGATTTTGATTCTGTTGTTGCAACCACCTAGCTAAGACCAGTTACGATGGTCTTCCAAAGAAACCATCCATGAACGAATGCCAGAGTGTGCAGCAGGTTTTGAACCCGCGTAGTTCAAGAGAAACATATTTTGATTATGTTGTGGTAACCACATTGGCCAGGTTAAAGTCTTAAGTAACTCTTCCACTTGGCGACTCACAAGACTTCTCAAGTTGAAAACTTATGGGAACCCTGATTGACACGGCCCAAAAAAGATGACATGGACAATGAAGTTCGAGTCTGAACGTCTACGAGACAATACAATTGTCCCGACGAGGGACGAAGACTGAGATAATTCTAATTCGCCATCAGCAGCAGGTTCAATATGATTGACATGACCACTTAGAATACATGGAGTTTCTAGAAATACAGAAGGCAATCAGCAAATACTAAAAAAAAACGAGGATAATGAGACACTGTCACCACCTTGAATGCCAGACATGAAGGATTGGAGACGGGAGTCTCATCTTTCCACAAGTAAGGGCCAAAAAAAACAGTGACCGCGCAGCAATCCAGTCCATCCTAAACATAACATCGCAACCTCGAACTCGATACCGGTGGTGACAGTACAGCAATGGATCACTGAGGCCATGGGGATTTCAGCGAAACGTGAACTTGGCCGAGCGGACGAGCAATCGAAGAAGACAAGAGAAGGATATAATTTAAGGTCAAAAGCATGTATATAAAAGTTGTTTGGCCAAGGATAGCCGATCTAGGGATATATCATATCGAACCATTGAAAATATGGACGCAAAACGGTAACCGGCCTCGAATAATTCTTCACTCCTCACTCCTGTACCACCTCCCACCACACCACCTTCCCCTTGTCATTCTCATTTTTATCTACCTTTTCCTCATTCCATACTTTCGCATCCCCCACAGCAATCCGCATCCCCGCCCAACATGCATCCACAAGCCCCGCACCACCTGCCATGCCCATAACAAGACTTGCAGCATAGTAGAAATTCGCGTTCCCACGGCCCTCGGTCACCCAGAGTACGTGTTGGAGCGGGAGGAGGAGCGCGGCGTGTAGGTGTAGGAGTGTTGTGATGATGGGATGTCGGAGGTCTGGAAGAATGCGGGAGAAGTGAGTACAGGATGAGGTAGGGTTATAGGAGGGGAGGGGACTTACAGCCATGTACTTCAGGAAAGATGGCTATCATGCTTAGGAACAAGCCTGGGTCTGCGAGAGTCAAGTACGCTTTGAAGGTCCCCAGGACGCCTATGAGGAGGAACGCGGCGTAGAGGGGATCGTGTCTACAAGTGGGTGTGTCATAACCCTTAAAAACTAGCACGTGGATTATCAAGAATCTCTTACTGAAATTTTATGCAGATAGGTAATATGTATATGACAAGGTGAACCTAGATATGTGGTTAGATGACATGTGTGCACAAAGACGACAATAACGTACGGAGAAGACCATGAGGAAGAATGGTCTGAAATGGTCGAACATCTCAGTGAAGAAGTACCACCAGAGACCGGGATTAGGCGTGAGATCTGGTAGCGTGAGGCTGGGATGCTGTGTTTGCAGATCATCTATCAGAAATCGGAAGTCGACTGACCTTGCGCCCCATGATGCTCTAACCCAATTCCAGCTTCCTCCCGTAATGATGCATGCCGCGCCTACAAGGACGAGCCAGAATAGTATGAACTCACCAAAGAGGAATGGTATACGCTTGAGGCTACCATGGAAAGGACGCGGGGAAGCGAGGTGAGACACAGGAGATGAGACGAGGACCATGAGGATTGGGAGAAGTAGCAGGATAGAAGAGGGGGTGAGGTGAACTGCGAATGCGATGGCGAGGAGAGCAAAAGATACTTTGGCTGGAATTTGGGAATGCGTATGAGCCAACTTCGACGGAGGCGTTAGGACGTACCTTCAGATGCAAACATAAGAGCAAGGAGGGTGAGGGTATTTTCGAACGTAGATGTTGATAGCGCAAGCGATGGAAGGAGGAGGTAGGGATTCAACAAGTAGCTGTGCGATGCGTTAGGTACGTACTGGAAGTATACTGATGGAACGTACACGCTTACGATGAGGTTTTCTACATCGTACCTCGTACCCTTTTGAGATGATAAACCCTGGCGTGCACGCCATATACGGAGAAGTGCCCATGCTCCCACTGCATCAGATACAGCCCATATAATTGGGAGTGGAGGTACTATGGTTGAGAATAAGGAGAGTAGGAGAGGCGACTATGGCGTAAATGGTCAGCGCATGACATTTGATCCACTGGAGTGATATACATGGTGAAAAGCTCCTCCAATGTATGGGTCGATATTATTATCGAGGAGCCAGAGACCTTCGTTCACTAGTATTGACATGTATTAGCCATGGGATTACTTGGCTAGCAATGGGTTTGGCATCGTGACATACAACGAAGGTAGGAAGTCAATGGAGAGTTAAGTTGGTGGTCATGATTGAGGAAAATTTGGCCTGGAAGAGGTAGAACTGCGAGCAGAAGGCGAAGACATGCCAGCACTGAAAACGCTGGTGGTGTGTTCATCACGGTTTAGTTACTTGCAGCTGACTTGCAGAAGAGTTACATAAGGAAGGTGACTTCTGTGGCGGTGTGGCAGAGCGGCTCACTGGTAAGTAGTAGGACCTACATCGCTGGGTTGTGCAAACAGCTTGTTTCCTCATGTATATATTGTTAGAAATGATGGAGGGTATTTTTTCACAGCATATGGGGCCAACTTGACTCCGCCCAGCTGGTTCGATTGGACATTGCGTCTCAAAAGTAAAGCGGGCAGGGCTTTGCCATCATATTATCTGATCGTATATAATCCCCTCCTTACCACAATGCCTCCTACAGCATCCCAAGACATCGTACACCAACACCACATCCCCCATGTGTTATTCAACTCGCCCTTCATGGGATACCTCCGATCTCAACACCTTGCCTCTAGCTTTGCGCCATGCTCGCTACGATGGGTGGCCCAGTCCTCCAATACAGCTTCCCCGTATCGCTTCCCCTTCGTTCAAGCCTGCTGAACGACACGTCACATTTGAAATAGACGCCCCGTTAAACTATCGTCCCTGTGACGGTAATACCGTCCATACTCGTAAGCAACAGTTCATGTTCTACAGGTGGTTCTCTGTTTCAACCATTATCAGAAACTCATTTGCCTCGCCTTCAATATGACACTAACCCACATCCAAATTCTTGGCCAAGTATTTCCTCTCTCGTTTGTTCTACCCTAAGCTCATCTATTCTGTAGATATAATGCGGCCAGTTGAATACCGACACCATAACGTTTATAACTCGTGTGTGCGGAACGGTAGATTTCTGTCATCTAGTCTGGTCATCATAAAATCTGACCGGAAAATAAAGGTAGCACTCACCAGAATCCATCTATCCGAGGCGCTGTTGAGACACGCACCGAAGCTCAACATTACAAAGAGGACGTGGCGATCAAACGTAAGCGTCCCCATTCGTTTAGCTACAATTGCCGGGATGTTCAAATGAGCACTTTCCTAGATAACCCCGTACGACGAACAAAAGATTCAATGCCACTGATCAACAAGGACACACAAATTGGTGCGGCTCAGACCCAGCCTGTAAACATGATTGGATTGATTTTGATGCCTCCCCCAGCCAACTTCATCTCAGCACCATGCGTACAGCTGGTATATGATCTGCGATACCCACTCAGTACTCTCCGTCTTTCACCATCATCTCCATATGCAGGACGAGGATTTGAGTTCCTTCGAGTGCCACTCAGGCCAGGAGGGCACAAACAAATACGGCTGATCAGCCAAGACTTTCCCTGGGCATTCGATATTGGCCCCGAGCTCAGTACCGCGCAGGGTGTGACGTGTCTTGATATCCTTACTACGCTACACACTGCATTGCAGTGTCCACTCTCAGACACAGAGTGGGGAGCCGCTACAGAGGATAAACATGCGAGCCTCATCAGAGCGCGCGATCGTCGGCTAAAGATGAATTCTGCTTTGCGCGGGAGTTCGAATACACGAGGATACGTTACTATTAGACCTATAGTGCCATTTGTATCTGATATGGATGCACAACCTGCGCGGCGAGAGCCTTCGATACTCCGTGTGGATTGGCTTGGGTCTCGTGTGGCGTTTGGAGGACTCGTCAAGGATGAGGTGTTTGCAAGGAGAAGACTCCTTCCGGATGCGAGAGAGCCACTTGAAACGTGGGTTGTGAAGTTCCAGAGCCTATCATAATCATTATGTTTGGACGAAATGTGCATACCTTTTATGTATTGGTTATCGAGAGTTTGGGACATGAAATTGGTGCACATATGCGTGTTACAGGGGTTATTACTCTTCATATAGTAAGGCTTCCAACAATAACCGAGGCCAAACCGAAGCCGATGCCGGATGGCAATATCCGAGATTTTGAATCGCTGAATTCGTCCTGTGACAGCTTCAAGCTCAAGTTCTGAACTTTAAAGAGCTAAGCTTCGCCGGGACCCGCACATCCACGATGGTTGTAGGACTAAATAACTGTTACAGGTTCAGGTCGACCTTTGGGTAGGTCTGTCTAACACTTCAAAAGTTTACTAACACAAAATCAGACACCAGCTACTTTACCCACATCCGATTTCGAATGCCACGAGTACTACGCACTGGGCCATAGTAGTAGTACCAAAAACAGCTATGAGGAGGATGCGCACCACATGGCATTTCAGACACGTACATGATGAAAAGGTTTTTTTAAATCATATTTATTGTTCTTTGGGGTTGATGAAAAAGTTGTTTCGCGTCTTTGTAGACCAAGATTTTTTATCGAGATTGTGGTACGAATCAAGCAGAGATACTGATGGGCAGTGCGCATGCAGAATGGCGGAGATACTACGGTTGTCAGTGCATCAACGTTTCAGACCCCAGAAATGGTAGCAAAGTCAGTCACGGATACCACGAGTGACTCTCAGATCAGCGCTACTGGGACATCGTGAGACGCACGCTAATTGCCGATCTTGCTTGGCTAAATTAACTTGCTCCTCAGGATATCCAGAATTGAGGCGTGTGCTACGAGCGTTTACTACCAGGGCCTGCCGCTCTAGCTTGAGACCTTAGCTCCTACAAACAAGGACGAATGTTTCAACAAGCGCATGATTGGGCTTGCGAAGCTTCCATGGAGGGTTCTAGAGGTGCGCAGTTTGAAAGTTTGGGTGACTGACGAAGCTTAAGCTTAAGATGTGGTATACATTCGGCCACCCGTGCAGATAGGACAAGTGCAGCTACTTTCAAGGGTATGGAATTCAAATGTTTTTTTACGTCGTGTACGATGCCGGCAATCAGCGCTATCAGCTACTAAGTTCCGTTTCTGACAGTTGTTTGCCATCCCCATACCGGTCCTTTGATTCCAATTACTTTTGCCAAAAAAGAAAGAAGGTCTTTCCGGGAGGCCAACCTTGCAATGAGCCATTTCCCGCAGTTCTGCTGTGTCACACAGCTAGTCCGTGTAACGACCGTATGTCCTCTATGCCCCGACCACAGCTTCAGATCAAACCTTAACGCTCGAGCCTTTCGACGCGTTCGAGACCGTCCACGTGACCTAAATGATGCGATCAGTGTCACACATCGCCTCCGAAAGTCACGCGGATACATTCCTTTCCTCTTTCATTACTATCCATATGGTCCCAGTTCCTGCTTTTTACAACAAACTCGTTATCTCTGTCCACTCTCTGTCCTTCGCCATCGTTACTGACACACCATTCTCTTATGTTTTTCAGTATAAGTAGTCCATGTACACTCGTATCTACAGCGAATCCTACAGTGAAATCCCCGCTCCAAGTTGGACCGAAAAAGCCTCTCGAAAAGTCCTCTTCTCTAGTCCTAGTACCTCCTGCTTTCGTGTTACCGGTTAACACGCCTCGTTTATATCTCTTCGTTCACAATTCCCTGCCGAACTCACCACCAGCCTTACATCCGTTCCGGAAGGGTCTCTGTTCATCTTATTATTAAATATCACCGATGCTTGGCTGGGGAAATAAGGAAAGTCGTACGGTTGGTAAATGGTATACCTATTGTGACGCTTGCTGGGTCGTAATGCAAGTTTTTTGTACAGATTTATATTATCAGTACTGAATAAATTTTACAGTACAGGACGCAGGTCAGCTTGATCGCACCCCAGACTAACCCTAACTAACTCGCACCCTAGTGTAATCGGATAATATGACCGTGTTTACAGTCAAGTGTTATAACCCCGTGGGCGACAGGCAATACCCTGCTGCCATTGTACTGATTTAGAAGAAACCATGCTAAGCTTGTACGTATGTGCTCTCTCATTTCGTCATTGACCCAAACAGGTTCGTAGTATTTCGCTGAAACAACCTGGAAATCAGGACGTCTTCTTGATCGCTTTGTTGGCACATGGCATTTGAGGGCTGCTTAGGATAGCGCAGTCAGATCGTGGGCCTTAAGCTTCAGTTATCTCTTCCGTTATAGCGCTTAAGTGTTCATACTAGTGCGATATTTATGTAAAATTACAATGCCGAAGCGGGTTCTGGCTATACGGCCTGTACAGATGGAAATACGTGTTAGCAACCTGCATCATCCAATGACATATTTGACCCATTACATAACAGTTTGACTTTTTCTCAGTCGCTATTTTTATGTGCTGGCTGAACAGGTACGGAACCACTTCTTCGAAAAACATCATGGGTCATTGCCGAATATATCAATTTGAATAACACCGAGTAAAGCAGTATATCCCTACGTATATAATCTACTTCAATGCCTTGAGTGGCACCCCAAGTTTCTATACACCATCACCTTCTCCCCATGTTTTCTACAACCCCTCCCTCCTGGCAGTGCCAGTATGTTGCTCCTAAACCCACCATCTCGCCTCCAGGTTTGCATAATGCTCGCTACGAAGGATGGGTCGGCCCCCCAATACAACTTCCCCATAATACCCCCTCTCGCCATCCCTATGAGGTCGCCACTAATAGCCGTAGTTGCAATCCCAAATATCATATTTGGACCCCATGCTTACTTGTTACTAGGACCTTATCCCTATGCAAGTCAGCCTTGTACAACTTTTGGGGCGCAAGGTGATTTCCTTTTCTGTGTCTATGGTTCTACTTTTCAAGCTTAATTCGCCTTGTTAGCATCTGCCGATATAACGGGTCATATTGACTCTCAATGCCGCAACGTTCCCCATTCAACATGGACATGGTTCGGTGCGTTTTCTGTCACCATTTGTTCAGGTCACAAAATCAATTTGGATAAAGAAGGTGCTCGTGCTCCGTCCCTCCAAGGCACTTCTAAGGTGTGCACCAGAACTTATCATGATACAAAGAACGCATGCCTCATGTGTACGCGTCTACCTTCGTTCTACTAAATTACAAGATGTTCAATTGCTCGTTTTCCTAGGTGGCCATTCCATACAACGAATCATCTTATCAGATATCAACGGCACCCAAAATAGTATGGCTTAGATGTACTTATGGTTGTTGATTTATTCTTATACCTGCCACCAGCCCACCCCATCCGTTTCTCGCGCCCACATCTGTGCCGTTGATATATGATCTCCGTTATCCACCTGCCTCTCTCCGCTTTCCACCATCATCTCCATTTGCAGGTTGCGAGTACGAGTCCCTCCGCGTCCCACTTACGCCAGAGGGGCCTAAGCAGATTCGGCTCATCAGCCCAGATTTTCCCTGGGCATTTGACGTTAGCCCAAGTGCTGGAGAAGAGGTTGTGACATGTTTTGATGTTCTCGCTACCCTATACTGTGCATTGCAGTGCCCGCTTACAGACACCGAGTGGGGCGCTGCTAGACATGAAAAACGTGCGAGTCTTATCAGAGCTCGCGATCGTCGCCTAAGGATGCAACTTGCGTTGTACGGGAGCTCAAATTCTGCAGCACGCACTAGACCTACAGGAAACTTCGATATGTCTGTGCAGCGTGACCCACTCCGTGTTGACTGGCTTGGATCTAGCGTTGCATTCATGGGGCTTGTCAAGGATGAGGCTTCTGCGAGATTCGTTCCGGGTGGTGGAGAGCGCCCTGAGACATGGGTGGTGAAGTTCCAAAAATTATGACTCTGAAGGTCTAGAGAAAATGTACATACATCTTACTATTGTTAAAATTTTGCCAACGTTACGAAGTGTGCAATGCTGCTTATATTGAAATCAGACGCAAGTCGTGCAACGGCTGCTAGTGTTGATAACGTGAGGCAGAAGGATCGGACATCATGGGATGATACATCACTGGCACTGGCCATCATTGAACTTTTTCAATTCCCGATGGGCTCTGAGTACATGCCCAGCGAACCATACATATCATGGGCCCACGGTTATCTTCTGAATGTAAACAAATACCTCCCCACCACTCTGTGATTAAACCTCGTCTCTTTGTAAGGTCATAAATACTGTGGTGGATGCTGTGACTAAATGGCCCCACTGCCAGATCAGAGCACAAAGTGTACTGAGACTAATACGTGCAGTGTTGGAAATCAACCCGTCAATGTAGTAGTACATAGTTACTTTTTCGTTTGACCTTAGACACTCATTCAACGCTACGCCAGCGGAGCTACCTTATTAGGTAACTCCACGCACAGACACTTTCGTTTCACTCGCTTTCCGTTTTCCCCCAGTCCCTTATACTCGACTGGGGGTAAGTAATATCCTAGTACACCTATTACATTCCTTACTGATGTACTATAGAACTCACTAGGGTTCGTTCTATCTAGGAACACAATACAGTCTCTTATACTCGACTGGGGAACTCACTAGGGTTCGTTCTATCTAGCACCCGTTTTCTATTATGCAGCAAGGGTAGGTTTAATATGACTCATTGTGTAAATCTGGTGAAGTCTCAGCGAAATACTAACATGGGCGTATTCGGATGAACTGAGTAAGGATTCTCACAGAGCACGCAGGCACGTTAAAAGGGAGCGGCACAATATTTTATAGACTGACAGAACATACAGCACGATACTAGAAGACAATGAGTGCGCGAATTGGTAGAGACTGAAAGCTGATAACAACGACACAGATAAGTTGCGGTTTTTGGGCTGTGGTCTCAATCAGCTTTTGTCGGGTAGTGCAGACAAAGATATCCACCAAGTCGAAGAGAAATAGTCGTCGATGATAAGCAAAAACAAAATGAACGCGCACGAGATAACGCACAAAAAATCGACAGGAGGAGTGATACACAGATGCGGAAACCCTCAAGCACGCGAGACAGAAGTTTTCCAGAATGCATCATAACACAAAAATATTGCCAGGAAACCTAGAGGAAAGTAATAGGTGGGCAAGGAAAGCAGATAGCAAACACAAGATGAAAGCGAGATGAAAGACGCGTGTATCAAAACACGTCTTCAGTTACTACGCGTTCGCCTGTTTAGTGAGCCCTTATTTCTCACAGATCGCTCAAACTGCTATTGGTTAGGTTCATGATGAAAGTATACTCGCTGCACAAGGATTATCACCCTTATAAGAACACAGCGAATCCGACTTAGCTTGATCAGTCAACTACTCAGGAACCCACATAGTCTCACAACTCCGCAAACTCTCCAGCCTCCGGATCTGCCTCCTGCCATGCTCTACAAATCGAGGAGTTTGTGAAGATCTGACGAGGCTCGGACTAGGGATGAGGGACGAGAACGAAGACTTCACATTGGGTCAAAAGACTAACTAACACTATTCGATGGGGAGAGGTATTTAATATGCTGATGAATATGGAGAATCAAAGGAAAACGTGTCTGAAGCATGTATCGAAGAGTGATTGCGTATGTAAAAGAAAAGGATGAGTACGTACGAGAGTGACGTTGACAGTCATATCTTGACAGAGTTCTCGTTCTGAGCTCAGCGCATAGCTTTCCTCGGTGAGACCCCGTATCTCTCCAATCTTGTCTGTTCTAATTTTTTTCTATTGTTCCTTCGATTGCTCCACCCGTTTCCGAGGTGGTACCTTTGCTGAACCCTACCTGATGGAATTTAGTCTCCCAGGTAATGAACATACAGGATCACAATGTCAATTATGATCATGCTATTCCGCGCCTACATGTTCATGTTGACGTCCTATCATGTTTGTAAAAATTGATCTGGCGTCTTCCGCTGAATATCTCTTGATGCCAGAGCCATACGCAGCCTTGGCTCTTTCATATTGGAATTATGCTCTGAGAAGCGATGACTTAGTACATCACCGATCTACCCTTCATTAAGGTACCTGGTCACTCAGTCCCTGATATTTGTAACGGAGCACGCGCGTTGGGCTTTCCATAGAAAGTGGGTCCGCAGCTGGAAAACTCATCCCACAACTTGGATCATGATTACTGTCTGGGAGCTGCGGGCACTTTTGTGAGCTGTGAGAACTTATCCGAGGTAGTGCTTATGCCAAGCTGCTTTTTCATCTTTCTCAAGTTGTAGACCCATGCTTTTGTTTTCCTAGATAATCATTTCACACGATGAACAGTGCTATGATGCCACATCAAATGTTAGTGACACCAAAAAAGGTACGGCCTAGACATACTCATAGTTATGAATTGACTCTTATACATCCCACCAGCTGGCCCCCATGCCATCGGCATACGACCAGTATCATTTGCTCAATTCTCTGCGTCCTCCATCATCATATTCATTCGCAGGCTGCGGGTACCAGTTCCTCTGCGTCCCACTTACGCCAGAGAGGTCTAGATTCGTCAGCTCACATTTTCCCTGGACGTCTGATATCAGCCCCAATGCCCGAGAAGGGAATGTTAACGTTCTCGCTGCATGGCATGCTGTATCACAGCTCCCACTCACGAACACAGAGTATGACACTGTTACTCCATATTGACTGGTTTGGGCTCCCGCATTCCATTCCTGGGGCTTGTCAAGGATCCATTCTGGACAGTGGACAGCCGCCTGAGACGTGACAAGCGGGGCCTCAGCGCTGGTTTCGTTGTGATGGTCCTCACTGTGCTACATGCTGCATTGCAGTGTCCACAAAGTGGGGAGCCGCTGCAGAGGATAAACACGCGAGCCTCACCAGAGCGCGTGATTGTTGGCTAAAGATAAATCTTGCTTTGCGCAGGAGCTCGAATACAGGACGATACACTCCTGCGCCTATCATGCAATTTGTATCTGACGTGGATGCACGACCTACGCAACGAGAGCCTTTGATATTCGTGTGGACTGGCTTGGGTCTTGTGTGATGTTTGCGTCAACGATGAGGCGTTTACAAGGAGAAGACTCCTTCTGGGTGCGAAAGAGCTACCTGAAACGTGAAGTTCTAGAACCTTGTCATAATGATCATGTTTGGATGAGACGTACATACCTTTTATGTATTGGTTATCAAGGGTTTGATTGATGTGTATGCATCATAGGGGTTATTAATATGATAAGGTTTGCAGTAATAACCGAGGCCGATGGTAGAGCATTTTGTACAGGTTCAAGTTCAAAACTTTACTCACGCTTGGCTACATAGGATCCGCACACACCCACGATGGTCGTAGGACTAGATTATCGTCACAGGTCTAGGCCAACCCTTGGGTAGGTCTGTCTAAACCCTCAAAAGTTTACTAACTTGAAATCAGAGACCAGCTAGTCACTTCCGATTCCGAACGCTGCAAGTTACTTGAGTACTACTCGCCCAACGCGCCATAATACCAGAAACAGCTTTGAGGAAGATGTGCAGCACATGACATTTCAGACACATACGTGATTGTAGATCAAGATTTTTGTCAAGATTGTGGGACGAATTGGAAGTGAAGATGCTGATGGGCAATTGTGCATGCGGAATAGCGGAGTACTACGGTGGTCAGTGCATCAGTGTTTCAGGCTCCTAGAATGGTAGCAAAAGATGCCACAAGTAACTGTCGTGAGATATATGCCAATTACCGATTTTGCTGCTTGACTAAATTAACTCGTTCCAGAATTGCGACGTGTGCTACCAGCGCTCAGTACTACTAGGGCCCGCCGCTTTAGCTCAAGACCTTGATTTTCATTTTCTAGCTCCCACAGAGTAAAAGACAAATGTTACAGCAACCACATACTTCGACTTCCAAAGATTGCCTAGCGGAAGAGCTCTGAAGGTGTGTGGTCTGAAAGTTTAGGTAAAGATACGGCATGTATTCGGCCATCCACATTATCTGCGCAGATGGTACAAGTGCAGCCACGCTCAGGGGGGCGTACTGTTCAAATGTTTTCGTGTCATGTAATATGCCGGCAATCAGCTGACTCCGTTTCTGGGTCCCCATATCAGTTCGTTGTTGCAGTTGTTTCTGCGAAAAAAGAAAGTTTTTCTGCGAAGCTGACCCCTTGCAATGAGCCATTTCCCGCAGTTCCACCATGTCACATAGCTAGTCCGCTCCGGAAGTGTCTCTGATCATCCAATTAAAGCTTCATCAATGCTTGGCTGAGGAAATAAGGCAAGTCAGCAATGGCTGGTACATGGGATGCCTATTGTGACGCGGGTCTTGATGCAGCAATTTTTTTGTGTAGAATTATGTTTGTCAGTGCTGACTAAATTTTGCAGTACAGTACGCAGGTCAACTTGATCGCACCCAGTGTAATTGGACAACGTGCGTTCATTTTTTACAGTCAAGTGTTAAGACAGGCAATGCTCCGTCATGTGATCGTGCCGTACTGGTGCTCTAAGGAACTGTGTGTTTATCATGTCATGCCAAAATCCACGACCGTCCCCGACTTCTGCTTTCCTGGCATCCCTGCCGTTAGCACTACTGCTGCAAATGGGTCCGTCACGTACCTTGAACACACTAGCGGCGACACTACCATGGCTACTAGTAGTCGCGTTGGTTTTTTGTGACTGCCGCAGTATCAAAGCGGACGGCTAAATCGTAGTTGCATCATGGGTATAGTAAGATGTAGGCACGCAAGTATCATGAATCATCCGGGCTACTCCATACTTGGCTTGGCTCATGAATCTCTGTTGAAACTTACATCAAAGGGAGACGTCCGCACATGCCAAGAATGGTATATATACACAGTGTTGAAAGTTCCGCACATTCTCATACGTGCATCATCAGGAAATTGACCCGAAACTGTTATGACCAGATACATGTGACAAACAAAACTCATTATTATATCTCTAGCTTTAGATTTAGATACTTTTCTCATGGTGTCACACATATACGAAATAAGATATGGTTTTATAAGGGAGATATAATTATGATACGCATATTGTAGGCTGACAGCAGTGTGACAATGGAATGTTTCAACCATTACAATTGGCTGGCCTTGAAGCACATCATTTTATCTCCAGCTGTAAAATCAGATGATATTATCACACTGTGGCACATATACAACAGGAGATATGATTATCTAAGGGAGACATAATTTTGATATTTGTATTGTAGGCCTGATAGCAGTGTGATAATAGAACCTTCCAACCCTTATAATTGACTGGCCTCGAACTACATGATGATATCTTCAGCTTTCAAATCAGATAATATTGTCATGCTGTCGCACACATGTGAAATAATATTTGACCATACGACTCGGGGGATATTTAATATTGATATGTATTTGAGATGGGACGACGACATGGTATTTGAATACATTGCAACTGGCTAACCTCAAAACAAATACTAGATGACTGTACAAGTGAAGATATATAGTTCATGGCTTCGTCAGCAGAATTATAGCATGTTGCAACAAAAAAATTTCATTTTACTAGTAGCAGCACTGAGTAGAAGCGCCGTAGTACTAATGAATGGAGCGGGATATTGACTAAATGACATACGAACCGGGCTGGACGTAGGGTGAGCAAGCATGTATATCCCCTGGGTGATAGAGATATTTACGGCTCAAACGCTTTACTTCCAATTCATGCCAGCAGATGCAAATCGGTGGTCATAACAATGAACGAAATAGGAACATAGATAACACAAATGAAGTCCATCATACAGCTGAATACAACTGACTTGCGTAAATAATATAAATGTCCTGGTGGTACATTTACAAGAGCGTCATGAGAGCGATATGGAACGGGAAGATGTAGATGAGGTTGACATCCAATCATCAGACCAAGCGTCAGGTGAATCTGATTCATCCGTCTCAGTAGTGCCTACATATCACTTTAGTGAGAGAGAATTTAAGAAGCTGCATGCTCACCATCATCACTACGGTGGAACTCGGCGATGCGTACAATGGCTTCAGACAACATGTCGACTTCGGACTGGGCGCGTTGCTTCTTCAAGTCCAGAATGTGGAAATCAGATTTGAGCATTTCCAGTGGTTTAAACTTCGTTGCTGTGAAGCTGTTGCCGTGGTCGATGCGTAGGGGCTGGCTAGATTCCGCCAATGATGTGCTCATGTATGCACTATATGTGAAGTTATCGACCCAAGTTTTCATCACGTGAGGCAGGGGAATAAATTGATCATTGGGCTGTACAGCATCAGAATACTGGGCCTTCGTAATACGAACAGCACTCACCCTTAGTACATGGTCATGAAGACAGGGGCATTGTAAAGTTAAAGGGAAATCATGGAGGATTCGGCTAGCATTGGAATCTTGTGTGATGTCCTGAGACTGCGACGACGCCCGAAGCCATGCATGGCATTTGTCTTGAATGGCCTTTGTAGGTTGGAAACCATTGACCGAGATGCACGTGTGGCATGCTCCCACAGACTCGACAGCTTCGGGCGTGACCACCTTTGGATCAGCGCGACATGGTGCTAGTAACAAATTTAGAGGGTCGGACAATATACTTCGAACATCATAGCTCACCCAAGTGAGCTCCAACGTTTAGCTCATCCAAGTGAGCTCCAACGTCTAGCTCTTCATCCAAGTGAGCTCTAACGTCTAGCTCTTCACACAAGTTTGCAATAGCGCTACTGAATAATGATACTTCTATTTGAGCCCGATCCATTCGCTCTTCCATCAAAAAACGCCCTCCTCGCTTCAGGTATTCCAAGCAGCTTTCCTCTTCATGTTGGAGGCCTGTTTGCGTCACGTCTTCCTTGAGGCTCACTTCAATGAGAGCCTTGATATCAAGAGGGTCGACCAATCCAAAAAGCACGCAAGCTGCCGTAAAGAGAGAGCCCGGAAGCTAGATATGAAGTTATAAGGGAACAGTGTAAATACATATAGGTACACTGACAGTTTCACGCCCCTTTGTCTGGAGCCAGCATACCAGGGCGTTCTCATTGTGCCCGAGAATATCGAGGTTCAAAGGTGTGTCGCATGTAGAAAGAATAATATTTGACATGGTGAAAATGGTGGGCGGAGAAAAGTGAGGTTAGGGATGTTCACACGATGATATGCTGACACAAACTATACAGTTGGTTTTGGAGCAATGGCCCAGCTATGGCGCATGATAGCGATCAAACTATAAAAACGTTAGATACAGCAATGACTAGCGAATGACATAATTCACACACATAGCGAAGTCTAGATCTGCAGGTTTAGGCACGCCATCACGCCATTGTGTGCCATTGATGAAATTAATATGTATTCTTCCGGAAGCCACCAAGCGGCATAGATGAGCAGATATTAGTATTGACATTGTTGCTCAATGCTTACCTTAGCTGCAATAATAAAAGGGCTCGAAATCACAAAGATTTGCCAACGGAAAACGCTACATCTCAAAAAGCTCTTCTTACAAATGACATATAGACGGGGCGTAAATTTAGGCAAACACTTTTTGTTTTGTTCCGTGCTTGGGCCGGCTAACCCTTTGGACATCGCCCTTCCTACACATTGAATCTCGATTAGTTCAGAGCGCAGACATCACACGAATGTAAACTTACTTGATGGTACATAATGCGTTCATAGTGGCCATGAATGGCGCGTGGCTGGGGTCGTCAGATTGACCGAATAGCATAGGAAGTGTCTCGCATACGTGTGTATGCATCTCGCTTGGATATATAAACTCATGAGAGTCTTTGAATTCGTTGTTGAAGTAGCCCAACAGGACGTCGTAACACTAATGGAATCAGTGAATGAAAACGGCACGTGTAGTAGAAGTAACTGACAGATGTTATGACTAAGGATAACGTAGCCACAGGCGGGTGTGCTGCCTCCCTAAAGGAGGCGGGATCCAAATCAGCAAGACAGATACGATGACGCGGCGTGGTATTGTGCCGGAAGACTATATGGTAAACCAACTCTTTTGTGATCTGGTGGCAGAGGAACCACACTAAACCATTGTCCTGTGTGAAAGATAAGAGTTTGAGCACCAAAGCCAATTCCGAACACTTACGGCGAGCGGAAGGCAATTTGACTCCGGGGGCATCAGCCTCGATATGATGGACATGATCTTATCGTGTAGCGCGATCCCGAAGATATGGTTGAGGTCAAAGCCAGCGCGATTGGTCACAATCGAGGCAGACACTTGACGCCTGTTGTCATACATGAAAAGACTGAACCAAGCATCACCCTGTTCTAATATGAGACAGGTAGGGAAGATAAAAGACAACACGAACAAGAGCCAGGATGTCCACGTCAGACATGATATCATCGTCTATCGTTACTACTACGAGATTAGTATGCCTATAAAGAGTCAGGAATCGAGCTACTCACCCCTTTCCAAGTCCTTCTGCTGCAAATTACACCGAATCAAAGTTTCGGGCCAGATGGAACGAATCACCATCGTTCGCTCAGCAACATAATCAGCCATTACGAGTGAGAACAGGCTGGAATAATCACCGCGGCACACAGCGACTCGCACCATGCACCGAAGGTTGGAAAGAGCCTTTCCCCAGTTGGGGTAGCGAGTCATAATGGATTTTAGTGTGCGCTTGTTGGTTGTCTCAGATACCTTAGCATTGTTGTTGCCTCCGCGTGCCGGAGTTGCGGAGGAGCCTATATAGGAAGTCTCCAAGATGGATGAGCCAACGATTGAGCCGGGTCCGACTGAAGAGTCCGCGGTAGAACTATGTGCACGAG